>WUAM01000269.1:1103423-1126321 GCA_024336885.1 Actenoides hombroni | reverse complement strand
TTTGGCACGGCGCGGCCCGCGCCCCCCGCGGTGGGCGACCCCTGACCGCTCGCCCCCCGCTCGGGTGGTTTCCCCTCGTCCGTCTTCTTCCCTCCCTGCCCGCCGCCCCGCTCACCCAAGTCGCCCACCGCCCCCGGCGCCCCCGCCCCGCCCCGGCCGGGGGGCTCGCCACCCGGGAAAGGATCTCCCGGGCGCAACCCGGCTCGCCTTTGTGTGCCGGCGCCGGAGCCGGCGCTGCCCCGAGTTCCACGGCCAGGCAGCGGCGGCGGCACGGCGGGTAGCGCCGGCTCACTGCCCGACTGCGAGCGGGCGGGCGAGAGCGCCCGGCCGGCCCGGCGGCCCCGGGCGCGTACTCACCCGTGTCAGACTCGGCACGCAGCCCTCGCTCGGTCCCGAGCCCCAGAGACGCTACCCCGGCTGCCCGCCCGGCCCCAGCGCTGCCTGGGTCCCTGTGTAGCCCGGTGCACCGCAATGGCTGTGAGAGCGGGATCGATACGCAGCCTCCTCACACTCTCAGCGCTGGTAACATTACTCTCAACACAGCCCCGTCCCCATTGGCTGCCGCCAAGCCAGCCGCCGCGCCGATTGGCCGAGGCCCTTCCATTGTCCTGACCAGAGAGCTCCGCCGATTGGGCGCGGCGCGGGACACGTCACTGAGGATTGAAAGGGCGCGCAAATATAAAAGTGAGTGGAGGGAGCCGGGCGGCGGCGGGATGCAGAGTTCCGAGGCGGCTGCTCGGCGCCGCGCCGCCGCCTGCGAGGAGCGCGGGCCGGCACCGCCTCGCCCGCCGCCTCCGCGGCCCCCTCCGCCCCCGGGCCTGCCTTCCGCTGCCCCAGGGAGCCCCCCGCGTCCGGCTCCCGCCGCCCCGGGGGGGGAGCGCGGCTTAGGGCGCCGGCGCCGCTGGCTCTCCCGCGCTACCCTGGTAGCGCCGCCGCCCCCCCCGTGCGGCACCTCCCCTGCGGGCCGCACCGCCCCATTTCACAGACGCGGAAACTGAGGCGCGGGGCTCGGGGCGCAGCAGGGCTCCGAGAGGCGAGCCCGCGGCTTCTGGCTCCCCTTGCCCGGCTCTAGCCAACGCTGCCGCTGCCTTCCGCTACTGCTGCGGTAGACGCGCGCGCGGTTCTGTGTTCTCGCACCGCATCATACGGTTGGCGTGTTTTTTTTCCAGAAATGGGTAAATTATCTGTAAGAACAAGAATCTGAGCTCCTGGCTCTCTTCATAAGCCCCTGCGTGACGAGGCGCAGGCTGGGGTGGCCAGGCAGCCCCCCTAGTTCTCAGCGATTTTTGGAATGATGCTCCAAGCACCAGCCCGGACATCCCAGAGCAGAGGCAGGCTGGGCTGGTGAGAAGTTCGCAATCTGGGCCGCAGCTCGCCTGCCCGTCATTGCCACTCCTCTCCCTGCTTTTTTATAGTCACTCTCACTATACAAATTATCTACAGTGAACCGAATAAATGCCCCTTTACATCTGCTTTGCTGTTTGTATCTACGTTGCTGATGCAAACAACACTGGGAGCACTGTTGTGATAAATCCAGCCCTGCTGGTCTTCCCCAAAAGGCATTATCAGTGCACTCACTGAAGTAACAGAGACTTGAACGAAGAGAGCTATGTGCAGGTGTACGTATTGAAAGCCGTTCTTACCTTGTAGCTGCTGTTATGCTGGCACTATGAGTAGCAGGTAACATTAAGATATTGTCTGTACAACCCTTAGAAGTTTTGTAGGCCGCCTAAATGTGAAAATGGGACAAATCCTCATGTGCCAGACCAGAAACCCTTCCAAAACTTCACAATAGAAGATTTTAAGAGAATATGAATAAGTACATTGTCAAAACCAATGATATACATGTGAACATTTGTGAACAATATAGAAGTATTATCTGACAAAATAAAAAAAAAATAAATTATGAAGTTTCAATCTTTTCTTTAGTGGGACCATGACTAATAGTATTCAACTGCAGAAGTTAACTACAGTTAAAACTGAATCCTAGGAAGTCATGCTTCAGGTCCCAAGCAAAACCATCCTCCAGATCCAAGAATGATAATGCCACATACCTTTCCATTTAGCCCAACGCTGCTTGCTTAGTTCTTAGTAAAAGAGAAAATTAGCAAATACTAGCTTATTAACTTTACACCTATTCAAATGGAAAACTGTACAAATACCGAGAATTTAAAAAAAGCCCCCAAACCACATCTTAAAGTCATAGTTGGACTAATTTCCAGTGCAACAGGCCAAAGTTTAATAAACTAACTTCCTCTTTCTTCAGATATGAATGTGATTAAAAAGAAACCAATATAATTACACTAGTACTAGCTCACTGCAGACACTTTTATGCTGGAATGGCTCAAATCACTACTTGCTTGCACCCGTCTTAGGTGGATTGAGTCATTTTAACTGTATCAGTAGAGAAGTTTCACTAAAATCCTGTGAAGATGCACCCAAGTGGTCACTTTGCATGGTTTGACTCCAGGAACTAAGCTGCAGAAGAGGCTGCAAGAGATTGGCTTTGACACAGGCTTACTGTTTGATGATCCTCAGGCAAAACTTTGTGCTCGTTCTTCCTTCTTTAAGTGGGGTGGTATTTCTAAAACGTTTAAAAGATGCTGTTACAACCAAAGTATGTCTCAAATGAGCAGATCGCCTAGCAGAGGCCATGGGTGCTGATCTGCTAGAAGGAGTTACTGTCATGGATGGAATGCAGCAACACTCTTTACGCCAAATCTCAGTCCAGAGTGCTACACATCAACGACTGGTCTCAGTGTCACATTGACATGTGTGTTGTATTGGATGATATGAAACAAAAATCACATTTTTTTTCCTCACTGGCTTACTTCTTTCAGTATGCTTTTGCTCACAGTACCATTAAGTCCCATATATAGGTTCTATATAGGATATAATAGGCTCCTGTCTAGGAAGCTGGCAGCATATGTTAAGATACGTTAAGCTGAGAGCTGTTCTGCCTCACCAAATGTAAGCCATCTCGCAGTGAGCATCTGAATATGCAACAGGGCAACTTTATCATTCAAGACATTTACACCAGGGCTGAGTGTTGTTCACACTTTCCATCCTTGTCCTGTAGTGATTCTCCCCTCTGAGAAAACACTGATTTCTCCTCAACATCTTCCTAAGTTAACTGGGCTCCCCACAGCTGAGGAACAGGATCGACAAATCATACACATTTTTATACATCTGCTGACAAAACAGTTGAGTTGGTATTCACCTGATCCTCATAGTTAATCCGGAGTCTAGTAACTTCTATTGCAGATCCAATTGCTGCTGCTTGGTTATGGTTGTTGCCTCCTAACATTTCTCCTCCTCGAGTTGGTGCTTCTTTCAAGATGCTGCTGATAAGAAAGCAAACAAATTCCAAATCTTCTACTGCAATTATCAGTTATTTGGCAAGGCGAGGTGCTTTATGGAAGTCAGAGATCCTTCTAAGTAATGACCCTAATTCTAAAACTGCCTCATTTGTGAAGAAGTGACGACACATGAAGACAGTGGTTCTGCTATCTGAAATCACATAAAAATACATGAAAGGTAAGGAACACTAATGTTTCTGTCTCAAGGAAAGTCTTTATTTTGTCTGGCTTGTGTTTGAAAGTTTAAACCTTTACACAGAATATGGAACAGAGGAAAATTGTAAAAAGCACAAGCGCTTCTGTGGCCTAGTGTGCAGGAGGTGATAGCTTTGCACATACTGAACTTCTTTAAAGTTTCTTCTGTGAAGACCAAACCTGGAAAGAAGGAAGAGGAAGGCATTTATTCCAACCTGTTGTCTAGAGCCAACAATATAGTAAAAAGTGAGTGGTGAGGAGGTTCTGACTACATGACATATTCCTGTAAAGATTTTCCTTCATCTCTGCTAGATATACGCTAAGGCCTGTACAGGTTTCCATATTCAAGTGGGTTTCTTCTATGGCCATTGATAATAGAAGTAAAAAGAATTTACTCATCAGTTGCAGACAGTAGCATTTTTTACAGAAGCGGTATATGTTTCTTCTCTTGTTCTTGCTGTACCACATCCCTTCTGATACTTTACAAACATGCCTCCTTCTGCTAACCTTATTGAAGTTCAAATCTGTTTTAAATTACACTCCACATGACAGGTGCAGTCACTGAGATCCCTTGGATAACACAAGCCACCTTTGACTTCATGAACAGAGGCTTTGCCCACAGAATATTCGGGTCGTAACTGCTCAATATCACTGCCCTGGGGGGAAAAAAAAAAAAAAGTAAAAAAAAAAGTATGTAGCTGCACAGGAAGTTTCAAAACCCCTATTTAGTAATTTTGCTGTTTTGCAAACAAGAGCATATTTTGGGAAAAGTCACACGGATTGGATGTCGTATTGCGAAGCAAGACTAGGATTTCTATTAGATAGTGTTTTCAAACACTTCAATTTTTACAGTAACTTTTGTATCTACTTCCTTGAAAGCTAGCAGAAATGTTTGTGAGGAGCTTTTTTGGCCAGGTGAGCTGAACGTGGGTGAAAACATAAGCTGTATATTCTTACCCTTTTTTAAAAACAGCATTTTGGTTTCCATTTTCTTTAGAAATAATGGAAAAAGGCCCTTCCAAAGACAGACCTGTTCTTCTTCTAAAAAAGGTGTTGCTGAGTAGTAACAGAAAAGTTCCAACTGAATGATGAAAACAAGAGTTTAGTTTTATTTAAAATTATCCTCTCGCTTCAGATCACCCCCCATGTAGCTCACAGCTGAAGACTTCTATAGCAGAGGCAAACAAGGATGAAGAATTCCAAGAAGTACAGGCCACATATTTGGCAGTGAAGCCTAACCAAGAGATAGATGCAGAGTGGGGTTCCAATTCTCCCCAGCTTCCAAAATAACATTGTGAAAACACCTTGGTGAGACTCCTCCAGCAGAACTGTCAAGGAAATCACAATCTATAATGCGTATATAAAGACCTTAATAAGTCTCCACCCACTTGAGCACTGTGATTGCTGACAGAGGTAAGAAAAGGAACTTGCATCCACTCCATGAGATGCAGGAGACACAAGATTTGGGGCAGCACACCTCCCCTGGGGCAAGAAGGTTGCTGTACCATGCCACCACCTTCTCCTGCAAATTTTACTTTCTTGAAGGACACTGCTTACTCCCCAGTGGTTTTGGCTGAAGGCAGATGATTTCATAGCTCACTTTGACAATGAAGAGATTCAGTGTCACCACTGGACCTCCGGATTTTGTCACTCTGTCCTCCTCCCCAAGGAATGAGATCATTGCTGCTTCAAGTCAAAATTAAGAGGATAATACAGTGAAAATGGCACAACAAAAAGTAGCTTGTCAGTCAAATCCAAAGCTACTATTAGTCTATTTTTAACAAGATCTGAAAGCTTTTCCCAACAAAAATGTTATATTTTCAGCTCAAAACAAGAGCAAAACATCTGCAGAGACAGGGCACCTGGACACATATACTTATGATGGAGCTGCTGGTGATTTAGATTGTCACTATTGCTTTCAAACACGTACAGCGGGTAAGTCATTCTCAGCACACTTATAAGAAAGCACTGGTCATTTGCCCTTTTCCTGAGGCTGCAGTGCCAGCCTGTACGCAGCCCAGATGAACACAATTCTCAGTTGCTTATTAGATGCAGGCTTATAACCAATTTTTTTTTTTTTTTTTTCCTCTCCAGTGTCTTATTTGAAATCTTCAAGAGATACTTCAAATATTTCCTTAAACTTATTTCTGGAAGAGAAAGCCTCCATTCAAAGAAATTACACTTAGCATGGCTGCAAAGAGTAACAATGCACGGAATGTGCTATGCTTTACCTTTCCAGCTGGATTTGCTCGTATTGCATCAAGTAATCTGCCTATATTGCTGGCTCTTCTCTGTTAGCGATTGTTATCTAGAGAACAGGGTTTCAGAAGGCCATTTGTCCTCTCAGTGTGGCTGGCTATGCTAGATATGTGAGTGAGTGGTAACCGAGGAGAAGTAGCAGCCAGGCAAGGTAAACTCGGCTGACTAAAGGAAGTGGTCTGGGTGAGGCAGGCAGGGAGCAGGGATGGTACCAGTGCCGCTGCAGTAATTCCGTCGCCAGGCTTCATGCACGAACCAGCTGAGTTTTGTTGACATGAGAGCCCTGCAGACAATTCCAGCGTTCCTAGAGCTGATACGTTCCGAAATCAGGGGCAGTACTTACACAGGGATTTTATCCTGCGGAAAACGGTAACATTCTATGAATGGATAACATTAAAATTTGTAAGCTTTTTGAGGAAGTAACAGAGATACAGTAAAGCATCCAAGAAAATGTATTTCATAGCAAAAGGGTATACCCACACTGTTCAGCTCACAAAGTGGGCAAAGCTGATGAAGATACACCAGGATGGACTTTTCATCTGATTATCATTGTGCCATGAATATTTTTTCACAGTGAAAATGTCTATAGAAAGTAACCATTTCATGGTAATGGTAATGGAAAATATTTACTCTTATGATCGACCCTTTACTGTCTTACTCCTAAGTACATAACTTCTTTAAGTGTCTCTGAAGCTCACAATGCAGTTTCAGACAGATGGGAACTGTGTTCCGCGAAAAGGAGTTCAAGAAGTGTTCTCCTAGAACTGCACTATTTCTGAAATCACTGATGTGTTGAGATGTTTGCTTTGCTGAGGGCACAATGTGCAGTGCAACATCCACTTATCTCTTCAACTTTCTGGAAACATTGCATCAAATACTCAATTCCTCTCCAAAATCTCCACACCGTTTATGTGATTGTACACTCAAGTCCACCACTAAGATAAGAGTTATCAGTTGCTTCTAATAAACCCAAAATGCTACTGTCCACTTTCATAGACACTCTCCTCTGAAGTTATTAGTACTCAGCCTCCCTCACTCCAGTCTAGAGGCAGGTAAGCCTGACACCACTCACACCACTATTAGCCTTCTACACCTGAACAGGCAGAATCCAACCAGGCCTAAAAGTGATGATCTAGGATTCCTTACCTTTCTATTTTATCCAGCCCAGAAGATTCAACAAGATATGCTCCCTCACATCTGGGACTCCTTTAGATAGCCCTCAGTGCAATGTGTTAAATTGGAAAGATTCCTTGAGCCAGGTATAGTGCTGGGACAGAGCTACTATTCCCTTAACTATACATTTTCTGAAAATATGTAGTATACAAACATCACTCTGACCTGTACTCTGATCCTTCACACAGGACTCTATCCATATCTGCAACACAGGGTAAACCATCAGCTTCTGAATACGTAGAAGACACCTTAACACCAACACAGCCCATGATATTAGAAATCCTAGCAAAGTATTATCTACACAAAACAGGAATACAATGTGAATTTATGGGATGCTGATAGCCAAGAAAATAGGGGATGCAGTGCACATCACTATCTGGTGAATACACAGGATCTAACATGATGTCTACAGTGTTCAAGCAGTTACAGGAACTGCTGGAGAAAACAACCATTAGCTTACAGCTTCAGAAAGGAACTTGAATAGTTTGACAGGACAGTCTTGCCCTTTCGCTGAATACAGCCAAGTGCATACGGTTGTCACTGAATAGTGTCCATCTCATCCCTAACAACGCCATGGCAGGCAATGGGAGTGTTTCTCATTCATTCGGGGATTTGTCCACATATTCAGCAGCTTCATTGACTTGCTAATTTGGCAATGAGATATGGTGCTCAAGGAAGATTACAAGTACTACAAGTTATCAGAGCGAATCACTCAAGGAGGGCAAAGAAAAATCTGGAAGAGCAGAAGCAGCCTCAAAAAACTGTTATCCTTTCTCCATCTCTCTCCTTTCTGTCCCCTTTCTCTCCTTTCCCCACTCCTCCCATGCAAAGATAAGCTGGAAAATGCACTGTGGCAGCTCCGCCTGTTCACTACTCATCAGTAGCATTATTTAATGGAAAGGTAATTTTCTAGCCACCTCCCTCTCTCCCCACCCTCAGAAGAATTATCCAGTATATATTATACTCCAGTGGGTGCTGCACTGGTCAAACACCTACCATTATATGCAGCCATCCCAATTTATTGTCGGTTCAGGAAGATGAGGATCGCCTCTTAAATGGCCATTCAGAGAAATGAAGTCATGCTAGTATTCTCACAGAGACAGTCTCCAGCTTCTATCATAACCATCCTGTTTCTTCTACCATCTTCTTTCCCAGTCCTATCACCTCCCTTTATTTAAGGGTTGGATTTCAGGACTTGGCAGACTCAGGCGAAGAAACTGAGGCAACCTAGGATATAAGAAAATACATACTTTATATTGACTAAACTTGTGATACCAAAAGGCATTCACGGGAGTGCCTACTTCTCTTGCCTCCTTCCAACAACAGAGAGCAGTTTTGAAAAGGGCTCTGTGGCCTCATCATCACAGGGGGACAACCTCAACCCCAAGTTACCCAGTGCAACCATAATTTTAGGATTAACTTTTTCATTAACACGCATTTGTAGTCTATATCTGTTTAGATTAGTACTTTCATAACTAGAGGCCATTTGACTTTCTATTCCATCCTTATTTACCTTTACTCCTTTTTCAGGAATTCTAGAGGATTTAAAGCCTGTTACATGATTTTAATTCTCATTTTTACCTTCCTTTACCATGTTTCCATGACCTTTAATTTTGCTGAAACAAATTAAGTCGCTTATAGAATATGCCCCGAGTTTCTCTAAGGGAATGCTGCCACAATGGAAAGGCATACTCTTTTTGAAGTCAAAAAGCAAGACAGTTCAGACAGAAAGTCAATGTGGTGACCTCGAAATTCTGTAAGACATGATGATGCACCAACTTGCATTAAACTGATCTGCAGCACTGAGAGTTTAAACAGTCTGTAGCTCAATTTAATGAAAATCTGATGGTTTTCACGAGAGATAAGTGTGGATCTGGGAGTGTGGATTCAGTTCAGATGCTGATATGCATGATATGTGTAAGGTCCGACAAGATGCTTTGTCCATGTAGGCATCTGATTAGTCTCCTTAGGGTAAATTTAACTCAACCTTGTCCTAAAGTATAGATAAAAATCAAAATGAATAGCCACTCCTTTGGTAAGAAGTACTGAAGCAGTAAGACTTTCAAGAGCCTCTTGAATCTGTGGGTTTTGTTTGAACTCTCATACAACTTAATGGAGATAGCTTTTATAACAAAAGAAATTCTTAATACGATATTATTTCTCTTATTACAGCACAACAGATCACTTAACTGTTCTAGGGCTTCCAAATATAAGCAAGTGGCTACTCATAGGATTAAACGGATGGAAGGGTTGCAGATATTCACGTCCATTCACAGTTGCTGTTTCCAGTGGCCTGGATAGCCTGTTACTAACAAAGGTTTGGCATTTGATCCTACAAAATTTTGGCAAGTACGTATCGCCATATTATTCAGAGCACTTAAGGTTTTCATGTATTATTGCTGCTTTATAGTTAAAATTATTATTATTTTTATTTCGCTTCTATCTCCTTAAAAACCTCAACACAAACACTTTTGCAATCCCTTCTGCACACCCACTCTTGCTGATTTGATAGCCCTTTTGAAGTTTATGAAGCATTTAAGTGTTTTTTAAATGACCTATCCTTTTCTATCCTCTAATAATTACATACTCAGATGTGTTGAAGTCATATTAAATGGTTGTTTATTTTATCTGACCTTGCAAAAACATAAATCTGACAGTAT
The DNA here is from genome assembly GCA_024336885.1 of Actenoides hombroni. NCBI lineage: Eukaryota > Metazoa > Chordata > Aves > Coraciiformes > Alcedinidae > Actenoides > Actenoides hombroni. The sequence goes on along the minus strand of WUAM01000269.1, from coordinate 1,116,675 downwards.
TAACACAGGAGTAACTAGTGAAGTAATATTACTTCTGTGTTTGTGACTAGTAAATACAGGTTTGTGTCTCTTTTTTAACAGAAAAATTAGAGAAGGGAGAAGAAGGAGAGAAGAGCCACAAATATAATCTGAGAGAGTGAAAAAAATGAGAACCATAAAAAGATCAATCTGTTTTCTGTAAAAAAAGAAAAAAAAAGAAAAAAAAAAGATTGAGTAGTAACTTGATTACAGGGTAAAAGCACCTTCCTGGGGAGAAAATAGTGAGTACTAAAGAGCTCTTTAATCCATCAGAGAAAGGCATAGCAAGAATCAATGACTGGAAGCTGAAGGCAAACGAGTGCAAATAAGGTAGAAAATTTTTAGCAGCAGGCATGATTACTACTCATATTTTCCTAGTACCTGGAAGCCAAGTCATAGATAGGGCTCCCTCACATTACATGCTGGTAAAAGAACCCCAACAAACCAGCCCCAAAACCACCCCAATAAACCAAAACCCAGAAAAGAAAAGCAATCCCTGCCAAAAAGTTGCAAACTACGCGTAAGATGAAGTAACATCAATGATAATATTAAAACTGATATGACAGACAGCAGTTTCAGGCCATGGTTTCACAATACAAAGTGTTGAACTGGAATACTGGCTTAAGTGATTCTGCCCTATCAAGACTGATTCTTCCTCCTCCTACAATTTCTCTATAGCTGTGAAACTTTGAAAACTGATCCTTATTTTAATAACAAAAGCAAAGCTTTCTTTTTTGTTTACTTTTTTTTTCTTCTATTTTTTTTTCTTTACAACGAAATGCCATTGGAACCAATGTACTTTTGCAAGTGTTTTGATTTTCATGGATTTCAGTGAATGGAATTGACCACAATTTTCCTACCTGTATATCTCAGTATCATCATCAGTACTGTTTACAGGACATCTGAATTTGCTTCATTACTTGTGGGATAAGACTGCATAACTGAGAGAAAAATATGCAAAGGCAAAGCATGCGATTGCTTTGTTTTCTTTATAGCAAATGACAAGCCCAGTCACCAAATCTCAACCATCAGCCATGGTAAGGTAGAACATAACTAAAATGGAAGCCTAGCCCATGGTCTGGCAAGATGTCTCTGAAAAAAAACCCCAAAATCCTATTATCCTAATTAAATCTAGCATAAAAGATAAAGAGATGAACTTGTGCTTCCCAACACCACTGCTCTAGCACTGGAGCCTATACACCATCCTTAGTAGCTTACAAACACAACAGGCCACTACAGTTTGACAAGGGAAGAGATTAAAGGGGCAAGCCGAGAGCAGTATTTTCTATTATAAAAGTTTTTGCTACCTATTTTTGTGATCAATGACCATAGGGATCGTCCCTGAAATTCATCTGGGAGAAAACAGGGAGACTTGAAGAATGCCTCCTCTAATTTTCCTGCAGAAAAAACATAGGAGAAAACCCCACCTTTTTTTTTTCCATTTCTTTATTTACACTATTAGCAGACTACAGCAATGCGCTGCACACCCGCAACCTCCGTTGCACCGAGAAAGTCCGGAGGAGCTCATTCCTTGGGCTGGGAATGCTGCAGAGTAAACAACACCTAGGGTGAACTCTCCCTACATAGTCCCCAAGACAAAAGCAAAATGGGTATATTCATGGCATTTAATACCCAGCCTTCTTCCTTCCCTTCCTCCCTGGAGGTGTCCAGCCTCCCGCTGCCGGCTGGTGGTCTGTGCTTCAATGAGCTGAATACTCACATCCACATGTTAGACAGGGAACCGGTTACAAACAGTTCTAAAAGCATTTTTTTTTTTTTTTTTCCTTCTTGTTCTTTGTTAAAAATACTTCAAGCCGTAGCTGTAACAAGCTACATTAAAAGGATGTTGTTTCATTGCAAAGTTTAAATACTTAACAGCCTTAACATTTGGCCTCGTCCACTCTGCTGAATTTTTCCACAGGATCACGGCCGCCCTGTGTGTGCAGGACACACGCTGCTCAGGAAATGAATCAGGGTTGTGTATCAAATTAGATTATTTATAGGTTGGTATATGTGTTTGCTCTAGCAGTTGTGCAGTGAACAAGACACAACTACAGGAAGAGTGCGATGGGCATGCGGTTAAGGCAGTTGAACGCCACACAGGAACACTCAGTTCTCCCTCTGAAGAGCGAGTCAGACCAAGCACCTTGGCAGGTGGCCACCAACCTTGTCTTCCTCTTTTTCTGGGAGTCCAAACCGAAACACCTGGGGCCTTTTACGTAGAAATGCAAAGCAGCTGATTATAATGGAAGCTTTGGCTTTTGAGGGAGAAACGGTGCTGGAGGCACAAGGTTTAAAAGGCAGGAGAACCTGACCCATAACGTCAGCTTTACTACTGACTAAACTAGTAGCTTGTTTTTCTTCTTGGTCAAACAGGACAGAAGTGCTTATTCTACTGTCCTAGGAATATGCAAAAAGTCATCAAATACCGTGAAGCTCTTAGATATCATTGCAATAAGCCTACAAAGGAAAAAAAAGAAGGTATTTCTGAGTCTCTATATACAAAGAAAGTTTTGGATCTTTTCATCCATTAATTATCCTATATTGCTACGTACATGCTTTAAGAAGTCTATACAATATAATACTAACATGCATAGAGATGGAGCATATCCACGTTTCCCCTCAAACTCTTATTTTCAGTGTGATTTCGCAAAGTCCTTTCCAGCTTCTATCAGGGCTGTTTAGTACTCAGTGAAACTACAACATGGTCATACAGATAGGACAGAGAAAAGTATTCAGTGTAAAAAAAAGATATTCTCTGGTTCACAGAAATAAAATTACCCTCACTCTCAGCTGTATAGTATGTCATGTAACCACAGCCACAGAAATAGAAAAGCAACAGGAGAGCTAGTAAAAGTTAATACCTTTTCCTACTTCTTTTATTGGTCTACATCACAGTGTATCATCATATTGAAAGCTTTCAGTAATAGCAGGGTACTAAGAAAATATATATATATATATATAAAAGAAATAGATGTACTTTGTGTCCAATGAATAAAAAACAATCCCACCAACATCTTTAAAAATCATCTGAATAGATTTCCAACAGTTACTCTGACTTCAAAATCTAAGTTAAGAGAAATAGCACAATGACTGAAAACACAGGTGATCATCTCCTCCATTTAAGGTAGGAAGCCACCGAATGTAAAAATTTAACACAAGAATCATGGCAAGCATGAGGTTTTGGCACATGACGCAACAGAAATATTTTAACGACGTCTGACAACAACCCAAGCGCACGGTGTCTGAATGCTACTAAAGCAGATGTGCATGAGACTCAAAAACAACACCGTTTTGTAGGATAGTTTTCATTAATTAGAAGCAAGTAGACAGGAGAATAAAACAGAAATTTAGGTTCAGGCCTACGATCAGATCTTCAGAGTAGAACCTTGCAGTCATCCAGAGTCCTATTAACTCAGGCCCCATGGCTACCAGGGTCCATTGGAACAAATCCAATGGCAGGATTAGGGACTAAGTATGTAAACAGAAAAAGGATGAAATCAGGTACCACAATGCACATCTCTAAAGAGAGACTAAACTAGTCCCAGAAAAATAACCTAAGTATCTAGACCATTACAAGATTTACATTTTTAGCACAAAATGCTGGAGCTACGGGAAAGGTTACTGTGGTATCTTACATCAAGAGGTTTATGCAACATTAATTGATCACAGCATACTCCCCTTCAGGCAAACACAAGCACCTGCAGTGTGTCTGTTCACCTCCTGCAAGCTGCTGCTTTTTCATGTTTACATATAGTCTATTATTTTAAATAAAAAGAAAGTGTTCTAAAATCAATTAAGGTGATATTTTTATCTTCATCAACTCCTCCAGTTCTAGCCATACAGATTTTTAGCCTCTTAGTAATGGGGTGGCAAAAACTAAAATGAGAATATCTCACAGTATTTTAAAACACTGTAAAACTGACAGAAAGTAGTATTATTTCTATAAAAACACTCTCTGCTATGCCTTTCTGAAGCTTGTGAGAACTTCTAGCTTGGCAGCGTGCTAGATGAAGTAACTTTTTATGCTGATGTTTCTCCCTAATATACTAATAAAAGCTCACTGTAGCACACACCTAGTATCATGAACAAAATTGCCAGTGATAAAAAGGACTGTGTCAGAAAACTGTCTAATTTGCAAGGAGGCTTTGCCTACTGAAATACAGGCTTTAATACAACAGGAATGTGCAGCAGCAGCAGCAGCAGCAGGGAGGACACTACAGGAATATCAGGTTTATGGTGGAACAAGCATACAGGGCCACAGGCTACACTGTGGAGCATCTTGTCATCTGAACTGCAGCAGCAGCATCTATCACCCACTTCAGGAAGGGGTCTGTCCCCTCTGCTGCACCTTGCACCTTCCTTTTCCACCACCACACCTCGTACCTTCCTTTTCCATCACCACACCTTGCACCTTTGCCGGTACCACCTCTGAGATAGTCAAGGACCAAAGACAGTATATCAAGCCGTTCAGGTGTATGATAATTACTATAGCCAAGTTATGCCTTCAGAGATCAGTATGTAATCAGACAAGGCAATATAAACACGCTTTCTGACAGGAAAAATGTTCGGGAGAATCAACTATCTCCGATTATTTTCATGTCACCTACTTGATGGCTTAATATCCAGCAAGATCCTTCATATGAAATAAGTAAGTTTAGAAATTATTCCAAGATAGATGAGGACATGAACATCTGAAATTCATTGAGAGATGTTGACTTGTCTATAGCACTGATGGGCAGGTAAGGACTCAAACTGAGATTATTTCTAGGTGGGAAAAAAAATACTATATACAAAGTTTTCACTGTGCACATGGACATTAAGATGCTTTTTTGGCTGAGATGTGACATGGGCTACTTAGACATGAGGAAATTCATAGATAGGCAAGACAGATGTGATTTCCAGAATTTGTGGGAGGAGGTAATGGCCTTGTCTTTTTAGTGTTGCTGTTAGCTCAGGACAGAGATCAAAATCTTTATTTCCATTTCAGTGTTGAACTCCCACTTGTGTACTGCATGCCCGTCAGAAAGTGGGACATGACAAAGAATCTGTAACACCACACTTGGAATACGGTGTCATATTTTTGTTATTTTACCTCAGGAGAGTTAGAGACTTAACCTGGCTGCCACCAGTTGGCACACTGGGCTGGGGGGCAGAAAGCACAGCCCAGTAGGGCTCTGCCTTGCTGAGGGCAGGGGGAGGTCCTTGCCAAGGGCTGAGTGTGCCAGGAGGGAGCAGAGGGAGTCCTGACCTCTTGCCTCATCCCTCCCCATCAGCTCCGAGTATCCCACCACCACGATCCTGCTGACACACTGCACTTTTTTGCACACAGATGTCTGTCATGTCATGAAGTGTGTTCACAAATTTACGAATTCACTAGTTTTTAGCATGCAAAAGGTCATGTGCTGCCTTACTTGTCCGTCACCACTCTTTCTCTGAATAACCTGAAACTACTGAAGGGCTATTAATATCAAATTCCTTTCCAAAGAGTTACATTTCTGAAGAAAGACAATTTAAAAATTTCTCTTCCCTGATCATACTACATAGTTTAATGTTTTACTCTGGGCACCTAACCACCAAGACAATCTTTCTTCTTTCTCTTGCAAAAATGCATTAACAGTTTATATTTCCACATATGGTGGAAATTTATCTGTTGTAAAATAACAAGGAAGAAAATAAAAAGCTGTTCATTATTTATTTTTTTTCTTCATGTTATGTCTCTCTGATACTAAAGTTGCCTCATCTCTGGTTTAAGTGAGAAAAAAAACTAGAAACAATTCTAATTCACACCTGCTTGCTACCATGCCCATACAACTATATGCCAGTGGAAAATTAGCCAAGAGCAGATGTTATTTTCTCTGCTCTTTCTCTAGTCCCCCTTCTCAACCTTTGAGTTCTTGGACATGCTGAAGGGGAAGGGAAAGGATGACTATGGCTGGTATGGGACCTGGCCTAAAAGCCTCAAGCAAACTGAAAGGTTCTTCCTCCTGGGGAGAATTCTTACATCGTTAGGGAGGACCAGAATAAGGAACTGAATCAACTAATTATATTACTGAAGTACTATGGTTTATAGTTATTAGAAGACTTCACTTCATAATGTAATTGTAAAGAAATTACTGTACAGTGTTCATTATTACTATAAACCAAACAAAAAGATTGGTGCCTTCCCAGCAAATGCTAAACACACCTTTTCATACTAACCACCCCACTGTGACATTACAAATCAAAAGCAACAATTAATATCCAGTCCTTGGTGGCAGCAGGATTATGTAGGAAGCAATCCAAATAATAAACAATATAATTATATTTGAGTACAGATCTTTATGGGTTTCATATTAATGATATTAATAGCTGGTGACACACACAAAGTTGCACAGCTACACGATCATCCTGCCTATTGCTTAGACACGTAACTCTAGCATCACCTTAGATCCCAAATTTACTCCAAATCCCAAGATTCGTAGTCATAATTTGCAGATACTTGCAGTCCAACATTTCCAAGATGGTATTTTTCTTAATTCTTCCAATCATCTGAAGCATTCAGTCAGGTTATCATCATCATCATCATGTTTTGACTCAGCAACATTTTTCTCTCTGCTTTGGAGAAACGCAGCCTAATCTCACTTGCATTCATTCAGAAAACTGCTGCAAAGACCATTTTCCTAGTCAATCACTTGGAGAACGCATCACTGTCTCCAAAGCTCCTCCTGACTTCTCCTCCAGTGTCTGTTACTTGCCTCCACTTTCAAGGCCCTTCCTCGCTTATCACCACCACACCTATTGTTCCTTAGTCATCATCAGGAAGCCAGCTGTGGTTTGCTCCCATTTGATGCCAGGCAAATTTTCATGAAACATAAAGCTGAAAAGACCGTTAGATCATACTGTCTGATTTGTTCATTATTTTGTGTTTGGCTAAAACACTTTCAAGCACCACTACTTTTTATTAGAAAAAGAAAAAAATAATAATCTTGAAGATGCTTCTCGTGTCTCTTCCCTTCGTATCTCCCACTTGTCATTCAGTGTCCGGAGTCCAGCTTCCAGCTTCTCTCTCACCCACATTATATTTTAAAAAAAATCTCTTACACTTTTTCCTGGTTTACACCTTTTACTTTAGGAAAACTCCTGTAAACACTTGAAAACATACTTCACTGCTGCTCTTCAAAGCTTTCTCTGAAATTCAGCTTACTAAGATGCCCTTATGATCAAAATGTGCAGTAAGAAGGAATATACACACCAACTATTTTTAAGTATCTAAAGTAGGCAAGTGTGGGATGTAGGAGATGGATCCTTCTGTACAGTAAATAGAGAGAAACCCCCGTTGAGAACAATTTTGATGAAGGAACTCCTAAAATATTCCAAACTGTCCTCTGAAGGAGTCCTTGGATAAGCTGTGGAAATGGCCTAGGGACATGAGACTTTTGATTTAGGTACATGAGTTGGATGCCTGAAGTATAAATGTTCCCCCTCAACTCCTAGTATTTCCCTTCTCATCTATGTATACTTTCTCTTTTTGACTATACTGTATTTACGTTGCAGACAGTTTGGATCACAGATGATCTTTTCAGCCCATGTTTGTGTGGTGCCAACCATCACAGGAACTTTAATGCCCCAAAAATACTGCTTTACAATAATAGCAAAACAGTCTTATAATGCTACACAGTATTTTATTAAACAGTACCTGATCATGTAATTATCACTGAATTATGATGCACACGTGCCAGATAGAAGGTGCACAGCCATGCATCAGCTTTAACTTTGTTATTCTCTAAATTTCTTAATAGGGTAAAAGAGAGCTGGAATGTGTTCATGGCTGGCACCAGCTGTTTTTCTCCCCAGTCTGGATGATGGGCAAATCCTTAAGGCAATACAGTACAGTGAAAGAGAAGGGAGAATAGGAGTCACAGGAAGGTATATGCGGATCGAGGATGCATATAGAATTTTTGGCAGAGGAAGCAGGGTGGAGGAAACAAACCATGGGAACCCTTGTCATGTGTGTGACAGATGTCATAAACTGTTTTCTGAAACAATCAGTGAGAAAACTTTAAAATGTAGGACTGGTAAAAGTAAGAAATACAAGGAGCCTCTTCACATACGTGAAGAGTTCATAACCCACAACACATGCTTCTCCCTGTTGAACTTACTGAACTTCAAATATATCCTACTAAAAAGGAGATTTCAGTAACACAAAGGTGGTCCCTAAAGCCCCAAATAAGGAGCAAAACTCCTAGATATATTTTATATTGTAAGAAAGTATCTCGAGTCTCCAAAAACATGCTTATTGCTGAGAAAAAGATAGTAAAACACTATGAAGAAACAATGAGCTACAAGAAGTTACTTAAATTCAATCAGAGTCTCACACAAATTTGCAAATTTAATGCCAGTACAAACAATATGCAAAAGTCATACTCGGCATCATGTATGAAGCAATCAGAATAGAGCAACTACTCCTAATGAGCTAGTTCTTGCTCCAGATCTATTAATCCAGATAACAGAAAAGAAGTTATTTCAAAGCCCGAAGTAAGAGAATAATTCCTCCTGAAGCAAAAAACAAACAAACAAAAAACCTAGGACAGTAATAAAAAAAAATCCCAGACAATCATAGTCAAAACCTGGTGAGAACAAACAAGGTAAAATATTGGATTAAAAGATCTATTTCATTGTAATAAACTTCATTAATTGCAAAGAGTTAACTGCAAAGTGTCTCAAAAGAATGGGTTTGTTTCTATGTCAAGGTATAGTTGTTAATCATGCAGAAACTGGGGTGAGTACCATAGCATATAATCTGCTGTTATTTAGGTTACTCACAATCATGGAAAACTGTTAATCTAGCCAAAATGAATTAAATGGACTCTCAAAATGCCAAATCAAGATTAAATGATGATAGGCAAGAAACATGTACTAAAATAAACCCAAGAGAAAACAGGCTGTGTTTTATGAGGTTTCAAATGAAAGACACAACTGTAGGGAACTTAGAGTAATAAAACTCGTGTTAGTCAAGGGGAAGTTAACAGTTACCTACTCCAGGTACCTGCTCTAGGTAAGTTCATATTAGACACTTAGATTTATCCTCCCATGGATTTAATTCACTCACTTTTATGCTCATTTACCAGCCCTGACGCTTATCTGTCCAAAATGGTCTGGCCAGGATAACTTACGTGCAAACAGAGGACAAGGGCTGTCAGCTGTTAAGTCCTCATCCCATTTCAGGAGTTGTTCTTAATTAGCAAAGAAACCACCTCTTTTTTTTGAGCAGATCCTTTAGGATGTACTTCAGGAATCATCAGCTGTGACAAGGCAGTGCTTTGCCTCAGGATCTTGCTTACCTCACCTTCCATAAATCATAGGCCATATTGCTGCTCATGGAATATGGGTCTGAAATGTATGCCTGTGGTTTCTTCTCCTGTTTGGCTAACAGGAAAAAGAACAGTGTATGTGAGATACTACAACCTTGCTGCCATCCTCCTGCTGTTAGGATGCAAGGTTTTCCACTGGCAAGTCATCTGTGCTGGGGCACACAGATACTGCTGGGAATGGTGTCCTGGAAACGGTGCCCTTCGCTATCAGTACAGGCCATCTCTGTAACCCTTTGTTTCGCTCTTTCACCTTATGCTCACACATATGTTTCCATCCATCCTGCATTTATACCAATTTCAATACTGCCGTTACACCTCTGCGTAGTTTTATGCTGGTTAAACTGATCTGATGCAGATCCCCGCAGAAAGGACACGTTCTGGACTTTCACCTCCTTCCTTTGCCACATGCTCCTCTGTTCTCCTTCTAACAACAGCAGCTGCCATCACCTTGCTCTGGGAGCAAACCAAGACGAAAATCAACCCTTTATTGGTAAGGCTGGGATTGCTTTTGCAATGGTGTAGTCCCATGCACTGGATCCCTAGGGCAGACGGATGCCAGTGCCAGGTGTAAGGGAGATGGCAGGACTGCCTCTGTTTAATGGAACTTGTTCCTTAGGTCAGTTACGCCGTAATGGGAAAGAACAACAGATTCTCTGGCCTCAGGAAGAAACTAGGGCACCACTTCAGCAGTGTAGTGAAAATCTCTGCTCAGTATATGCCACTACAATTAAAATATAAATAACAAAACAGTGCAAGAGAATTAGAAGAAAGCCAGTGTAATAGGATTATAAAAACCACAGCTATGACCTTACCAGAACAAAACCACATGAGCTACAGGTCATCCCTTTTCCAAAAGGGTACTAAGGAACTTCAAAGGGTTCAAACATGAACAATGATAAACATCGAAAATATCCTATGAAGAGAGATTAGGAAGTTTAAAATGAAGAGTATTATGCATGGACATATAAAATAATAAGTGCTCTCTAGAAGTCAGATCAGACATTTCTACGCTCGCTATCTTATAGCATGAGAAAAAAAAACCACAGAGAAACATCCCAAGTGTGGAAAATTCAAAATGGATCAGAATAAATATTTTTCATATTGCATGTAATTTATTTGTATTTATTATCAAGGAAATTCAGTTATTCATGTAGATACAATGTCCCTATTAACAACAAGATGGTTATTATGTAAAGAAATCAGGAAGAAACTTATCTGGAGTTGATATTAGCTGAAGCACTGGGACATATTTACTACTGAAACAGGAAACTGTATTATGGTTTAAACCAGTAGGATAACCCAAATGTAAAAATATCAATTAAAAAAAAACAAACAAAAAAAAAAAAGGAATAGCACTTGATTTCATTATTGAACTTTTATTTCCAACCTCATGGTAACTTCTCCTACAGTTTGAGTTAAATGCTACTAATAGTTCCTTAACAACAGTATAGTCAGAAGATTTTTAAACTGAAGTTTGGACACATCACGCTCTTATGTATGAAATAAAGGCAAATACATGAAAAATGAAAATCAGCATGATTACAAACTCATATTCTCCATCACTGCATGTTCTACCTAAAATGTGTTTTCCCCGATTTCCAGTCAGTTTCTTAGAAGTTTTCAAAGACCTGAAATTGAACATTTTTCCCATTACCACTTTTTAAAAAAGGATTGTTTTAATAAGGATTCTCATCACAGATCTTGGTAAAAAGTACCCAAAAGACAACTACTTACTGACCACCCACAAACAAGGAAGCTAGAAATAGCTTAAGCACTAATTCCTTAGTATGCCACCACTATACTGCTTGGTTATCTTGATTAGATCATCCTGGTTTAGTTTGAAATGCATACTGTCACAGCACATACTAGAAAATGCATTACCCCATTATATTAGCAATTATAAAGACATACAGAAAATTATAATCCTTTTTCAAACAGCGAAGAACCTTAATTTTATTAAAATAGGCAAGGAAATATAAAAAAAGAAAGAGAGCATAAGGATGGGACTTCATCCACTTTTTTTGACTTTTTTTTCCACCGTGTCTAGGAAGATAAAGAGAATATAATATCGTCAGGGGGCAAGGGATAGTGGAAGATCAGGAAGGAGAGGCTGCCAGCACAAAGATGGGACTTCATGGTTTAGTCTGTGGCTGGGTCAGGTAAACAGGGCAGAAATAAATGGCTGATGCATCAGACAGTACAACAGCAGGTACAAATGAAGACCTGAAAGGTCAGTAATACAGACAGCACAAAGAACTAGAAAGATCACCTCGGAACTCCTTCTTGGATAGAGAGAATGCAGCTGGTACCAGGAGGAGAGAAACTGAAAGAACTACGTAAACTTTGTGCAGTGGCACTTGAATGTAGGCATGGGTATTGGTTCTGTTAGAGGAGGTAATTTCAGTCAATATAGAGCTGTGGGTCTGAGAAGACCTTACTGTCTGCAGACAGAAAAGCTGCCTGGCATAAAAGCAAGCCAACAGGTTGCAGAAAGGCAAAATACAGCTTCTGAACCCCAGAGGCAAGATACTTTCCATCTATGCTTTGAAAGCAGCAGACCGTTCACCACCAGGAAATGGGAAAATAAAATTTATCCCCCTTGTGTGACTTACTCTGTTTTGCAGATGACACAGGTTGTGAATTTGTGAGTAAAAGAATTGTTGCGTGCCAGATTTACCTTTTAAATGTACAACTTCTGCCTGTGGTCATTTTAATAAAACACCCCATTGAGAAATATCAATCACTTTCTAAAACAGAAGGGACATTTTGCTTTTCTAAAATGCTCTTATATGGTTGAACATATGTAGCAAATATACATAATTTGAGATACACTTCACTGTATGTTTACGTGCAAAGTTGCCCCCCCGCACTTTTTTCTTTTAGGTAGAGGGTGGGCAATTGCAATAAACTAAATTAATGGGGGAGAAAGTATAAACCAACTTCATTTTGATGTCAAGGAATTTCTCATCACAGACACTTCTTTGCTCATTCCAATAGTACAAAAGCTATTTATTTGGTAATAAAAGTTTCTGGACTGAAACAGACATTTCTGAACTTGTTGATGACTGATGTACACAGTTTAAGAGATCCATTACTCTGTGACGGGCACTATAGAAGCCAAGTGTCAATACATCAACTTCTGCTCCGCTTTAATCCTAACTTAATGATCAGAACTCTTTCATCCTTCACGTAGTTTTAAATATTAAACTGCTCATAGTTCATCGGGATACACAGCAGCTGCCGTAAGAGAGTACCTGTCTCGTAGCGTGACTATCACGTAGGCATCAAACGGAAAACATTTACATACCAGGCAAAGCGTATTTTTGAACGCGATCGTTTGCCACAGTCCGCTGTGCATCCACTAAAGGAAGATCGAGGTTTACGCTGTCCACCCACGAAGCTGACATAAACAAAGCAACGGAATTACTTCAACTCACGTGGTAAACTTTCAGATCGCGCTTATCGTTTGGCGCGAATTATTTTTCCTGAAACAAACAAAAGATCCCTTGCCATCTTAAACGCCTTCATCTATAACTGCTTACGAATTTTTTTTTCGTGGCACACAAAAGCTCTAGGCAGGAGCGTGTCTCCACTCCAGTGCCCGGCCCGGCATCCCGGAGGAAGGCAGGTTCCCGGCACCGAGCGGCTCGGAGCTGCCGCATTAGTACCAATCGCGGGCAGCTCTGGATCTAAACCGCCGGCAGCTAAGCCGGAACGCCGCTCGCAGGACAAGGCGGCGCCGAAAGCCACGGCAGCGCCGCCCGCGCGGACGCGAGGGACGCGGGAAAGGGGAGGCCGAGGGGGCAAATCCACAGGTTCAAGAAGAGACACAGATTGGGTTGAAAAGACAGAAGGGAAGGAAGTAACAGAGACACTAAACT
>WUAM01000269.1:1076506-1096821 GCA_024336885.1 Actenoides hombroni | reverse complement strand
TTTGGGGAGGGAGGGGGGTTAACAGAGAGCGTCTGTTATCGGTCTAAGGGGCTGCCCTGACCCTAAACCGTGACAAGTGGTTAACTTTGTATGGGACTTCAGGGATAATGGCAAATAAACCAGAATGAAGGCACTTTCTTCTGGCATAAGGTCTCCAATACAAATAGTTTATACAGGCATAGCAACTGCAATATAATTAAAACCAATTTCTGGAATTGGGCCAGCCCTCCTAGGTTGTTTCCTTCTACGTGGAAATAAGCTACCAATATATACAGTTATATACTGATACAGCTCTGTTCACCCTATGGGAAAGATGGCTGGTACTTCAATTATGCCAGCACAGATAAAGTAGCAAAAAATCTGATGGAGAACTTAGTGGCTCAGATATAGTCCATTTGCCTATTGCAAGGCAGCTGCAATATTCCTAGAGCAAGCGAGGCTTTAAAGTACTAATTCTTAATTTACAAAATAATCTCTCCGGTGTAATTCCCAGAGCATCACCAACCTTTGAAATGTTAATGGAATTACTAGAGACAAACCAGACTTTGAATTTCTGCCAGATTTTGTCAGGAGTTCAGCTGACGAGAGTTTGCTACATGCCACTCAGGTGTCACTATTCTTTTCATAGTAATTTTTGTTCTAAAAATATCTTTTTTTTTTCCTTCCAGAAAAAAAATGCCAGGATAATTTTGAATCTTGGCAGAAACACTGTGTGTTTTGGCTTGAAAAATACACATAAAAGCAATTATCCTCCTCCTCAGTCAGACTACAGCTTTAGAAATTATCTCTGATTTGTCAATGACATTAACAGGCAAGTAGTTATCCAGTAAAATCCCTTTAGTTCAGCTGCACAATAGTACTTCCACCACTATCTGTGTTTTATTGAGTTGTTTGAAACAGCATCTTTAACAGCTGCACTGTTACAAAATTTTTGTTTCTAGGGGAAAATGCTTTAGTTACTTCCCCAAAAGTCCTTAAAGCAAAAAAGAGCTAAAAGAAAATAAATGTTTTAATCAGTGTCCTCTTAGGACACTATGAATGGTATCTCCAAGACAACTGAGTTGAGACACTAGAATCACCTCATAAGGCACAAATGTATTTTCCTCCTTACTTAGGACTTGTTTTACAGTAGCTTCCACACCAGACTCAAGATAATTGCACATATGCATATTTTCCCCTGAAAACAAGACCTCAACTCCCAAAAATGTTTGGGTGAAGAGAAATGTCTGCAATATTAGCTTGCTTATCAAAGGTGAACTGTGTGTGCTTCATTAAGAATAAGAAATGTATCAACCATAACATAACCAGCACAAAGAAAGTGCTAATAGGTATATCAGTTATTAAAAAAAAAGTAAAATAGTTATTTTTAATAACTTAAACTTGTTATAATCTTAGAGATGGATCTGTGTTGCAAACTGAGGTACTAAAATGTTTGTGGTTCTGTTTGCTAGTTGGTCAGCCTCAGAAAGAAAAAAAAATAATTGGAAATAAAAATAAACAGTACAATCCTTGTAATAGTAGCATCCTGTCAGAAATAAATGGGAAGGGTGAACTTAAACAGAAAATCTTGTTGAACAAAAATGACATCTCTATATAGAAAGATTCTCTCATTACAAATAGTTAACAGAGCACTTGAAGGACCTGCCAGTACATGTAGTCTATTATTTATAGGCATTGTAATTTCTCGATGCTATGAAATTCTGTAACAAAGTAATTTCATCTAAAATATCTTACTTACAGAAAGCATCTTAAAGGATGCAATACTGTAAGTTATTACTTTTAAACCAACTTCACTGCTCATTTTGATCCATGCAGAACTTTTTAACGGTGGGATATTTTTTTCCAATAGACTCAGGGGCAAAATTGAGGGAAATTGTTCTTTTTCCTGGAAATTCCAACGTGTGTTTTTTTCCCAAATCCCTCAGCCAAGATGCTGTTTTCAATCATCAGAGGTCCTCCTTTCTTTATTACTAAGGTGAGATTAATCTTGAATATATATATTCTGCTAAATAAAGCATTAAATTAATAAAAATTCACTCCACATAGCACTTGCCTCTAGCCCCGTGTTGTGCCCCTTAGAGGCATGAAATTCTGTTCCTAACCCTTTGTTATGTGAAGGACAGTCAGATAAACAAGATTGGAGAGTGGGAACATATATGACTGATGTCTCCAGGATTAAACGATCCCGTAGGAAGTTAGTCCACAGCAAGTTGCAATGGAAGACATTGTCTCTAAAAATGCAGGAGAGAAAAGCCACAAGCAGAAACAGGTCAGACTCTGAACACCCTCACTTGGTGGTTAGAAGCAGAAGGCTGTGCCAAGACATACACTGCTTAAAGAATCGTGATTATCTTCATCAATGAGCTGGAGAGTTAAAGCAATTTCAGAAGCAGTTGTGAAAACAACTGGTAGAACTTAGCAAAAAGATAAGTCTCTAACTATGGTCTTTAAACCAAAGCAGAAGGCACTTCATTCACCTACAAACTGAAATACTTTGCCCCTTAATTTAATAGTGTCTTCAACTGAACCACTGTCCTTTTGAAGTAACTGGAGTCCCAAAGCCAGGTCTCTAATTAGACTGCTGTTTTCACAGTGCTGCATAAAATGAAATTCAAGTTACCAACTGTCACTCTCTGATGTACTGATTTGAGTCCTTATTTGATACCAAGTACAATATTTGTATGGTAAGATGATATTGCTAACATATGCCATTATCCATTCCACAGTAGGATAATGAAGTTAATCTTCAAGGCACTACACAAGCTTCATCACCTATTCTTGGTAAGCATGTCAGGAGTGAGATTCCCTCTCTGGGAAGACCCTGAAACTGCCATAGCCATATTGCAGGTAAGGTAGAAGAGTTTTGTCCTAAAATGTAACCAAACAGCTCAATATGACAACGTTAAAATGGTGGGATATAAGAGGAGAGGATTTATGCTGGATGTTGATGATCAAGACCACAAATTTCTGGGCCTGCTCTCAAATGAACATTACAATGCTGGGAACCAAAACTGGCATAGTTTATTGGGTGGTATTCAGTTGTGCTATTGTTGGTAAGCCCTGTGGTAAGCTATACATCAGCTCTCACAGGCAATGAGCCCTTTCTCACACATTCCTGGATCACAAGCCCCAGGAACAAGGTAAGATATCATAGAATCATGGAATTGTTTTGGTTGCAAGAGACCTTTAAGATCATCAAGTTCAACTGTTAACCCAGCACTGAAAGGTCACCAGTAAACCATGTTCCTAAGCACCTCATCTACACATTTTTTAAATACCTTCAAGGATGGTGACTCCACTACTTCCCTGGGCAGCCTGTTCCAGTGCTTTACAACCCTTCCTGTGAAGAAATTTTTCCTAATACTCAATCTAAACCTCCCCTGGAGCAACTTGAGGCCATTTCCTCTTGTTCTGTCACTTGTTACATGGGAGAACAGAATGACACCCCCCCACACACACACTACAACCTCCTCTCAGGTAGTTGTAGAGAGCAATACATCTCTCTGAGACAGGAGCTAATTGTGTTCCAAAGAGGAATGTAATAAAGATATTCCATCATACTAATACATCAATGTGCTAGGCACAAAAAGAGGGCTTTGCACAGCTTATATATTGCTCACATTTCATGCTTCCAATTTACAGTGGCACATACTTAACTACAGTGATATGGATTGTCTCTTATGTCACTTCTCAAAGATTGAATGGGATGTCTGCTATGTGATTTTATTTTTTTTTTAATTATCAAGAACTTTTAGTAACTGCTGCTTGGATTTTATATAACTTTACAAATGCAAGCGTGGCAGAAATTTGCTTCCCAATTGTTAGTATACCTGTGACAAGAACTACAGAGATTAATGAACTGTCAAGGAGGGGAAAAAAAAAAAATCAAAAAAAAAAAATCAGTATTTTTCATCACCCATGAAGAAACATGCAACTTACTACAGGCACGTGATATATTAGACAGCTACTATGAAAAACACTTCTATTTTAATAGTTTTGTTTAACCAATTGCTTGGCAGGAATAGCTGCTTACTTTCTTAAACAAGATGATCTACTTCAGATGCACCTGTTTCTCTCACAGTCTATATTGCCTATAGAATTGAACATAGAAAACCCTAATCTCATTGATGTTAACAGTTCATTGAAGTTAAATATTTTTAAAAGGTAACACACATATTTCTTTGATTGGTTGTAATTTTTATTCTTAAAATACTCTCAGGTTTTATTCTTGATCTCAAAATACTGATCTTTTACAGCATCTTACTGCTTTTGAGAAGGCAAGGAAATAAGTCTATAATGGAAATTGGATAAATCTAAAAAAATAAATAAAATAAAATATCCCAAAAGCTTTCATGCTTTCTCCTTGACACAGTATCATTCAGAAGAAAAACCCTCTGATTTTTTTTAAACAGGAAAATTTCCTGTTCTTTTTCTACCAATTGCAGAACTATTTCCCACCTTTTCCTCCCCCAAAACAGAGTGAAAGAGGACCCTGGGTGATAAACTGGGACAGATTACTGGCGATAGTCATAACAGTTCCTGCTCCCAGTGTGCATGCTGTTCCTTTCCAAGTTTCCCGTCTCCCGCCCTAAGGCAGCAGTACCTGCTGCACCACTGTACTTTCCAAGAGCATAAAGTAAACCAGCAGCAATTCTGGGTGACTTTAAGGGTCTAGGTTACAGACTACATTGAGCTGTCACAACACAAACAAGGGAGCTCCTCTTTCCCTGTAGAGAGTAGGGCCCAGCTGGAGCAGGAAACAAACTAAATTAATCCCATGATCTGAACAGAGCCCCTAACACACTGATACAGAAACTGTTACTTCTAAATTATGCATACGTTACCAAAAGACATCTCTATCTTTTCAAAATGGAAATTGGAGGAGCTGAACTAGCTACACACTCATAGTTACATGTTGGAAACCAAGATAAAAATGTGACTGGGAATATAACTAGACATTAATGTTCTGTGCTAGTAAAGAAGTCCTCTTTAGAAACAGCCCTGATGAAATGTTAGATAAATATATTACGCTCCAACTGTAACCAATAAATCCTCTCACAAACATAGGCATATCTATTTTAAATGTAAATGTTAAGTGGAAAATATTTATAGTTTAAGTTGCATCCTTTGCTACTTAATTATCATAAATTTTAAAAGAAGAAGAAACCTTTACGTTCCTCCTCCAAAGCAGTTATTTACCTGAACTGTAGCTTGGGAGTCCCCAGTGTTCAGTCTGTTCTGAGATTTTCATCCCACTGAATGTCAAAGACTCAGTATTTCAAGGATGGGATTTCAAAATCACTTAGTGATTACTTAACTTTGTCTCACTAAAGATAAACCAACCTTTATTCCCACTTAGGTTATCTTATTGGGAAAACACATTTAGAAAGCAAAGCTGAATACTTTCAAAAATTCCACCCATGAGATAAAAAGGAAAAAAAACCCAACAAACTAATATAAACAATTTGAGACTTCTTGACTCATGATAAATCAAGTATTTTTGTGTGTCTGTGTTACAAGTCACTGACATTACTTCTAACTGTTCACTGAAATAATACAATTTGAAATACCTTACCTTCTTACTCTTGAGACACAGGACTCTCTTCTTGAAGGAAAACTCAGTTGTGTCCATGTACAGGAGGTTGCGCGAAGAACAATAATAGTTCTGCTGAAGGATTCAGAAGGAAAATACACTCGCTGCTCTCAACATCTGTATTACAGACATCATAAGCACTATTACTGAATAATACTGAACCTGTTTTGGGTTTTACTCTTGTCCTACTTTGGTAGGAACTGTGTTCAATAAAAGTTTGACTTCATGGACAACCAGAATCCATTCCCATCAACAGGAAAACCTAGTAAGCTTATAAGAATCTTTTTAATATATTTAGAGAACAGTAAAGTCAGAGGCATCAAAGTCCTTAGTTTTTATAATTCTGTAGCATTTATAAAAAAAAAACCCAAAACATTTTAAAAGTGGTATCTGGTGGGCACTATACATAGCATTCATACAGCAAAATAAACCTGGAAGATGTAAGATGTATAGAATGAATTCTCTTTTGTGATGATTTCATTGAAATGCATTTCAACTTTCAGAATTCCACTACAGCAACAGCCTCCTTTTCACTAGTGCTGTCCCTGTTCAGAGTACCCTAACATTTCCAAAGCTCTACTTTACTATTTTCTGATTTTTAATTATCCATTACATTCGTAAAGTATTTATTTAAACCAATATCTTTGCATTTTCTGTAAGTATAAAGGGGACTAAAGTGAAAGCTTAGACTAAAAAAGTACTGTTCTTTCTTTGTCACTGAATTTCTTAGTACTGTACCAGGATGGCACTGATAAGAAGTTAAGCATGTATACCAACACATGCAGAACAGGAGCCTCTGTTTCTGGACCCAAAAATATATGATACTATTAAATTTGAAAAATTTAGCAGTTTTCATTCTGTAGGATTTTTAGGAAGACAAATGGTATTGTTCAAGCTTCTCAAATGATACATGCATCTATAAAGATATATTTTTATATATGCAAGTGATCCAGTAATTTAGCAACAAAGCAGACAGGTAAAATAAAAATGTTCTAGATTTGCATGCACCATTGTACTGCCTTTCTGATAAGAAGCAATTTGTTAGGGTTTTGGTTGTTATGGCTTGTTTTCTTTTTTTAAATGATTAGCTGTTTGACTGCTGGTTGTAACACCAAACCCACAGCCACTGAGAGAACCCCCACAGTTTGCAATGAGAATACAGAAAAAGAAATTAATAATTATGTTATTATTCTACTGCTAACATTTCCTATTGAATGTACATTGCATACAGTTCCCATGTACAATATGACTACAAACCAACTTCTGCTGTGAAGTCATTAATATGTTATAAAAATAATCAGATGTCTAGAAAAAAATAAACACAACGTACAGTAACCAGTAATCTAAAATTAAATCCTGATCCAGCATTACCATGCCAAAATTTAAGGATCCATTTCATAAAAAAAAAATTCTGACTGGCAGAAAATGCAAAAGCTGATTTTTTTTTAAATAGAAAATATGAAGATATTCTAAGTTGTAAAAACCGACTATGAGGTCATTGTTATTTCCCCTCGGTGGTTTGAGACTTAATAATTAACACTTACATCCCAAACAACAACCCCAGCTTAAAAAAGTATTGAATTCAGAAAATAAACACATAAGAAAACTGTGGAAAAAACTCGTAGCAAGAGGGAATTGTGTCCTCACAATCCTCATAATCTCCATCCTCAACAACCACTTCAGAGATAAGAAGTTGTGCTAAAATTATTTTTTCAGACAACAGTTTCCCTCCACACATCTCGTAAGTGTGCGTGCTACCATGTAGTGCCTTTTCATTTCAAAATACTTTACATATCAAATGGCCAACACAAAGGCTGCCAGGCTCTGACATGACACTGCATGTATGCCAACTTAAAACAAAATGCCAGCCTACCAAAACTACATAGTTTAAAAAAGCAAAATTATTTTAAAATTTAAAAATGAAAAAGTACTTACTTGAACTTGACAGAGCACCTCTTAGCTGCATCGGTACTATTTCCCAAATGAAGACTCTTCCTTACAAGTGAGCTCTCTTCAGATTATTATTCTGTGGCACAGGCTCCTCCAAATGGCAGAATGAATGTATTGCCATTATTGAAAATTTACAGATCATCTGAAGAAATTGAACTGAAAGCAAGAAATACAGAAACTTTAGTTTGTGTAAACTTACTGAAAGGACTTTACTTAGTTTTCAAGAACTTATTGTTTATCAATAGCATTTACAAACACATGGAGGATATGTATATGTACTGATTGATTAAATAACTATAAATTATTCAATTAAACTAGATGGACAGTTCATTTGAGCAAAAATGCCCAAGTAAAGTACTTGCACCTAATGCTGCTGTGAAGTACCATTTCAATAAATTTTAGTGCTGTTTCTTTTACAGTGTGCATACTGCAAAGAAGCTTTCACCAGGGTATCTATAATGACACATGTATTTTTGCAGAACATTTACTTGTAATTTAGAATTTTCTTCAACTAGTTCAAATTGTTCCTTCCAGTGTGAATTATTTTGTAACTGCAAATACTGAATGACATCTACCATTGTTATGCTCATATATCCAAGCCTTTGGAAGGTTGCCCTCAAGTGCCTCACAACTTTCTCTGATGTTATAGTATGTATATGGTATTCTACTTTGGATGCTTAATTTAAGGAAAAGATTAATCATTTCTAAGCCAGATTCAAAAGACATAATTTGATGAGTATCTATTTTGGTAAAAGTGCCAATTTAAACAGAGATGACCTTCCTGCTTGTGCTACAATCTCATTTGTGCAGATCTATCTGCTGGTGGAGCCACTTGCTGTAATATACTGAGGAACTAACTTGGTTTAAAAATTGCTGATTGCCATAGACTCCTCTTGAAGACAAATGAATCAATTTTCTGATCAAGTTGTTGCATGACAACACAAATGACTGTGCTAATAGCAGCGAAAAATAGGAAACGAGCACACAGCTAACTGCAGCTATAAATGTCAGCACTTCAGAAACTACTGATGTCACACAAGTGTAAATTACAATGGTAGATCACAACTTTACCACTCAAAGCAGTATAGGGTATTCTTGGACTGCTCTAATATCCATTTCCATCTTTGCATAACAGTTCACCACCCCCACAAACTGCACCAAAAATGAGTGCTTGTAGGGCCACAACAAAATTGCTTGGGCTACAGAGCCAGTTTCCTGCCAGAGGCCATACGCTGTACATTTAAGAAGGTGCAATGAGCTACACATATATGAGTATATGAACGTGTATGTGAGTGCATCTCTCTCTTTTCCATTAACAACAGAAGCACCTTGGATCATTGTTTATACTGCTAAAGACAGAGGAGTTTAATGCTATTTAATGCGTTTGCCTAGGTTATGCTGACCCTTTCTAACTTTTGAATCCACTACCTGATTTCAAACAGTTTGGTCAAAGAGGAAGATTCAAAAATCATTTACAGTTTATTAATAATTCAGAGATTTCAGAAATCAAAGGACTGGGCACATGGAGAGAGAGGATCAACCCACAAACTGCCCAAACTGAAGTAGAGGCTGCAGTATATGCTCGTGTCACTAGACAACAAACACATAAAAGACACACCTTGGAAGTACCCCAGTTGCAGCTGGTACTTTTTATTACCTCTAAAATACAAAACTATATAGGAAACTAGGCGCTGTTAGATCTTGTGCTCCCAGAACTACTTGACTATCCACTTAGTATTCCAATCTACTTACATGGCATTAAAATATGAATCCTTGGTCTGCAGATTCCAGATCTGCTCCTTTTGTTCACTTTAGAAGTACATTACGTACAACACTTGATAGCTTCCAGTCTTCTGGCACAGCATCTCATCCTAATGAGATGCATTCTTCTTAGCAGATCAGCCACTTCATCCTTTAGAACCACTGAATGAATGGATCTCATCGAGTCCTCATGACTTAGGGGTCTTTAGCACTTTATTCTAGCATTCAGTCTTTTGATTCACTAATCCGATAACGTCCCATAAACATTATTTGAAAAGAATAAAATGTTCACAACCTCTTTGTGGTGAAGAGTAGCATAGAGAAATCACTCTGCTCCTTCCTAGTGCCTCTTATTCCTTTTAACTGTTTTCTATACTCCCTAAAAGTCCAGGAGACCTGTCAAGTCCTTAACACATTACTTACTATGTTATCACCCTCCTTTTCTTTTTCAATAAAAGAATATAAGCAACCAAGTATTTCCCTGAAATATGCTGGTACCAATAAGACATGATAATAACTATAACCTCTTATTGTGGTTAATTCACATATTTGGAAGGGTTAAAACGTTACATAAAAACATTTCTGGTCACATGCATATGAAAGTGATTTGCCTTTTACAGGCAGCAATTTTGAGATTTCCTCCCTCATTGCCAACTTCTTGCTTAAAAATAAAGGACTATTACTAAATAAGAACAGTTTAAAGTTTAAATATGTACAAATTTTATGAAAACACAGGAAGGAAATCCATTTGAATTCCCTGCATACCTTAGTGAGAAGGATCATAGTACTGTTAATCAAAATGCAAATTCTTATATAATGATAAAACACTGTTCATATTAATTTTCATGTAACATGGATTGTTTATTAAACTCACCCAGTTGTCTCAACATTTACATATATTCAAAATCTACACAGTATATTGTAACAGTGGGAGGTTTTGCTGGTTTTTTTTTTGAATGGTGGTGGGTTTGGATTTTGTTTTGGGTTTTTTTAAATGTAAGGATGGCCTCTCACATTCTGAGTCCTTGCTTTTGAAAATTTTTAGGGCCCCAAGACTTTCTTAGACTGCTAACCTGCAGTGATGGCTTTGTTACAATAGTCTCAGTGCTGGCAGTACCTGAATCGGGCAGAATGAACTCCATTCACACAGCTAAACTGCAAATAAAGCATCAAATATTCAGGCACTCTACTTCGGACTAGTTCCAGAACTGGACTCAAGTCAATTGTATGCTAGAAAGGAATTACTACACAAGGAATTCAATCTGATATAAAACTGTATACGAAGAATTCGATGCAATAGACCAAAGGGCGTGGGACTATTTCTCTTACTGTTTTAAATCTTAAACTTGGTTGAAATTAGCAACTCCATGCTACATCATCATTCAATAAATACAATAATTGCAATGATTTGCTAGAGATTAGCTTATTCAATTAGTATCGTTTTTATAAAAAGAATTATCTATTTGCATAATACAAGTGTGATAATCATAAAATCATTCTAGTTGGAACAGACCTCAGAGGCCATCTAGTTCAACCTCCTGCTCAAAGCAGCATTAGTATGTGAATACTCATTAATGATACAGATTGTACTCTTAACCTTGCAGACCACTAATCGCATGTAATCCTTAATCAAATGCACTCAACTGCCTTTGATAGGATTACTAATCTGCAGAAGGGTTTGTGGGACCAGTTCTTTGCCGTGCATTATTCCTAAGCAATGTCTTTTAAGCAGGTGCTGTTTTAAGAGCAATTTTCCAAGTGGGCCTGCTGTATATGAGTGCATTTTGATACACAAGAATAGGATGAAGTAGGGGGTGATAAACTGGTAAGAGAGGCAGGAAGCACAGAGCTGGGTCCTGCTTTGATCCTGGTTACAGATGTGTTTCACAGGTTGACGAACATAAGATAAAGGTCCTGCTCTGAGAGACACCTATAAAACCACACAGATTAACATCACTGGCACCAATAATCCTTTAATCATCAATGCCAGTGACTGAACTTTAGCAAAATAAGTTTGGGAACCTCTGATTTAGTACTGTGGTTTTAGTTTGTTCCTCCAGTTTTGCTCTCACAAGGATCTTCATTTTAGATTTATATTCAAGTTTACATCTTTCTTTTATGTATGAAGAACATGGTACAGCATTGCTAATAAAATAAAAAAAAAATTAAAAATTCACTGAAACAATCTAAATATAAAGAGGAAAAAAAAGTTGAAATGTTTTATAAAACTATGATTACACAATGACAGAAGCTAAATTACAAAAGAAATTTCCCTTATACTAGTTCAGTAACCTCCCTCTGTTCTGACACATGAAAACCAGTAACAGTTTATCTATGCTGTCTGGCAATACATGAACTCTGTCACAATAAATAGAGAAGAACTCATCTTGTAAGTAATGATTTTGTTTAAACATTTATTACCTGATATCGTAAATAACTTCAGATATTAATGCAACTTAATTAAAGTTTTTTAATACAACTGAAAGAAAATATTTTTATTTACTTTGTTCATTTATTAGGTTTTCCAGGTCATGTTTGTTTACTTTGGACACTGTAATGTAAGCCATAAAAATGCTATTTAAGTGGTAACAACAGCAACAAGAAAACAGCAGCAAGATACAGACAGAGAAAGAAATTGACTTTAGCAGCTTTGATAACCTTGGTCTTAGGCCTACCTGAAAGGCATTTTAAACACCAGTATTTTTAAAAAAATACACTGAAATACTTTAAAATTCTACAGTACAAGACATTATTTGCATGCCTTCCTCAAGCATTCATTAATAGCCACCATTGTATACTAGGCTACATAGAGATCCTGTCCCTATTTGACCTGATATACTAGCTCTTAAAGTATAGGGTACTCCAAGAAATTTACTCTTAATTATCCACAAAAAGATTTTGGATGTCTCAGCAGCCTTTTCCACCAGTGTATAAGTGGCAGAAGTTAGGTCACATGATGATACACATGTCAACCACATGATTGTGAAAGGGACCTGACTGAAAGATGCAGGTAGGAAGCAACAAGAGCCAGGAATCAAGCAAGAGATCAGACAGATTCCCAAACTGACAGAACATTTTCACCAGCTACATTTCCACCTTAGATAACTTTGGTTTATAGCTTTGGCAAGAAACTTAAACATTTTTCTTATTAATAAAGCTGAATAATTGATTTGACTAAATATTTAAATTCCCTTTTAACATCCGACTATATTGCTTTTGTGTTTTAGAAAGTAAAATTTTACTAAAGAATACTTGCTTGCAGTAAAACTAACTGCATTTCTATGTTTGTGGTAATCTTGTATAATAGCATAATATTTGGCATTCTGTTTAAGATAAGAAGCCTAATACCTGACTACCAAGTAACAAGTCACTCTCCTGGCACCTTGTCTGAGGGAAGAGTAAACAAATTGCAAGGATGTGCTCTTGTGATACCTTACAAAGACAGGTACACCCAAACCTTGCTAGGTGCTGCTGCCATATAATACACAGATGGTTGGTTTCGAGTTTTGCCCAAGGTGTGAAACTACTTTCCTGGCAACTTTGACTAGAACACAAACCAAAAAAAAAGAAAGAGTTGAGTGTCAACTATATGGTATTTTGTACAGTGAACAATATCAGCATACAGATGAAATGACACCAGGACACCTCAAAAACTTCTGCATCAATATACCACAGGTTATATGAAAGTTACCAGTGTGGATAGTTAATAACATTTCTGATACGGGGAAAAAGCATTATCAGACTGAAAAGGACAATTACAGCCATCCCCCAGCAATGGCAGAAATTATGCTTTATGTAAAACAATTACTGAATGCTATCATAGCTTTGGAACATATAATCTCTAATTTTAAAGTACAAATAAAGGTTGAAAGATTGACAGGGAAGAGGACATAGAATTAGATACACTTAACAGGCCAATACGATGCAACACAAGAGAGGTGATAAATATATGTCAGCAAACAAGAAGGTAGTAATATTTGTTTTCAGCTAGAAGTTGAACTATTGATATTTTAGGCTTGAGGGAAAAAAAACATAATAGTTTGTCACCACCATAATCCCTCCCTCCACTTCCCACATCCCATGCCAGCACAGGACCTAAGAATTATAGAAAAATGCTCTACAAGCAGCTTGGGGATTTTTTTTAAATATTTCTTTATATATTTAGAGAAGAATAATGGTCTCCAGGCCCCAAATGTTCGCTTTTTGATGGCAAAGAACAACATGTATTCTTACAGCAACCAGAATAACAAAACTCAATCATGATGTGGCCTTTCAGCACCACCACAAAATAAAAACTGACATAGATATTTTTATATGTCCTACACTTCATAAAGACAAATCATTTTCTTTGATGAACCCTACCTAAGGAATGAATTCATACCATCAGATTTACTAGCTGCTTCACAAGTACACATTAACACCAAGCTTGATACTACATTTTGAGATGTAAAAATAAAAAAACAATTAATCACCAAAGTTTAATTAAAAACCAGGAAATATTCTGCAAAGGCTTCAGGTTCACACAGAATTAGTCCCTTCAAGCTTAACAAACTATCTAGACTCATGCAATTCCGTGAAAAATCAGGGAAGTATACAATATGTTGGCAGTTCAAGAAGGAGGAGATGGGACAGGTATTTTAAACTATTTATTTGCATTTATCCAGCACTTACTAGAAAAAGATGCCAGCAACTGGAGTCTCTCTCTACTCATGCATAGTGTCAGTGGCTATAACAGTACCAGCATCCTTACACAGTATGTTTTCCTAAATGGGATGGAAGAAAGCAAAAAAAAATCCAAGACTAAATGTGTAAAGAACTGCATAATAATTGTGATAAAATTTAGCTTGCTTGTAAGTACTGGAGGGAAAAGTCTCTAATGGATAGGTAACAATGAGCCAGTATAAGTTTAACTAGAAAAGTAAGAATGGATATTCTATCACTTTTAAACTCTCCACAAAATACATCATTGCTCCTCTTTCTTCTGTCTCAGTATGGATTGCCATCTTGCCAACACAGAATCAGCTCACTTGAAGAGACTCCTTCCTTTTGAAAGTATCAGAAACTGGAATACATGAGAAATGTTCTGAGGCATGTTTTATGTCTTGAGGCGTGTTTTACGAGTGTAACAAGAACCAGTTAATTTCTTGGACAGCAACTGTATTACTTAATAGTCTTCCTTTTGTTAACATCTGAACCAAGTTCCGCAGGCAAGATACTTAGAAACTTTTTCCAAGAGTCACAAGGGTTGAACTTTAATTAGTATGTTTGATTACCACTTATTTTCAAGACAACAAAACAACCAGCCTTCAAAGCTATTAGAAACTGGAATGAAACAATTGGATCCTTTTTGAAAGAGTCTTGCGTTACATGAGGAATTGTATACCTGCATAGATAAAATTAGGAGTTAACTTCCCTTTTACAAATACACATGAAAGAAAAACAGCACATTTTACATCATACTAATTTTCCTAAGTCCTGTAAACCACTGGTGATTTTCAGCAAGGCATTCTCAAAACTAATGAATCGCCTTATACTGATAAAATGTCTTTAAATTCTGCCATAAGTCAATCACTTAGAACTATAAACACAACTAATAAAAAAAAAATTAAAAAAAAATCTTACAAATCTCTGACTTGCATGCAGAAGAACAGAAAACCACTATAAAAGCTAAACAAGAACAGAAAGCAGAGTCAAATATAACCTGCCTTTAAAAAGCAACACAAATTAAAGAAAAAACACTATGAGACATCAACATATCATATTTGGGCATCAAATAGTATCTGTGATTTGTTCCCTTATTTTCAAAAGACTCTTCTTGCTCTAATCCTTTTTATTTTGTATGTCTTAACCAAGGCATGCCCTTTAGCCAATGCATGTCCAAACTTTCCTATCCGTTTTTAAAGCCCTTATCATCATAAACAAGCTAGCCAAGATCTTTTCCATTACAGACACATGAATTTTGTTTGACTGTTGTTGTATTACAACATGTTGGGTCCCATTCAATTTCTTCCTTCGACATGAAAATGTATTTTCTATTTATGCTGATTATCACCAAGAGCAGTAATGCAACATCACAATGTCACAGGAATATAACCTAACTATCCAAAGAATCCTAAGGACAGGAATGCACAACACAGCAACTATGATCATACCAAACATCAGCCATCTTTACTTGGGTTTCTGAAGCAACATTTCATCATTGGTACTTCCCATTAGAAATATTCCTGAGAATAATTTGTTTCTGAAAACACAAAATCTACTAAGTTTTGTCTATTGTTCTCTACTGGAATGGAGTCAGCAGCCTACGTGCTTTGCTGTAGGACAGGGAGGTAGAATAACTGAAAGAACAGAATGAAAATTAAAAAAAGTATTTTGAATGCTAGCTGCAATTCCCAAATGGAAACCTTTGCAGTGATTTCTGAGAACACTGCGTAAAGCCTAAAGTGTTCAGTTTCTCTGTTTGCTACAGAGCAAAGAATATGCTCCTGTTAATGATGACAAAATAAGAGCCACTTTTATCAACCAAGAAAAAAAGTGTCTAACTCAAGAGCAGTGAATAGGTTTCTCCTGTGCTGGCAAGGTTGCAGACATCATAACAGGGAAACAATGTAGTATTTATTTTCAAAAGTGTGGGGGGAAAGTCATAAAAATGTCTTTTAAGAGGTTTTTACTCCAGAAAAAAAGGGTTTAAACAGATAGCAATTGACAAAAAAGAACATGGCCTCACGTTTTAGCCACTGATTTTATAACCTCTGTCTCAAAAAGATCTCCCTCTCTTTGGTCAAAATACTACAATGCAATAGCCAAAGTATACTACATGCACACATTAACATCACTAATGTTAGTTTGTTAAAAATAGTTATGAAACAGAGAAGAGTTTACAAACACAGTGATCTTGACTTTATATATACAAACATTACCAAGGCTGAGATTATCGTGACTAGGCTTTCTTGTGATATAACCTTAACAGCAGAACATCAATAATGTATTTAAGTATTAAACTGCGAACACAGAAGTATACATGTATTTAATTACTTACTTTATTATTCTTACATTTCCAAAATGGCACTTTGCAAGTTTAAATTTTAATTTTCTTATCTTTTTTAAAAAAGAAGGAAAACCAAGCAAATACAAAACCTGAGAAATAAAACCTTCAGAGCAAAAGTTTTCGGTTGGTACCTCCCACTCCATATTCAGTTTCTCAGGGACCATCACACAGCAACAATCTGGTTAGAAGTAAGCAGCCAATGTGTAATTTGCATGTGGAAATATTTTTAGAAGATACACATGAATAACATATGTTCTCAGCCCGAGTACAATCTTCTAAATACTCCCTGAATATTATTTCCCCAAC
This sequence comes from Actenoides hombroni, assembly GCA_024336885.1. Classification (NCBI taxonomy): domain Eukaryota; kingdom Metazoa; phylum Chordata; class Aves; order Coraciiformes; family Alcedinidae; genus Actenoides; species Actenoides hombroni. The sequence goes on along the minus strand of WUAM01000269.1, from coordinate 1,080,163 downwards.
ATTCGTAATTATTTTCCAGATAATGATTCCTGGTACAGATAAGCTACTCTTTGAAAATAACATATATACCAAGCCTTGAACAACATCACTTTAGAGCTCACCTTGGGGCCTAGGGGAAGCCTCTAGATGGTTAATTTTTCTCCTCCGTATCTGAACATACTAATAGGAAAAGAGGCTTTTTTTCCTGCTATGCTACAGGTTTCATGTACATTCCAAGAGGCTTCAGCCACGGAAAGTGCCCAATTCTTATGTGCCTTTTAGAAATATCATAATACATTAAAGTTAATTAATACTTTAAATTCTTTACTGTCAATGCAATCATGAAGTTGGTAAATTGTGCTTGAAAACAGAGTGTAACAAGAGGATACCCTGATTCAGAAGGTTAAATCAGACGTGTATGTTCACTTGCCTGAACTAAAGCAGCTTCAAGAATTCTGTCAGATATCAGAAAAAAACTTCTACGTCTCCTATCTTAAGAAAAAAACCAGTTAAAGGTAAAGAGGAAGTCAATAAAACCAGAAATAAGCCATGCACCCATACATTGTTAGTTAAATCTAAACCCAACATAGTCAAACTGACACAACATGCTGGAGAAAATGTTTGAGCAAACAGCAGTCTAACTCGATCCTGAAGTCATTACCAGTCCACATCTGGAACACCCAAACCAATTCCTGGTGACTCTGGAGTTTGCATCATGTAATAAATATTACTTTAGGATTGTTTTGTTCGGCCAAGCGAAGTTCTTTTGTATTGTGAGATGAAAAAACCCAAACAGTTTCTTTTCTCTGCCAACATGCAAACTCTCTTCCTCAAGCACATGGAAAAACTCACGTCTGGATTCCTTCTTTGGCGCATGTTTTTCTTTACTCAACTTGAATGTCAGGGAGGAAAAAAAAAAAAAAAGAGGGATAGCAATAAATTATACTGTGATACTTAACAGTATCTAGAAAATACCTGAAATCATAGAATGCTTTGGGTTGGAAGGGACCTTAAAGGTCATCTAGTATAACCCCTGATGCAGTGAGTAGGGACATCTTCAACTAGATCAGGTTGCTCAGAGCCCTGTCCAACCCAGTGTTGAATGTTTCCAGGGATGGGGCACCTACCACCTCTCTGGGCAGTCTGTTCCAGTGTTTCACCACCCTCATTGTAAAAAACTTCTTTCATATATGTGGTCTGAAGCTACCCTCTTTCAATTTAAAACCATTACCCCTCATCCTATCACCACAAGCCCTGCTAAAAAGTTTGTCCCCAAATGTAAGTTAAACTACAAAAAAAATTGGGTGGGGGGGAGGCAGGAGAGGGGGACACAAAACAGAAAATTTAAGACATTAGGTAGCTTTAAAAATCTTAACAGCATCAAGTAATGAATTCTAACTGATCAGAGAACTGCAATCTATACCAGAGCTTTGCTAACAAGCAGGAAAAGCATCTACGTAAGCATTCTAGAGCACAAACACACACACATAAGCAAACACCTTTTACCACATCATATGTTAGGCAGCATATATTTGAAACAAAAGCTTATGCTTGGTAGAAATCCAAAACAAATCAATGGACCCCAGTCACCCCTGGGAAAATTAAAAACGTAAGCTACAATGAAATTGAGTTAAAAATTATTATTGAAAGTAATAAACAGAGCATATATTAATTTTCATACATCCAAACACTGTATTTCAACCATACGTAAATATTACTAGGGCTAAACCCACAATAACCCAAGAGTCCTAGAAGTGCTAAAATCATTGTATACACACAACTACCAAATGAAACTACTGAACGTTATTCAGTGGATTGCATTATTTGATGAGTTTTAACAGTCAAACAGAGCAACTGAAAAAGAGATGAAATACACACATTGCATTTGATGTGTATGTAGAAACATCAGTCTCAATGGCTGTAGAGCCCATCAGTTCCTTCCACTCATCGTACCCCAAAATGCTTTATGCTCCTGACCAAAGTACGCAGAAAAAATACATTCTCCACAATGAAAATCCTAATGAATCAAACTCCAGTCTAAAAAAAGTCCTTCTTGCCAAACTACGACCAAGTTTCATTATAATCTTTCACCAGTCAGGCACACTTCCTCCAAAAGAGCAAAATACCCTCAAACATTAATTCAAACTTCAAAATATTGCTGTTCAAATTAAAGGAGTAACTACAGGAAAAAAAAAAAAGATAGATTATTGATATTACAATGGAGCCATTGTACTAATGGATTATTTCAAGACATAAATCATACAATGCTAAACACTTTTAAAAAATGCAACCAAGAGTAAGATGTCAGCAAAGCAGAGGCAGGCAAGAAGAGAGCAGGCATTTTTTTGTGCTATCACTAGAACAAATTCCTGACTCATTCCATCCTCCAGCCCCAGGGACCAGGCTGGCTTAGTCCACATCGACAGCCTTCTTGACGCAACTGAAGCAGAGCACTGACCTAAATGCCGTTGCTGTTGAGCTCCTTGCAGCTCACCCTCGAGGAAAAGGGGCCGATATGGATTCAAAAGATCGAGTCAAGTACTCGAGCTACTTCAGCCTGACACTGCTAGTGCAGAAATGCTCGTTGAGACCCAGAACCCCAAATCACCTCAACCTCTTGAGGCTGAAATCTCCCCAAACGACTGCAAGGCAAACTCTAGGCTGCTCAAGAGAAGAGATTTTCAAAAGGGAACTTGCACATCACCGCAGCACTTCGGTAGGAGACTTGGCAAAACCAGCATCTCGGTGCTAGGAGAGAAAGGCAAAGACCTCGGACAAGGATAAGCCACAGCCTGGGCGTGATTTTAAGCGGGTGTTCAATGAATTGCAGATTAATCCTCAACTCCCTGCCCCGAGCACCGCGCAAAAACATCGCCGGGAGCGACGTGGCTGTGAGGTGGCTGCGCGATCCCTCTCGACAACGGGGCGGGCACTGCGGGGAACGGGGGCCGCAGGCCTACGGCAGGCAGGGCTGCCGCCTCCCGTCAGCGAGTCGCAACGAGCCCAGCTGCCGCGCTTCGCTCCTCCGCCGGGCGGGAGGAGCAGGTGCGGGGCCCCCAAGGAGCGGCACGCCGCTACCTCCTCGCAGGGCCGGCCCTCCACGTAGGCGGGCGGGCCGCGGCCCAGGTTGTCCCCTCCCACCGCTCCGCGCAACGGAGCGAGAAGGAAGGGCAAGGGGGAGGGGAGAATGCCTCAGGCGCTGCTCCTACCGCTTCCGCGCAGCTCCACTCCCGCCCGCCACCCGGCGGCAGCTCCGCCTCCGCTGCCTGCCGGGAGCGGAGCGGGGCGGGGCGGGCTGTCATGGCGGCGGGGACGCGCCGGAAGCTGCGCAGGAGCCGGGCGGGCGGCCGCGCTTGACGCCGCCGTCCTCCCGCCCGTCCCTCCGTCCGCCCGGAGGCAGCGGCCGGCGCATAACGGCCGGTGAGTAACGGGAGGCGAGTAACGGGCGGCGCGTGCCGGCCGCGCGGCGGGCCCCGCGCCTGTGCCCGCCGAGCGCACGTGCGGCGGAGGCGGGCCGCGCGGAAAGGCCGCTGAGGGAGCTCGGCTCTAGAGCTGCGTGTGCTCCGCAGGGCGCCGGGGAGCGCGGCGCCGAGAGCCGGGAGCGGCGGCGGCAGCAGCAGCAGCGGTGGTGGCGGCGGCGGCGGCGGCGGCGGCAGCGGCGCGGGAGGCCGAGGAACG
>WUAM01000269.1:1065878-1076406 GCA_024336885.1 Actenoides hombroni | reverse complement strand
GTGGCGGCGGCGGCGGCGGCGGCGGCAGCGGCGCGGGAGGCCGAGGAACGGCAGCAGCCCGCAGGTGAGAGCGGGGCTCGGGCCCGGCAGGGCGGGGGGCTGTGGCCGAGATGGAGCGCGCCGAGGCCTTGGGCGGGCCGCTGCGGGGGTGCCCGTTCGGCGGGCTGTGGCGCAGCCGTGTCTTACGGGGATTTCTAAATGCCGACTGAGTATTTCATGTCAGTAGCTGTGCGGTTGCCGTGTGCGCCCCGTCTGCTCGGGTGCCGCCGGCTGAAAGCGCTCCCCGATAAAAGCTGCGCTTGGTGAGGTCCTAGTGCGCGTCCGTTCCCCTCGCGCTGTTTCCCGGTGTTCTGGCGATGAACTCTATCAACACTTTTTTCTCTCCTACGGCCTTTCCGTAACATACGGATCACTCTGGGTCGGGGTTAATAACTAAGGAGGCTGTTTAACCATAGGTCTATCTGAAACAGTTGACCACCTTTTGGTGTTGAAGGAAGGGCAGCAACCAGCACACCGGGCCAGCTCAGCCCTGGCAGTTGCTTTGCTGGCATCCCACCCCTGTGTCCCTTGGGTCAGAGACTGAGGCTCTGCCTACGCCACGGCCTTCAGGAAATCTTGCATCTCTTACCCGCAGCTATAAAACTACGCTAGTTCAGGCTGTATTGTTCTCACGCTAACTCAGGGGGTTTTCTTCAGAAGGACTGAATGATGTGTCAGCAAAATGTTTAGTCTCTGTCCCTTGTCATACACCCATAAAAGCATCTAGTATGGGGAGGTTTAAGACGAGTCTGACTTTAGGAGAAACTTTCAGAACAGGGGAGTAATAATTTTGCGCGCTGGTTTATATTGCAGCTCCATCAGTTTTGTATTTATTTGCCTTAGCCTGTGTTAGGCTTCTTGCAGGAAAGGAATTTGTGTTTGCTTCTAGATAAGGGAGACTTTGTGACATCAGTGTTATCTTGTTACTGTTGTGCTAACGGAATACGTTTTGTGGCCAAAATTGCAATTTATGTTGGGGATGTGCGTGTGTGTGATTTAAATATTTATAGTTATGACATCAGATAAGGAAAAAACTTACTACTATGATTTCTTCCTATATAAAGAATGGAGATGTAACTTATAACACAATGGAACATTTTATTTATTTATTTTTCCTCAGACTTTTGTTTGTTTCTTTTCATATTTTCAATATCTTATTTATGAAGGAAAGAAGACTTGTAAGGTGATTTATGAGAAGGTCATTTTTAAGTGTCCCTTTAGCCTTTAAACAAAGAGGTGTTCTCTTCACTGTAACGTAATCGGTGTTCTGTCACCTGCTTACTGCAGTTTGTAACTGATTTTTATTTATAACATACTGTTTCATAAGGTACAGCTCACTACTATCAAAAAGTCCGGATCCCTGTTGTCATAGAGTCATGCAATGGTTTGGGTTGGAAGGGACCTTAAAGGTCATCTAGTCCAAACCCCTTGCAGGGAGCAGGGCCATCCTCAACTAGAGCAGGTTGCTCAGAGCCCTGTCCAACCCAGCGCTGAATGTTTCCAGGGATGGGGCACCTACCACCTCTCTGGGTAGCCTGTTCCAGTGTTTCACCGCCCTCACTGTAAATAATTTCTTCCTTATATCTAGTCTAACTCTAACCTCTATTAGTTTAAAATTGTTACCCTTTGTCCTGTCGCAACAGGCCCTGCTGAGAAGAGTGTCTCCATCTTTCTTATAGGCCCCCTTTAAGTACTGAAAGGCTGCAGTAAGGTCTCCCTGGAGCCTTCTCTTCTCCAGGCTGAACAACCCCAACTCTCTCAGCCTTTCCTTATAGCAGAGGCGCTCCAGCCCTCTGACCATTTTCGTGGCCCTTCTCTGGATCTGTTCCAACAGGTCCACGTCTTAATTGTGCCGAGGACTCCAGTACTCCAGGTGAGGTCTCAGAAGAGTGGAATAGAGGAGGAAAGTCACCTCTCTCAAACCGCTGGCCATGCTGCTTTTGGTGCAGCCCAGGACACAGTTGGCACAATTGGCCTTCTTGGCTGCGAGCGCACGTTGTTGGCTCATATCTACCTTTTCATCCACCAGTATCCCCAAGCCCTTCTCTGTAGGGCTGCTCTCAATCCATTCATCCCCCAGCCGGTATTGATGCTGGTGGTTGCCCCAACCCAGGTGGGAGACCTTGCATTTGACCTTGCTGAACCTCATGAGGTTCATGCAGGCCCACTTCTCAAGCCTGTCAAGGTCCCTATGGATGAGATCCCACCCCTGTAGTCTATCAGCTGCACCACTCGACTTGGTGAAATCCGCAAATTTGCAGAGGGTGCACTTGATCCCACTGTCTATGTCAGATGAATATATTCAACGGTACTGGTCCCAGTGCAGACCCCTGAGGGATACCACTCGTTACTGGTTTCTACTTGGGACATTGACCTGTTGACTGCAGCTCTCTGGATGCAGCCATCCAGCCAATTCTTTATCTGTTCACCTGTCAGATCCGTATCTCCATCCTTCTCTCCCTTGTTTTCTGTCTTCTGCCCTGTCAGCTCTGTAGCTCTTTGGACCTTTTCATAAGTAAATTTAGCTCACTAGAATAGCAGAAAAACCTGTGCTTTATTGAATTTTCTGCTGGTTTGTGGGTTCAGTTAGCTGGTGGAAAGTCTGGAAAGGATGTAAACTGTCTGGGAAGGCAGGGGGAGAGAAAGAAGAGGAAAGAGAGACCTCCCTATTCTACAGCAGCAAGCCATTAGATCAACTCATCTGCTCAAGGAAGCCTAATCATATCCGTAATAAATATAATAGGTCCATAGCATATTTTGCATTACATATTTCAAGTATCCAGATAAAAGAAGGAAAGTAGCATAAATGGTTTAGAACGTGACACAGTAAGCTTGAAAGCACATTCCTGTGTACTTTCCCATCTGTAATGCAGATATTGCACATGGCTACATAGGTTGTTTCAGTACTTGACACAGCAGCTGTTGATCTGATGCACAATTTTTGTACGTTATGCAAAAAGATCTCTAAGGACTTGCTGTAATGTTACAAATACTGAAAAGTACAGTCAGGCCACTTGGTACCACTGCTGATCTAGTACTATCAGACCTGTTTTATTTGCTTGTTGTGTTTATGCCTTTGAAATAAAAGGGCAATTAATTTCTTTTAATGTTTATTATATTCCTAAGTGCCATCAAAGTCTTGGACTCCCGTACTATAGCACTGTTGCTGGGTGATTATAGTTAGGGGAGGTATTATACATCTCAGAACAGTATTTAAGCTTTAAAAAGAAGAGCAGAAGTAACAGAGAACATAACTGAAAAATACACTTGCTTTCCTTTTGAGAGGGATGATGGGGGAAGTGGGGACTTGCAAAGAAATTAGTATGTTTTATAAAACCAGGGCATGATTAAAGAGGAATAACTTGCAGGTTGTTAGTGTTATTAACCTTTTTGAGTGTGTGTTATATTTATATGGTGAGAAATTGCCTAGAGCTCCAGTCCTGTGATCTATGTATTTTTATTTACTCTGGAGAACTAAGACTGCTTCAGGCCAAGGAATTGACTAAAAGTCCCCTGAACAATTTAGAGGCATTTTCTTACTAGCTATAGCATGGAGAGTACAGTTGTTATGTTTTAGTATGGTTGATATCTGCAGAGCTTGTAATTGTATGCAAAAAAAATAAAGTTCCAGGCTAGACTAAATATATGATAATAGAATTGGGTCACAGCGTGGTAGTGCTACTGCCACTGCGTGCAACATTGGAGAGCTTGCCTTTCCTTCATAGTCCAACAGGCTTGTATACTTTGAGCTAATTCATTAATTTTTGCCTTGAATGAGCCCAGGACCATGCTGTTTCTTCTACACCTTCCAACTCTAGTTTGAAAACTAAACATGCCCTTGAAGGCACATGGGTTGATATTTTTATCTTCTTTCTTTCCATTACAACTGTTAGTATACCCTGACTTATAAACCTGTCTTTATGTGCTGCAGCCCAGTAATTGTGAAAAGTACTGCTGAATACATTGGAAGTGTCACCAGAACACAATGTCTTCTCATTTTGACCCTCTCTTAAGTTGCCATTGAGGACTGGTTTGACAGGAGTTGTTACAATTTCCTACTGTGCCTGTTTTTATTCAAGCTCTGTTGGGTTTTAGCATTCTATCCAGTTCTGTAGGACCTCTTCTTGCCCAGTATTATCACTGGTGTTAGGTTGAACTCGTATTTACACAGCTCTCCAAGAATGCCTTTGGAAGTTTTTTTTGGAAAGGAACTATAATCTGAGTTAGTGCTGTAGTATGAGAGAGAGTTGAAAGGACATCATGGTGTGGGAGAGGATGTTATTCAGTGAAAGCAATAGAAAGGGAACAGTTGTGGCTGAAGGAAAGATATTACTTAATTCAATTCAACTTAACTTCCTCCTGCATCTTAAAGAAATATGTATTTGTTCTATTTAGTTCCATTTGAAGTCAGCAGGAGCAGATTTGGGTCCCTGTAGTTCTAAACCTCTGTGATTTTCTGACTAAACCAAGGAGTAGTTAGCCTCAGTGACAGTGAAGGAACTGACTTAAGGAGCTGCTTTCTGATGTGTACCTTGTTCGTACTGAAGTTGTCGTCCATAAACGTGTCCGTGTGTATGATATGTGAGAAAAGCAAAGTTGGGCTCTGAATTTGGGAAATCATCTGAAATAGAATATGAATGTCACTTGTAAAATACGCAGTAGAGCGTTACAGCAGTAACACTGTGCAAGAGCTTTAGTTTGCTAGGAAGCCTGTGATGTTGTTAAAATAGCATTAGGAGAAGTTTCCAAAAAGTGGCAGTAACAACATCTTTTAACTACAGAAGGGCATCCCGACGTGTTTGCAGGGTCATTTTATAGTAGTATATTATGCAATAAATTCACTGTTTTGAAAGATGTGACAGTTGGGTTTCTTGGTTGGCCGAGTTTCTTTCTACTGTTCCTCAGCAGCCATCTATAACTGTATGGGATCTTATAGCCATTTTTAAAGAAGCTTGTCCTTTCTGAGAGTTAGATTGCCTGGGCATCTCAGCAGTAAGCTAATATATGAGACCTTCTAGAGTGCAAAGAATGGATAAGCTTGCAAATTCAGGGCCTGAAGTTGTTAAATCTATTACATGACTTAATTAAAAGTTTTGAATACATAATCTACACTAGAAAATAAGTATTTTCGGTTAAGAAAATACTCTTCTGTGTTAATTTCCAGAGAATGTACAGGCTGCATTATTGTTGGTATATTTTTTTCCCCAAATTTTAATCTAATTTTTCTTTAATTGTTTTATTCACTTCTTATTTTTCAGGAGAAAAAATCCTTAGTGGTCATGACATTGTTACAAGTGACATAAATTAGCCAGTGGCTCAGAATGATGGATACCCAGAAGACTACAAATGGTTTGCAAGTGATTGGAGAAGGGACTGGTATAGGGAAATCGACACTCCACATGGTGGGGTATTTGGGAAAAGTCAGTTGAAACTTGTTTTACATATGTGCAAAGTTCATATTTTTCTCTGTTTTGAGAAATTTTTAATTGGTCTTAATTTTACGAAAAAAAAAAAAGAAATTCTAAAACTTATTTTCCACGGAAATCTATAACAATGGCGAAAGATTATTCCAAGTAAATCTGTGCCTATGATATTTTTACTGGCACTATTTTTATGACAGTTTGCATTCCTATGAAAATTGATTTTTTTCTTTCAAAGATCTGAGCTTGTGTTCCCTGGCAATGTGTCCTGTGTTTTAGTTCAAATAGAATGAAATGTTGCATAACTGTGTTGTTAAAGATACCTTATTAAATACTTGAATATTTAAACCAAAAGATAAATTTATTTAGGACACTCTAGCATACAAATATATATCTTATAAATATTGGAAAAAAAATCTACTTTACTTTTTTGTATTGTATTCAGAAGTTGCACGTTGGTTTTATATCTTGGTATGTATGTATGTCTTAGCTTTGGATAATACTTGAAATATATAGATTTATGCTGCTTTTTTTTTCTTTTTTTTTTTAGAACTGTAATCCTGTAGAAACAACTACTCGTGAGTATTGTCCAGTCTGCAAAGAGAAGGGACAGAGTGGAGTTTTACGATCTTATCGCATTAATTTTCAAGAGTCCATTGCTCTTTGTGAAAATCCTCAGGTATTACACTAATTAACAGGTTGCTTTCGTTGTGCAGAGGCTTTTACCTTCAACAGCTACACCTCTTTGGGTTCAGGATAGTGTTGGTGGTTAGCTGACTGTTGAAATTGGACCCCTTCAAGTCCAGATGCTGGATGATGTTTGCATATACATAGACAAAATTATAACTAATGTCACTATATCTTCAGTGTTTAGGCATAGGTAGCTACCCTAAAGAATTAAAAATAGTAGATTAAAATTAATAAAGGTGAGTTTCGCTTACATAACAAGGGAATGCAAGTGGTACTGCATAAATTCTTGTACTAATCAGAACAGAAGGTGAAAATTTGGTGATCCATGTAACTCGTACACGACTCTTTCAAATGTGAATCTCCCACTTTCCCTTCTTTAAGTCTGGATAATGCAGATGGGTTTGTAATTATAATTACAATTTTTTTTTTTCCTTCTTCTTCCTCTTTTTAATTTATTCTTAGTTGGATTTATGTGCTGCTTAATATTTGAGTTGTGATTTTGCTGTCTTTCCTTTCTCCACTGTTCTGTATATGCAGGGAAGGTATAGCAATCCCATATGGACTGGTGCCCTTAAATTAGCATAAACTAGACTAGCTATGGGTCTCTGAGTTACTTCTCCCTTCCCTTGCTGCTTTTAAATTATCACAGTATCGTTCTGGAGATCAGTAGCAGTGATTGGACTATATTCTGGTTGCAGAATAGCTACATATGTAAGACCCTACCAACACCTGGTCTAATGCATCTGGCTAGCCTGAAAGATACCCTGCCAGTTTTGGCACCAGTAGTCTCAGTCACTCAGAGATGATAATGCCAAATCTGTAACCTGAAGGAATGCATTTAGCAGAATAAGAGAAGAGGACTCTCATTAGCAAAATTAGGTTGCTTTCAGGGATTGGGAGCATTTACTGGAAAAGTATTGTTGATTATCACTAGTGATTTATTTACTTCACAATGGCTTGTAAAACAGTGGTTTGATAAAACACCATTCCTGTCATACATATGTTGAGTTTATATACTGATTTCATTAAAGTATCACTTTACCCAAGTCCTACATTCTGTATTAAGAGTATGATTTGTGCTTTTTTAACCCTTGTTCACCTGAAATTACTTTGTACATTTCACTGTAATTTTCTCTTTCTTTCTTTTCTTTAGTGTATCTACCCACTTGGTTATAAACCGTTAAGCAGCATAATTACTTCTGCTGATTCAGGAAATCATCAAGTTCCATCTACTCATAAGAAAAGGACATTGTGTGATACTGGTGACTTTTCTTCTGTTGAGTCACATCCAAAAAAAGCAAGAACTAATAATGTGGTGGATGTTGAGCCCACTATTAATACAGATGTTGTCAAATGCTATCAGAATAGTTTATGTATTCCCAAATCAAGCCTACATGATGCGCTACAAGATGACCACCAAAAACCCAGCAGCAGTGTGGAGTCCTGCAAGCAGAAGGTGGATTTTGAAACAACCACCAACAGCTATCAAGAAAATCAACCTAAGACTTCTAGTCCCAGAATGCAACTCTTGCCAAATTCTGAACTTTGCTCAACATCATCTGAAATCTTGCTTAAAGATGATAAAGGTTCCACTGATAGCACAGATTTGTGTCTTCAGTGGAGAAACGTGCATAATCTTTGTTGGTTAGATTGTATTTTGTCAGCACTGGTACACTTAGAAACATTAAAATTTGCTCTAGCAGAAGAATGTAGTGCTGGAAAATGTTTGCTCCATGAACTTTTAACAAAATATAATCAAGCAACTGTGCTTCTGAATACCTGTAAAAGGAGTAAACTAAAAAGTGAGTAAATTTAACTCCTTTTTCTTCATATTCAGACTGATCTGGTCTGCTACCAGTAAATTGAATTTAGTCCAGTGCACTTACATATGCCTCTGTTCTATTTCAAGATCACAAAAGAATGAGTTACAGTTCATTACTATGAATTTGCAGAGTAGTGTGATTTATCTAGTGGAATCCCAGTAACCTCTGAAATTGTTTTTCTTGTGGCAAAGATGCACAACTTTGAAAGCATCAAACGCTAACCATCTCTTGATTTATTTACTTTTTTGTTATATCCCATGTAGAGAATTTGTGAATTGTTTATGTAATTGAGCCCTACTTTGTTTCCTTCCCCTCTGTTAGCTAACATATTAGGATGCTTTTCTAATCTTAACATTCACAATAATTTCTGTTGTGGTTTATATCCTTGTAGAAATGAACAGTTGCCTTGTCCCACCAAAAATAGCAAAGCTGGGAACATATGTTCTGGCTCCAGCTGCACTCATTGAAGGAATGTTTCCCTTGAGGAATGTGAGCCGTGCTGTGAATGACAGTGCTTCCTAACCTGTTTCAGTCAAAATTAGTCAAACAAATTAACCGGGTTCATATTGTCTGGAAAGGGATTGTGAGTACTCACATGTACAGCTTAACAGGTTTGAGGACTGTAACCTCCAAGCACAGGGGCCGTGATGGGCAGGTGGGTGCACCCTTCCAGGCAGGACTGCTGGATAATGCAGAGGAGGATGTGTCTCAGTAATCTACCAGTGTGGCCTTTGATCATTAGTAGCTGGAAAGCTGCCCAGCAGAAGGGGCCCCAGGAGCTACCACTTGATAATCAGATGACTATGAGCCAGCAGTGTGCCCAGGTGGCCAAGAAGGCCAATGGCATTCTGGCTTGTATCAGAAATAGTATGGCCAGCAGGATTAGGGAAGTGATCATCCCCCTGTACTCAGCACTGGTAAGGCTACACCTCGAGTACTGTGTCAGTTTTGGGCCCATCAGTAGAAAAAAAGACATCAAGGTGCTGAAGTGCATCCAGAGAAGGGTATCTAAGCTGGTCAGGGGTCTAGAGAACAAGTCTTAGAGGTGCATCTCCCATATGCTGAGGGAACTGGGGCTATTTAGTCTGAACAAAAGGAGACTGAGGGAAGACCTTACCACGTTCTACAACTACCTGAAAGGACAGTGTAGCAATGTGGGGGTCGGTCTCTTCTCCCAAGTAACAAAAGAAGAAATGGTCTCAGGTGATGCCAGGGAAGGTTTAGGTTGGAAATTAGGAAGAATTTTTTTCACTGAAAGCGTTTTCAAGCACTGGAACAGGCTGCCCAGGAAAGTGGTTGAATCACCATCCGTGGTCATTTTTAAGTTATGTAGATACGTTCTTAAGGACATGATTTGGCAGTGGACATGTAAGGTTAATGGTTGGACTCAATAATATTCAAGGTCTTTTCCAACCTAGATGGTTCTGTGATTCTGTGATTTTCTGTGCTGTGGATTCAGTTTAAGACTCCTAAACTATTTGTTTATCCTGAGGACAAGGACTTGGGGGTGTTGGTTGACCAGTTGTTCAAAGTGACCCCACAACATGCATTTGCAGCCCGGAAGGCCAACCATATCCTGGGCTGCATCAGCAGAAGCGTGACCACAGGTTGAGGGAGGTGATTCCCTGCCTTTGCTCTGCTCTTGTGAGACCCCACCTGGAGTACTGCATTCAGCTCTGGGGCCCCCAGCATAAGAAGGACATGGACCTGATGGAGGTCCGTGAAGAAGATCAGGGGGCTGGAGCACCTTCCCTCTGAAGACAGGCTGAGAGAGTTGAGGTTGTTCAGTCTGAAGAAGAGAGGGCTCCAAGGAAACCTTATAGCAGCCTTCCAGTACCTAAAGGGCCTACAAGAAAGACAAGGACTTTTTACAAGGCCCTGTAGTGATAGCACAAGGGGTAATAGATTTAAAATGAAATAGAGTAGATTTAGATTAGGTGTAAGGAAGAAATTCTTTACTATGAGTGTTGTGAGACTCTGGAACAGGCTGCCCAGGGAAGTTGTGGGTGCCCCCTCTCTGGAAGTGTTCAAGGCCAGGTTGGATGGGGCTGAGCAACCTGGTCTAGTGGGAGGTGTCCTTGCCTCTAGCAGGGGGTTTGGAACTAGATGATTTTTAAGGTCTCTTCCAACTCAAACCATCTTATGATCCGTCCTCTTGAACTGCCCCATTGGTGTCATAAGTTTGAGCTTCTAAGAGATCATATGTTAGAGAATGAATACAGATCTATGCTTAGACAGTACTTTTCATGAATGTTTGGGGTTTTTTTGGTTTTGGTTTTTTTTTTCAGTATACATTCCAGGAACAATGTGTGCTTGAATATATATAGTCAGCATTAGATAACCTGAAGAATGTTGTCTCTTTCCTGGCAGAATAATGTGTATCAAAAAATTGTTTAATTCACCTTGTGGCAGAGAGAACCTACTATTTTACGGGGGGGGGGGGGGGGGGGGGGAAAAAGAAGATGGTTGTGGGAGATTAGTAAAAAGTTGGCTTGGAAGGAAGAGGAGAGGTTTGTGTGTGGTTTTCCGGAGTAAGCCGCGAACAACACATAGCAC
>WUAM01000269.1:985459-1052677 GCA_024336885.1 Actenoides hombroni | reverse complement strand
CCACCAACCTTTCGGTTAACAGCCGAACGCGCTAACCGATTGCGCCACAGAGACGCGCTGGCAATATTGCCCGCTGTGCCCCTGCTGATCCCCGCGGAGGCCGGGGGTGGCCCCGGCCGGGGCGGCCCCTGCGCGTTCCCGCGGGGAGCGGCTGCTCCGCCCGCGCGTCCCCGGAGGCCCCCTCGTCACCCGCGCCGCTCTCGGAGGGTGACCCGGGTTGAGCTTCGTGCCGGGTTCCTGCTGCTTCTCCTACAGCGCCTTAGAGGGTGGGGTGAGGGGTGGGACAAGTTTTTAATCACCAGGTTTGGTGCCGAATTGTTTTTTCATTTTGATCTGAAGGATATTCCCTTTCCCCCCTGTTGTTTCTGTGGCTTTTCCCATAGGAGCAAGGAAGAGGGAAGCAGCAGACAAGCAGGCGAAAATAGGGTCTAAAGTTCTGCCTCTTGGTGGGACAGCTGTGGATGGGAGACAGAGCTTCTCTCAGAGACAGACCAGCCAGAGAGTAGAAGGTCTGGAAGGATACGCCGAGGACACGGAAGACAAAAATGAGCATCAGCCTATTACTTAATACACGGTCAAAGTATCCAACATCTTTTCTTCCTGTGATATAGATACTAAAAGGACTAGTTATGACCAAACCCTTGGCGAACAAAAGACAAAATTCATTCCACAGTATTCCAAGACCTTTAATAGTTATTTGCAGGAGCTAGTGGAAAGTGGAGGCACTGACAGAAATGAGTCATGGCAAAAGAAACATCTCAAAGAGGAGCGGAGGGGAAGACCCAGGAATCTTCTTCCCAGGCAGCCTCACTTCATCTCTAAAAAGCCTATAAAATGAGTTATTAATCAATTTGCAGCCACCTAAAGGGTAATAAGGTGGTAACAACTGCTAACTGTGAGTTGTGAAAACCAAATCCTTCCGAAGGAATGTAATTTGCCTTCAGGAATCACAAATCCCTGAAGCAGAGGGGAAAGCCTAGTGTGAGGAAGACTCATCCCTGCTGGATGAGAGTCAGGCTGGGGAACACTTAAGCAACTTGCACATACATAAGTTCATTGGCCCTGAGGGGCTGTACCCACAAGTGCTGAGGGAGCTGGCAGATATAATTGCCAGGTCACTCACAATCATCTTTGATCGATCATGGCAACTGGGAGAAGTACCCAAGGACTAGAGGAAAGCACATGTCACCCCCATCTTCAAGAAGGGCAAAAAGGATGATCTAGGGAACTACAGGCCAGCCAGCTTCACTGCAATCCCTGGGAAGGTGATGGATCAGCTAGTCCTGGAAACTGTCTTCAGGCACATCAGGGACAACGAAATCAGGAGGAGTAGTCAGCATGACTTCACCAAGGGGAAGTCATGCTCGACCAACTTTATAAAGTTCCATGATGAAGTGACTGGCATGGTAGATGAGAGGAGGGCAGTTGATGTTGTCCACTTGGACTTCAATAAGGCCTTTGACACTGTCTCCTGTAAGATCCTCACAGAGAAGCTGTTAAGGTATGGGTTGGATAAAAGAAGATGGTGATACAGATTGAAGGCTAGCTGAATAGTTTCACCCAGAGGGCAATGATCAGTAGCATGATCTAGCTGGAGGCCAGTAACTAGTGGTGTACCCTAGGGATCAATATTGCTCAACACCTCCATTAATGATCAATGTACCCTCACCAAGTTTCCAGATGACACCAAACTCAAGGGAGTGGCTGATACACCAGAGGGTCATGCTGCCATCCAGAGGGACATCGATACGCTAGAGAAATGGACTGACAAGTACCTCATGAAGTTCAACAAGGAGAAGTGCAAAGTCTGTCAGCTGGGCACAAGCAACCCCATACAGTAGTACATGCTGAGGCCACCCAGTTAGAAAGCAGCTTGGCAGAAAGGAATTTGGGGGTCCTGGTGGACACCAAGTTGAACATGAACCAGCAAGAGGCCTTTGTGGCAAAGAAGACAAATGGTATTCTGGGCTTCACTGGGAAAAGCATTGTTCTTTCCCCTCTATTTCAGCACTGGTCAGACCACACTTGGAGTGCTCTGTTCAGTTCTGGGCTTCCCAGTACAAGAG
The DNA here is from genome assembly GCA_024336885.1 of Actenoides hombroni. NCBI lineage: Eukaryota > Metazoa > Chordata > Aves > Coraciiformes > Alcedinidae > Actenoides > Actenoides hombroni. The sequence goes on along the minus strand of WUAM01000269.1, from coordinate 1,050,611 downwards.
AGACATGGACATGCTGGAGACAGTCCAACAAAGGTCCATGAAGTTGATGAAGGGACTGGACCATCTCTCCTGCGAGGAAAGGCTGAGAGAGCTGGGACTGTTCAGCCTGGAGAAGGCTCAGGAGTATCTCATCAACGTATATAAGTACCTTAATGGAGGGTGCAAATAGGATGGAGCCAGACTCGTCTCAGTGGTGCCCAGTGACAGGACCAGCAGCAATGGGCACAAACTGAAACACGGGAGGTTCCTTCTGGACATCAAGAAACACTTTTTCACTGTGAATGTTACCAAGCACTGGCGCAGGTTGCCCAGAGAGGTTGTGAAGTCTCTCTCCTCGGAGATATTCAAAAGCTGACTTGACATGGTCCTGGGCAGACTGCTCTAGATGACCCTGCTTGCACAGGGATGTTGGGCCAGATGACTTCCAGATGTCCTTTCTAAACTCAGCCCCTCTGTGATTCTGTGAATTCCCTCCTGTGACAGAGTGGCTGGTTGCTGGAGCTGTCAGCAGGCCACACAGTGATACCACATAGTATCACAATGGCTGCTGAGAAGGTGCTTTCTGGGAGCAAGGGATGGAAAGATGACAGAGACGAAATCCCCATGAGGTGGGTCTGCCACACAGTGGGCACAGTTCAAACCCTACTAATCAATAGCTTGATGGGAAATTGTGTGGCTTTGCCAAAAAGGCCTCAGAAGGGGCCATCCTGGGCCCCAGAGAGAAAATACTAAATATGCAGATATGCCCAAGTGGGAGGTGGATTTCCAGTATCCTGGTGCAGGGGCTCGGATTTGAACTGGTCTCGCTATGTTGCAGCAGCACTCCATGCTCAACCTGATGAAATGTGATAGAGATGGGCACAAACAGCTGCTGTAGAAGGTGAGCCCTGGTGCACAAACCTCATTACGTGGGGCTCGCCAGTGAGGCAGGAGCACTGGAGGAATGGACCTGAGGGTGATCAGCGGTGCGGTGCTGATGCAACAAGGCCAGTTTGACTCAGGAGAGCAGTGGGTGAGACACAGCAGATACAGAGAAGGCTGCACTTGGGGGGCTCAGCATGACTACAGGCTCTGAGCTGAATTTGTACAAGTGGAGTACGGAGACAGTCACGAAAAGGAAGAAGCCTGGGAAATGTGGAGAGGGAGAGGTTTTGAGGCAGCGCTCTGACTGCCCCCACGGCATCATCCTCTTGGCCGCCCAAAATGAAGACAGCATTAAAAAAACCCACAGTGTTGCCATTTTAACTAGTGCTGCGCTTCACGCTTTCCAGCTCTGCTCGTGCTCTCCTTTGGGGTTTTGTCAGGCTTCGGGAAGGATGCGATGCTGAAGCAGACTGACGCACGCATATGTGTGGGTACTATGTATTTGGTGGTTCTGTGGCTCTTTAAGTTTGCAAAGCACCGTGCTGATATAACCGACGAGTCCAAGGGGCTCGTGCCTGTTGTATTTATGGTAAAGCATGATAGCCGTGTGTCGCCTGACATTTCTATATAGGAACTTCACAGAAGCAGCGTTTATTTTATTAGGAGACACACTTTCATCAGAGACCTTGCAGCTGAGCGCTGAGCAGAGTGCAGGAGAGGAGAGATGAACATCCCAGAAGATATTTATAGATCTGTGTTTGCAGTCCTTTTCCCCTTCAGTATGAAAGCAATTCTATGAAAGGATTATTTTGACTGGCTGCTCAAGATTTCCAGAGGAGGAGATTAACGTGCAGGAAGCCTCGCAGAGCTCGCTGGCTTTGCACAATTTCACGAGCTGCGCAGCTCGCCGTGTCAAGGTTATCTGCCTCAGACAGGAAGATGTGGATGTCAAACAGCAATGCAGCAAGAGGAAGGGCTGGTATCTGACAGCAGCTACTGAAACACAGAATTGCCTGTGCCTGAAGACTACCAACCACAACTGGGGGTTTTGGCGGAGGCAGGCACTGGTCCCCAGGGTCTCCACCCCTCCCCCCTTTGTTTTATCTTTCGCTTACTTGAGAAAATTCCCTATTTCAAATGGCCAAGTGGGATATGATGAAGGTCTTTTGAACCAATCTTTCTCCCAGGTGGCCAGAGTTTTCTGATGGTGCCAACTTTGCCTGATCCAGGCAGTGATCCTATGTGTATCCTACAAAAGGACAGAAGGTAAAAGCTGCCCAGATGTTTAGGTCTCAGGGAGAGGCAGAAATTTGATTCGTAGATATGGCAGAAGCTGTTTGCAGAGTCATTTTGGCCTCACCTTAGCCCTCCCTTGCCAAGGCAATTACCCAAATTGCAAAAAAACTGCCAGAACCTTCTTCCATGCTGCAGCTATTCCAGCACCAAGGGGTGTGAAAAGATAATATTCGCAACAGTATTACTCTGCTGCATTGAAGGGAGGAGATTTCTTCCATGTCTCTCATATCCTCTTGATTTCTTCTGCTTTTCCATAAGCAGGGCCCTCAGAGTGCTGTTGCACTTCAAAATAAAACCAAACCCACAAACCTTCAGTTCTTATTTTAAGGCAGCCATACCAAACAGATTGACACTGGCAATGCTTTTTTCTCCCTGTACACCCAGAAATCAGCTTAGCAGGCCCTGGAGTTGATGTCATGAGGTGGTGTTTATTTTGCAGGGAGGAGGGCTGAAGCCCTGTTTTCCTCCACATATACGTGAGGGATGACTTTGGAGCGAGGCTCAGCAAGAGGAGGTAGTGGGCTGGGTTTCCAGCAAAACACTGGTGGTGCAGGCAGGTCCTGTGGTGCTGAGTGGTGCCAGGGATCAGGTGGGAATCAGAAGGGGCAGAGCCCAAGAACAAAACAGGTATGAGGGTGCTGTGAGAGGCGCTGAGCAGCAGGAAAACAAAGAGATGGAAAATAAAGATCAGGATGAGGAGAAAGTGAAGGTATTGGCAGCCCCACCCTCACAAGCTGGCCTGCACATGGCAGTATTTTGGGGGGTTTTTGGGCGTTACTGCAATTTCAGACCTTATCAGACTGACTTCTACCCTTTTGAGGCTTTTGAGACTCCTGCCAAACTGAAGCCACCTTTGGGAAGTCGTTGAAATCAGGGAAGTATGTGCATTTTTGTGGCAAGTTCAAGAAGATCTCAGAGCAGGCTCATCTGGTTTTACTGCCCCTTGTAAAAGCAAGCCTCAAGCTGCCTGGTGGGTTTACACCAGTGTAGAACAGGCAGAAGGAAGAGGAGAATCAGTGCCTGCTGTGGAAGGAAGGCTGGGAGTCATTCTGCTGCAGGTGGCCTGAGGACCTGTGCTGTCTCCTTCACTCTCTCCCATCAGCAGCTCCCTCCTGCCTGCCCACATTCATGCACAGGTCCTTTCTTCATGGTCACAGCATTTGTCTCCACTTGAATAATATTCCTCTTCTCACTTAAATCCATAACCACTTCTGGGTGATGGGTTTTCCTCTTCAGGAGATTAGTAGAAGCTTAACATTAAATACCACCATTAAATACCAGCTATCATCCTGTGCTCAGCAGACCACAAAACATAAACTTTGATGCTCAAGTAAGAAAAGGCCATTTTGGGGCTTGAGGGGAGTGAGAACTTCAGTCCTAACAAAAGCATCTGGCCAAATAAAAGGTCAAATCTCAAATTTGTGTCTATGTGAATGGTAGAGACAGTATCCTAGAAAGACAGTCTTCTATTAAGTTTACAGAAGGTGACAACTCACAATGTTAATCATTTACCTCTCAGTCACCTTGTTTCTGTATATTTGCTTGTACCCAAAGTACCTGAGAGTTTTCCATATCTAATAGTACACATGACAACAATTTGCATGATAGAGACACTGGATAAAAACATCATTGTAGGTAAATGTGTTCCCTTTGAACAGGATGGGTTTTGCAACTCTGCACCTACTAGGAAGTCCTACTAGGCTGTGTCCCACCCAGAGGGAGGTAACCAGTTATCTGGACATGATTTGGATGCTGAGTGGCACTCAGATCTTCTGGATAGCATGTGATGGAGTACAGACAGACAGACAGAATGGGGCAAAAGTCATCCAGGGCTGAGTCTTGTGAAAATGTTACGTTTATTAGTGCTAAACCTCTACTAAAGGTAAGGCTTTTTCATAAGGCTTTTCCCCATCAGAATATGGTCAAAAGGGAGCAGAGTGGTTACAGTCAGCAGGTGATGTGCACTTTGGATGAGGATGCTTTCCAGTGATCTCATAGAGGCTGTGGGAGTATCTGCAGCCACCCAACACCACAACATGTGCTTCCTTGCCATCTGCATCACAGAGTTGAAGACAAGAAGTGAACATGGTACAACTAATGTGGTACAACTACAACTTCAGCTACTAAAACTGGGGTACAACTGTAAAGTCTGAGCCTGTAAAATGCTGAATGATGGCAGCTGTCACTGTCTTCCAAGGAGTTATTTGTAGGGGGAAAGATGCAGGATCCATCCTTGGTGATGAAAGACGTTTTTCTGTGCTCACCCACGATGCTCACAACACTTGTGTACCGCCCATTCAAATATGCTAGATGGAGCAGGAACTTTTTCTTGTGACCTGGAGTCTCCTCTCTGGTGAGGCTGATGGAGTTGTGACCAAAGAGGGCACACATCTGAGAGCAGCACTGTTATTGAGATTTGCCAACATTATTTCTCCTCCTAGCTACTTGTGGTGTGGTCGGGCACTTGCAGACAATGACACGATATCCTGGCCGGTCTCTTCCAGCTGTTCTGCTGTTCCACACAGCTAGCCAAATGATCAGACATGCTGTAGTTGTCAAGGTTGCTATTTTGCTCGTGTGCAGGAAGGGCAATAGATATCTTTCCATATTGTGTATCCTCTTAGGTCACAAACGTATAATCTCCTGTTTCTCTGGGCTTCATCTCTATACGATAAGTGAGTGAATGAGCCTGTGAATATGTTGCTCTGTCAGGCACCAGAGTAGAGCCTGCTGACACTCTCCTGTGGAGCCATAGGAAGTGTTTCACGATTCAAGATAAGAAAGACCTTCATTTCCTCCTTCTGTGTTTGCAGGGTTTAGCTGCTGCTGAGGCTGCACCATCCACCCTGACAGCCCACTCGCAGAATGGATCAGGAAACCCTGGGAAGCATTGTCCTGCTCACCATTGTCACCTTGATAAGTGTTGTCCAGAACGGTAAGACAAAAATAAGCATTTGTTTAAGGGCTAAAATGGAGCTGAGAAGGGTTCAAGGTGTATGCTGATCTGATACTTGCATAGATGATCTCTGGTTATAAGCGCATGGGTGCTTAGGCATGACTTTGGCTTTAGAAATGGTCTTCTAATCATAATATATTGCATGATGTTGCTGCAGCATTTTGGCAGTCACATGGTCCTGCTCCGTGATATCCTAAAGTGAGTTTGTTAGACATATGTCAGCTAACGAAAGGACTAATATTCTGGGGTACCCTGTGACAATATGCATTTTGATTTGATGACTGAGACATCCTTTCCTGGATGAAGTCCCTAATGTGTGGCAGCCAGAGCTGCTCTCTAGCCAGAGCTCTGTCGCCATAGCAGGGGCCAGGGACCCTGTGGGGGCTGCACTGGGTCAGACCTTTGCACGGAGCTGGGTGAAGGGGGGAAAAAACTGCATCGACTCATCCAAAGAGTCTGGGTTATTTGTGGGCACACAGATCTCCTGTCTTTCTTCGTCTCCAAGTCCTATAGTCCAACTAATCTCAATTATCTGTGGTGCCAAGAACACTGCGCATTTCCTGCAATGGAGAAGTTTCCTTTTTTTAGCTCTTATTCAGACCCTTATAGCCCCTACTATTCTCCAGGATTTTTAAAGTAAAACCACAAGTCTGTCTCTTGTCCAAATCTGATTTTAAATTGATCATCATATCTTACAAATACTTAATCATTTTAGCAGGAAGTTCTGCCCCAGAATACAGACAAGGGAGTGAGTTTTGCCCTTACCTGCACTGAGATTGCCCAGGTTCAAGGAGAGTCAGCTGTGGGATGGGGGGGGCTCATGCAATGCTAGAAATCTTCCATGAAGGCTTCTTGGTACGAATGGCAGATTCCCACTGAGCACAAACCCCAAGTCTAGTCCTAGGAAATGGGCTATTCTTGGGCTGCTGCAGAGAGGGGAAGTAGTGAGAGCCACTGTATGCCAGAGAGAGAAAATAAAAGATGCAAACTGGTCTAGTTTTGACATAGGCACTAAATGCCACAGCGTTTAGTCCAGTGTTGTTTTCTACTAAATGTACAGTGTGCAACATCACCAAAATATAGCACCTTGAGATCAGAACACACACCTCTGTTAAAAAATGTGTCAAACATACATTTCTTGCTGTTTAACCAAATGACTTTATACACAGGGCTTTTTCCTCTCACTCTGAAGCTTGGACGTTTGCCTTCCAGCTTGACACGCACTTTCATCTCATGGAAACCTGTCTGTGAGATTATTGACCTGACTGCTGCAAACAGGCAGTGCAACGCTCGTCAGAGGACTTAGCATGCCAAGCACGAGTGGCGCACAGCCCTAAACCATGATTTCAGACCTTGCATCATCTCATTTCCTCCTCTCAGGCTTTCTGTCTAGAAAGACTGGACTGATATGCAGTCCTGCAATGAATGCAGTAATTAAGGCAGTAGAAATGCCTGTCAAGGGCTATCAGCCATACTGAACTCTTGCTATGGCTCTGGTTCAGCAAAACACTTGGGCATCTGCTTGACTGTCTTTTAAGTACGTGAGTCTTTAAGTACCATGTAAATTCAGGTTTATATGCTTTCCTGCACCTGGTGCAGGATTAGAAAAGAGTTGGAGTCAATGCCGTTATTACTAAAGCTGGAGGTGGGCTGTGGTGCTGCCCCAATCTGATGTCCATTTACTGTCATCGTGTTCATGTTGTGAATCTCCACATCCTATAGAATGACTCATGTAGCCAGATGCCACTGAGTCACACATGTAGCTTCAAATTTTGTTCCTGCGTCAAAGAGATGTTGCAATTCAGCAGCTTTTGGGGAAAATCAGTGGTCATCGCTGAGCAGATCGGGATGGAGGAAGCAAAACGAAGTCAATGCAAGGAAGGGGCAACCTGGACATTTGCCAGCATTCACTAGCTTCGAGCATCACTGCATGGTTTCTGTTGGCATGAACTTGTGAAACCAGCAAGCTTGGAATGAACTCTTGTGCGTTAACTTGATCAGAGTGGGACTGCAGGGGTTCAGGCTCAAGGCAGCAGGTGCAGCCCTGGAGCCTCAGGTCATCATCTTCTGGTGCAGCTGAGCTGAATTAAATCCCTCAGCTCCAGCCCCGCTCCACTCACACCTCATGCTGGCTTGTGAAATCGTGCTCTTGCCTTGAGGTTCAGAGTAAAGAGCAGGAAATAAAACGGTGATGTTGCAAGCTGCTTCACACCATCATCTCCCATTTCCCCAGTGACAGGCTAACAGGAGCCCAATGCTGCTGACATGGGAGTGCAGACCTGCAGCAAGGGACACCTGTGGATGTGATCTGTCATCTCTGCTCTGGTCCTTTGCAGAGCTTCAGTCCATCTGAGCCTCAAGCAGCCAGGGCCCACCTCTTGGGCTGCCTTCTAGGGAGATTTTGTGAGCCTGAAGGGTATGTGAGGTTGACAGGGCTAAGGAGCCACAGAACCAGGGAGACACTTTCAGAGCAAAAATCTCATTTCAAGCAGGAGGCTCTACCTCCCCCTGTGACAGAGAGATTCTGTGTTACCCTCTGATTCACTGCCCTCACCTCCGAGTCCCATGTGGTCCTGAGGAAATACAGCTGCTGTGGTGGCTTGGAGATAACTGACCCAGGAATTTTTGCTATCTAAGAGGTTCTTGTGAGGTGGTTGTCTAAGCTCTTGAGTCAATGGAGAATGATCATCACTTCAGTGGGGTGGTTTCTCTCATGGCAGTAGCTCTCTGAGGGAGGATTTGACATTTTGAGGTTCCTTTCTTCCTTTTCCTCTGTTACCCACTGTTTAAAGAAGGCAAACATCTCTTCTGCTCTCCTCAATGTCTCTGAAATGAGGTAAGACAAAGCCCGTTCCTCATCCATGGTGTAGGTGTACGTGATAACCCAGCCTCTGTCCTTTGCCCTACTGCCTAGTTCTTTGACCAAGGATCCATACGCCTTATCAGAGATGGCAAGAGCTTCCAGGACAGACGCCTGGACATCTACAGCCAGATCCTTCCCAGGAGACCCAGCACCCCCAGGCCTGCCCAGCCCTGATCTCAGAGGCTGTGCACCAGGTCCTCCAGGATCTGTCCAGCGCACCTTGCTGGTGGCAGTGGGAGGGTCTGCAGCCTGTCCCAAGAGTGGGAACTCCGGCTTAAAGCGCTGTGGGGTTTTCTGGATAAAAGCCATACGTACCCAGGGAATCACTCAGTAATGGAAGGCAAAAGCTCAGTAGCTTTTCGTAAAGGCAATGGAAGTACACAGACTTACTTACAATACCAGTGGGGGAAAAAAAAACAGGTAACACTTCAGATTCCAGGGATGAAATCCTGCAGCTTATCAAGTTTTACTTCTGTTGTTATAATAATAGCTTTCCTGTCAGGTTATCTTTTATATATATCTTTGGCTAATATTCTAAACCAGAGAGTGATTTGGGTACACTGAGATGGGTTGCACAGTAATATACATCTTGCAGCTTGTAGCCTGTCAGGGTGTCTGTCTGTCTGGTGTATTTAGATGCATGATTGATGGTCTCTGGTTTAGTGTCATCAGATAAAATGTGTTTGTTAAAGTCATGATACATTATCTTGAGGTGCTGCGTTTTTACCGCAGCTAACACCCTGACATAACACTATTCCTTAAAAGGAGAATATGAACGTTATGGATACATAGAGATCAGCCATCAGGACCAGGTTTTCAGTGGGCCTTTCTGGAAAATGAGTCAGCCCTGCAGGATGTTCCTGATTTGGTAAATAGGTATCACTAAAAGAGAAGATAGTCCCTTGTCTCCCTACTCTATTAGAAAGTGAGATTTTGGATTGGCAACTCTGACTGGAAAACTTCTTTCCTACTGGAGGCTGAAAGGACCAAGCCTGGGCTGTAATTCCACAGCAGGCAGAGGTGTGGAGTGCCAGAAGTGCAGTGAGGGAATGGAGCAGGGCTCAGAGGTGACAGCCTGCTGCCAGTCACATACAAACAGGTGTGGATGTCTGAGGTCACATCACACTGCACCCTCACACAGAGGGTTTGGTTATACCTTGGTGACAGAGCTCCCACACTGGCCACATCCTGCACCTCTGTGCACCCACATCCTCTCCTGCTGTCCAGCCTGGATGCTTGTGAGAACAGAGCTGAGCCCACAAAGCCCAGCTCCTGCAATATCTCTCAATGACATCTCAGATCAAACATTTTGTGGTTTTTTTTAACAGCCTTTTTTGCTAGCAAACTGGAGCATGAAAGCAAACACTGCAACGGCAAGGGGCTCCAGCGGCTGGGATCCTCCGCCTTCGACCGCGTCTACACAGCCAAGTGAGTTAGCAAGCCCTGAGGAGCCGATGAGGGCAGAGCAGAGTTCACCTCTCTCTTCAGTAGGGTTTAATCCAAAATTTTGCCATCCAGACTTTTGCTCTGCAGTCCCATTGCTGCGTGCATTGCAGTAGCATTTAAACCCCCAGTTCTCCAGTACGTTTGCTGGTGAGCCCAGATCTTTTATGGACATTGGGTACTGTGTTTATATTGGACTTGCAGCCCTTAGTGTATTATGTCCCTTCATTTGGGAGCCCATTCACCAGTAGTAGCTAATGCTGCAAGTGTGATACAAGCACAGCTGGGGTCCCAAGGGCACTGTAACTCAAAAGAGCCAGCAGAGAGATGCCGACTTGCTGGAGAGCAGTTTGGTGGCAGAGCTCATACAAACTCCTGTCTCTCTGTCACCAGGCAGCTCCCTTGGCACATAGCTCTTCGCTTCTCAGCCACGTTGGTACCTCTTGTCTTTGATGTCCCTGCAGAGAGGGCAGAGGGGAAAATTAATTTCAACCCAGAAGATAAAAGAACGTTAAATATTTTTTATTACCCATGAAGTACTGCTTGAAACTGGATGGGACATCCAAGTGTTGCCCTTCACAGGTGTGCAGCCTCTGCCAAGGGCAGAGTGCTTCCACCTCAGAAAGCATTCCTGGCTGAAGGAAATAGCTGGAAATCATTCCTATTCCCTTTCAAAGAGACATGTTAACTGTCAGACACTCCTGTTTGCTATGGGATTTTTCCTTTTGCTGGTTTCATGCAGTTTTCAATGCCACTAACTTGATTAGTATGACTTAATTACAAGGATTTTCCAAGCAAATAAAGCACACAGCGTCTGTTATACATGTGCCTTGATCAAACAGGTTAGAGAAGGAAAGTGGTTTTCACAGGTGCCACGCATGTGCCTGGAGCAGCTTGTTTTCCTCCTCAGGCAGGACAAAGGCATCCTTTATCGGAGTGAGGGCACAGGCAGGTAGACCTGCAGGAGAGGCAGCCACTGTGTTCAGGCACAGACATGCCAGCCAACCCCCAGCAGCTGCCTGCTGCAGGCAGGTTGGGCATTTGCCCACTGCTCTGGGGTAAAAAACTCTCAATGACATTAGTGCAGCCCAAATTCACACCCCACAATCGTTTGCTGATGAAACATGTTGATTTTGTTTCTTTTTCCCCACGTACTGATTTCTCTTGTATAAATTCCTTTGTAGCCAGAACTGTGGACACGCATACCCTACGTTTCTCGCTGTGCTTTGGTGTGCTGGCCTTCTCTGCAGCCAAGGTAATACTCTTTAGTTGTTGGGTTTTTTTCCTCCTTTCAGCTTTTCTCCACCACTTTTCAGCAAGGACCAGCCAGTGCTTCAGAGGTTATGTTTTCAGGGACTAAATCTTCCTGCATCAAGGGAACTTGTCTCACGCAGCTGTCCTGCAGCTACACGTGCTGTTTAATTAGCAGCACAGTCCTCGTGTTCTGTTGTTTCCCATGCAAAGCTCTCTGTCCTGGTTCCAGCACTCATCCCATAAACCAAGGCTGCAGGTTCCTGTTTCCCAGTCCACCCCAGGCAATTGATTGGTACAGTATGTACAGTGAGACATGGGCAGGTGTTTGTAATGCCTTGTTTTACCCTTTACCCAGCTCCTGCTGCCTTTGCCGGCCTGATGTACTTGTTCGTGAGGCAGAAGTACTTTGTGGGCTACCTCGGGGAAAGGACCCAGAGGTAAGGACTTGCAAAACCTCTTCACAGAATTCAGGATGCGGCAGCAGTGCAGCTGGATGCTGCCAATTCCACAGGCACAGCCTCTGCTCACGGTGCTGCCTGTGATGGCTGCATGCATGGGGTAGTGTGGGAAAGTCCCCTTCTTCTGGGTGCACGGGAGGAGATGTGGGAGGTGCAGTGGCACGGGGATCAGAGGAGCTGCAGAAACAGAGCGGCTGCTTCAGCAGGTCCTGCTCACAGCCTCTGCAAATCCATGAGTTTGTGTCGCTATCTGCACAAGGCTGTCCTTTTGAATTAATAAAGTTCATTACAGGCATGTGGGACAAGGTTGTCCCACAGCCTGTGATGGCTTAGAAGACATACAAGTCCCTCTGTATAGCCACTTTTATAATCAGCAGCCTGCTGTAATCCGCAGAAGGCCAAATTCAGACCCAAACTCATCCTGGAAATGACATTTAAGAGCTCACAGGTGCCTTGCAATGCAAGACACAGCAGAAATTTGCCCCCTCTGTCTCAGCCCCTAAGGTCTTTCAGCTGGTCTCAACAGCAGTCTGAGGACTTCTCGCGTGAGGTGACTCACATTAACGAATTGCTTTCCCCCCCTTTTTGTCTCCTCAGCACTCCCGGTTACTTGTTTGGAAAGCGCATAATTTTGTTCCTGTTCCTCATGTCCCTGGCTGGAATATTCAACTACTATCTCATCTTCTTTTTTGGCAGTGACTTTGAAATGCACATAAAAACGATAACTAGCGCGATCTCTCCGTTGCTGCTCATCCCCTAGCTCCCTGCAGCACTGAGTGGGTCAGCATGCTTCGTATATCAATACCCAGAAGCGGACGTAATTCAACTGCTTAAGAAATGAACCCGTAACCCTTTTAGACTGCTGTAAATCTCATGCTTGATGGGCTTTGTAGTTTGATTTAACCTTGCTTTTTCCTTCAGGAAAAGGATTTATCCTGAACACTTGGCACATCCAGGGAATGGTAACAACTTCCAGTCAATTCTTTACAGTTTTTTCCCCAAACTGCAGCTTGCAAGCTGATGGCATGACTGGCTTGCTTCATAACTGTGTTGTACTTCGCTTTTGTCCCCAAAACCCAGGAGCCTCTCAGCGTTGTTCCCGACCTATGGCTCCCACAGTTATCCTCAAGCAGGGGCATAGCCTTTCACCAGGATCCCGCACACCCCTGCCTGCACAAAAGCATAGACCAGCCTTTTCACCTACCCTTTCCCTTCCACTTGTTGATGATTGAGCCCCTGCTGCTGCAGGAGGGCAGCAAATTGGCCCCTGTCTGGTCTTCCTTGATAAATATTCATGTGCGTAAGGCTCCCGACACTGATCTCATTTACGCTTCAACGTTTTTGTTCTCCCAGAGCTGTGGAAAGGGGTCTTGCGTAAATGAGGAGCTGGTGTATTGACAATGGGGGATTGATTTTGTTTTGCTTGGCTTTGTTTAATAAAATGATCTAAAAGGATGAAATCTGTTTGCTCCCATCTTCTCTGCCTGGTGCATGAACCCAATGTTCCCCAGCTCAGCAGCTGGCTGGTGAGCGGAGCAAGGGGGGCAGCACCAGCCTCTTTGTGCAAGCTGCTAATCACCCTGGGCACGGCCTCGCAAGGACACGAGTTTAACAACTCCCTCTATTAGCAAGTTCAATTTTCTGCCTCTGTCACTAGCAATATGCCCCTACAAGTCCCTGCTGAAGAGCGGTTTGATGAGAGAAGTGGAATGAGGTAGGCAAACAGGCCAGGGCAATCTTTTTAAACATTGCTACCCTATGAGTGCTTAAGCTCTTAAGCCTGCCTGATTACCACGTGCAGGATGGATAAAGCTGTATTTTATGACTCCTTTGGGAGGGACAAAACCTCTCAGTGTGCGAGAAGAGGATTTGCAGAGCTGTTTGCAAAAGCAGGTGCAGAAAGGCACCTGCCTTTTTACTACACTGAGGCTGTTGAGTTTTGTTACTGCCTGATGGTGCAGAGGTGCTTGTGTACGGCTGCTCTTCTCCACACCTGGCCATTTGCACTACCAAAATAACATGCTTTTTTTTTTTTGTTATCTTCTATAGGAATTTTAGCTGTAAAAAATTAGTACTAAACATACTTATTGCACAATGGTTAGCTAATAGATGTTCTCCCTGGTTAGAATAGGTAATTCAAAAACCACAGTCCAGTCTCCTAACCTCACACCATAGCAGCTGCCCATCATTGGTGGTGACCCATCATACCTCTGCCCCATGGACTCAGCCCACCAAGGGATGGCAGCACTTCAGGAAGTGAGGGGTAACTGCTGTGGCATGGAGTGATAGAGCTCTTCTGTGTTGCTACTATCAGCAAAGGTTCATGCTGCCACCACTATTACACAGTTCAGAGGAGATAGAGCTTCACCAGCACCATAGACCCTGCTCTCCAGCCAGTCTGGTCTCTTCGAGGTCTGAGACTTGTTTATGGAGACTATCACTTGTGGATGGAAGCTCTCTCAACCCTATGTGTCCACTTTGCAGGTCTCTCTAGCTGGATGAGTCTCCCCTGGTGCCTTTCTGTACTCTGTAGCAAGAAGCAGCTCACTTGACCTCCTTCTGATGTTTTCTGCTAGGATGAGGAGCTCTACCAGCCAGCTATAAAGAGCAGAGGATTCAAATGTCTGTTTTGGGTCAGATAATCTATCCCAGCACCCTCTCTGTTGACTTGATGGCTGGTTTCTCCACAGCTGTATTTAAGTAAGATCAGATCATCTTCCAAGGGAACTAAGGCTCATCTTTTGTGTAATAATTTATTTTGCAAGAATATCTCCTACTTACTTCCTCAAAGCCTTTCTGATAAGACAAGATGAGAATGTAGGCACGATCTATTTTCCATCTATCTATAAATGGAAATGATGATAGTATCAGACAAACAGGTGGTACGTAAATCGACCACCACGTAAATTCTCTGTGAATGTCACACTCTGTTATCTGTGTTACCGACAAGCCTTGTGGTTGCATTTGCCTTCCCACTCTTCCTATGAAAGGAAGGCAATGTCAGTGCTATTTGGGGTTTCCCCACTGTGTTAGACAACTCCTGTTTTCCTTCTCAGCAAGAAAACCACCCTGATCTGACTGGTAGAGTTGCCAACACTTCGCAAACCAGCTACTCAGAAAGCTGCAAGCACATGCCCATTCCAGGGGGGTTTGACTAGCTGACCTTTAAAAGTCCCTTCCAACCCAAACCATTCTATGATTCTATAGATCCACATTTGCTACTGTAGAATTATGTACAGGTGCATACTGGGGGCACATACACATGAACCTATTAGGACCTACTGAACTACACTGGACGTGGGGACACAGCTTATAGCAGAAGTGGCAGCCTCCTCTTGCAAGCTCTGGGAACCAGCACCCACTTTTGGTGTAGTGCTCAGCACAGCAACTCCTGGCCTGGAACTGTGGCTGTGTGGGAACAGCTATCACTTTCCCATCCTGCTGATTGCACTGATGCTGCTAATGGTCCCATTTACCATGTTGCCAGGAGGTGGGCTTAGCTCCAGCACCTCACGATGGTGTGTCACCACCATGCCACATGGCTGTTCTTGCGTCGAAATCCCAAGTACACAAATAAACATATTGTCTGTGTGTCTATACACATAGACACAGTGTGTTTACTTACTATATCTGTGTGTGTGTATATATATATATCTGTGTAGCAGGTGCTGAGTCATGTGAATGCTAGAGGCTTTTTAGGGAAGGCAGGGAAGCAGGTTTCTCAGGCACCAGTCCTCTCGCAGCTTGCAGGCTGTGTACATCAGAGACTGCGGAGACTGCTGGAAGCCCGGCTATCGCAAGATGCTTTTGATCTGCTGACAAAGGCCTGGAGTACATACAGTATTCCTGCCACGGTAACCGCATCTGCTTCCGTACAGCACTACAACCCTCTAGTGGAAACTCAGCCCTATCGGCACGCCGGTGCTTCTGGCCACTGGATGAGCTGCTCCTTTGAGGTTTGAAGCTTGACAGTGATGTAACAGCATCCGCAGTTCTAAACAGATGTGTTGTTCCTATTGAATGCTATTTTTTATTATTCTGGCAAGTAGGAGCTCCAGTCCTGAAGGACGACAACTATCCTTCCCATCACAAAGTGAGCAGTCCTGCTCAGTACAGGGTCTAAGCAAGCGGGTAACATCCAGGCCAGATAAGAAATCCTTTGACACCACCCACAAGGGTTTCCTGCAGCATTTCCCAGCTTCCCAGAATCTGAAAAATCAGCCTGTGCAGTTCGTCTCAGTCTGAGTCACATCTACACTAAGACAAGTTCCCAGATGATTCTCTGAGGATCAGGACAGCAATTCTGCTGGCAGGGAGCAAAGACCGGCCCTGGGCAGCTTCTTGAGCTCTCACTTGCTCTGAGATTACTCTTTTTCTAGCAGAGCAGCTAGTTTAGCATTCACAGACACCTTTCAAATGCCCTGTCAGGGTGGGATGCTGCAAAGCATTGAGCACCAGCCCAAGTCAGTGCTGTGTCTTTTGCAGACAACTGTGGAAACAGGATTAGGCCATGCGGGGAATGCTTGGAAATAGCCCACCCTTGGTAAGTGAAAGGGTAGTATAGAATGAGAATAGTGGTAGAACCATTCCCTGGGTGATTTTAAATTCATCTCATGTCCCAGCTGGAGACAGCAGAGTGAGGATTACCATGGAAAAGCCCCTCCGTGAGCTGCAGAGTCCAGCAGTGCAAACCCAGCATCCTTGCAGAGGATATGCTGACACCTTAGAGGGCAAAGAACCTTGGAAGCTGTGATGTCTCTTGGAGACACCCAGGGACATGTATGAGCTTCACAGTCCCTTTGGGTAGTGAAGACTGCAGTGCCCATCAGAGAGGGTGCAGGACACCTCAGCTGTGGCTCCTTTAAAGGTGTTTTTGGTGCCTCGAGAGATTAGGGTGGAGAGGCATCCTCTGCACCATCAACCGGCTGCAGCAGAGAAAGAGCCAGGAAAACATGTCCCGTGGAGAGGAATAGCTCAAGCATGTGCCCAGTCTCTGTGTCTCAATGTACCAGTGGCAGCATAGGGAGGCTGTGGGCGGTAGGGCATCAGCGCTGCTCCATCCATCCTTCCTGCCAGAGCATCTCACTGCTCCCAGCCAGCATGCAGGGACATGAAAGCTGGCAGAAGTGAGATTCCTGCCCCAAAGGACAAGCAGCCTCCACGACGAGCTGTTTTTCCCCTTTAGAGGAGATATAAATAACTTTTCAATTTCAGCTGTGAGGATCTTCATACTGCGAGATGATTTCATCAGACAGACAAGCTCCCGGGGCTTTGTGCTGGCTGCTTACTGAGTTGCTCAGGTGCTGTTTACTGGGGCACTTCCCGCTCATCCCCAGGGGAAGGCAACCAGACCACCAATGAGCCAGATATGATGTGGGGCGCAGAGAGAGGTGTGGGGTGTGTTTTTTCACTTTAAAAAAATAAATGTGTCGTGGCACTGCCGTGTAACTCACAGGTTCAACGGTGCCATTTCTACCAAGAGGGAACTGGCAGGGACTGCTTGCATGCTGTGACCTCTTGCAAGGCCAAAGGGTGCTTTGGGAGGTTTAGGATTGGGGCTGCTGCCTGCTGTGCTGATATTTGCCACCACTCTTACAAATGCTTGGTTGAATTATTGTTGCTGTGTTTTCCCAGGAGAATCCCACCGCTGCTTTTGCCCTTAGACAAGGTTTTCTGTGCTTTTGGCACAGAGCTTCAGAGGGGGACAGTCTGACCCAGTAAGGGGCCCCTCAGTGCTCTGGGATAAAGCAGAGCAGCACAATGTCTCCTGGCCAGCTGCTTCATGCTTTTCGTTTGTGCTGCAGCAAAGGAATTTCTTTTCAAAAGGCAGCACCAGCCTTCTCACTGCCCACTGCAGATGGGAGGAGATGGTGCACATCTCTGCCAGCAGCTGTGGGGCCGCAGTCCTGCCAACTGCTGTGTCCCTGTGTTCTTCCACCTCCACAGGGACCACATAGCCTTGCTAGTGGACAGATGCTGGTGGACAGTTTTACTTTCTCCTCTCAGACTAGACAGCTTCAGCCACCAACCAAAGCAGGCAGTCATTTATCAGTTAGAGCTCAGTCCTGAGCTATGTTTAACAATACTGTGGTTTCTTGGAGCGTATCTTGCTCAAAGTGCTTTCAGAAGAGGTAGTGCTGAAGAGCAGGAAATAATAGTTTTCATTGCATAACTCCACTGCTTAGCCCAGCTTTGACCACATTTCCCAAATCCTATGTGCCCCCTCCCCCTGTTCCCATTAGGCTTCTCAAACATCCCCTTCAGTGCCAGCCCCACTAGTTCATCACTCTTCATGTTTGTTGTCCCCTCCACATCCCTCCATCCAGTCAGTATGCCTGTTGGCAGAGCCACCTGGGGAGCCAGTGCAGGGACCTGACCTGGCTGAAAAAAACCCCACTTTTTCCCCCCTTTTATTGGCTTGTTTTAAACCATTGCTGCAGGTAGAGACTCCAACAGAAG
This sequence comes from Actenoides hombroni, assembly GCA_024336885.1. Lineage (NCBI taxonomy): Eukaryota > Metazoa > Chordata > Aves > Coraciiformes > Alcedinidae > Actenoides > Actenoides hombroni. The sequence goes on along the minus strand of WUAM01000269.1, from coordinate 1,033,018 downwards.
TACTTGCAGAGCTCACGGGGTTTCCCCTCTGCGTGCTGTAAATGCTGCACTGATGTAGTAGTCTTGAAGCATTCCTACATGGGTGAGGTTTCCTTCCCCTAATTCATACCAAGTTATCGCAGTCACCCAGAGGCCAAACCCACCCCGCTTCTCTCACCTCATACTGTCTGCAGGATTGATGTGGCATCCCATGCAGCCAAGAAAACGTGACTGTACATGGATTCTGCCAAGCTTGCAACCTCTGCTGCAGAACTCTGACAGCAGAGACCCTATCCATGGCATACTAGTGACACAACTCACAACTGGAAAACAGCAGCAGGAAACTCTGTGTAGGCATGTTATGGGGACCAAAAACCCTGCCAGTCATTGCTTATCACACCCATTGCTGGTTTGATAGCTCCTGGGCTGCTGTATTTCAGAGAAGTATTTTCATTTCCCAAACAGGTGCCTAAGTTTTTAATTCATCTGGAGGTTTTTTGTTTGTTTGGGTTTGTTGGGTTCTGGTTGGTTGTTTGTGTTTTCTTTTGTCTTTCTTTTTCTTGTCGTTGTAGTCTTTTTGTTGTTTTTTTTTTTGACAAGTAGAAGCATGTAGCCCTTCTGACAGGGCTTCACTGGTGGCAGCACAGTCTCAGTTCAAATTTAAAGACATTGCTGATAAACTATCAGCTCCAGCTCTCTGGCAAATTCAGCTGAACTTTTCCTGTTTGCACACAAGCCACACTGCCTTGGAAAGAGTCTTTTATGAAAAGGGAGAAATGAAAAGCAGAAAGGTAGATAAACAGTGATACACTCCTACCCTTTCACAGCCCAGTCTCCCCAGTGAGGTGCCCCTGGCCAACAGCCTGTTTGCTCCCATGAGGTGCCAGCAAGTTCCTGTCCCACTGGAGCCACCACTTCCCTGCGGGACCGCACACACCTCCCTGAGCCCAGCATTCCTCAGATGCTGCAAGCCCAGAGCTCAAGGCTCACCATGTTTGCACCTCAGCGGTACCTAGCTCCAGTATTTTGCTGTAAAGCATGTTCACTGCCCTGGCCTCTGAGGCGTTGAGTGTCCTGCATCACCTCTTGCTCCACGGTGGGCTGCTCTGGTGCGCTGGATTTCCCCTCTCTTCCCTTTCCTCTGCACTTCCAGATCCCTTGTGACACATTGTGGTTTTTCCCCTGTGCAGTGTGGTCTGAGGAGCTGCTGGCCAGTGGCATGTTCAACATCCTAATTTGAAATAGCAGGATCCCACCAGGGCCACATTCCCAGCACTCAACAGGCACCGGGCACAACGTGCTGGGTGTTTGCTCATTGTGGGACACGGCTGTGGGCTGTCCAGACCCACTGACAGCTGCGCGGTGCACAAGGCTGCCCCAGGTCAGCCTTTCACACTGCTGACTGGGTATGAAGGGATCTGGTCAGGTCTCCCACGTGCTGCCACCATGCAAATAATGAGTGGCAAGTGAAGGCCAAGACGTAAGGTTGCACATCACATGGCAAGGCTGCGTTTTCATACAGCCCTGAGCACATTTGAAGAGCTTGCAGACACTGTAAGGAGATGGCTCATAATTCCCCATGCTTTTGCTAACCCTAACTTTCCCAGTCCTGGAGTCTCATCCCCACCTTTGCTTTAGCTGCAGCACTCAGCAGATCTTTCCCTGAGCCATTCCAATCCTTCAAATGTCAGAAGACCACCTATTTCTGTGGGTTACAGCAGTCTTCAGAAAGAGTCTGAGAGGCCAGAGCTGCTGCAAGATTAATTGCAGGGTGAGAAGCAAAGGCTGCAGCCTCTTCCTGTGGCTTACAGTTGTGCTCAGCACAGTGCAGCACATGAATGATGCCTGGGTAGTTATGGCATTGGACTTGAGATCAGATGTTTCATCCTGGTTTCATCCTGTGCAGGTTCAAATGCTGCTTTTAAATGCAGCCAGAAATCATTGAAGGCTTGAGGGGTATTGCTGTGTTTGCCCTGTGCTTACACCCACTCACAAGGAACTGCTCTCAGCCGCTATCAGAGGCAGGATCAGGCCAACAAGAATTTTGGGTTTGACTCAGTACAGCTGATCTCCTGTTTTGATGAATTCCTGCTCCCAGCTAATTTTGCAAAGCACACCATTGCTCTCCACCAAGGCAAGGGGAACAAAGTGGTGATGCATGCTGCAAATCAATTAAGAGACACCCTGCCAAATCTGTTTCTTTGTCAAATGATTCAGCAAGTGACTACAGGATGGCACAAATGGGCTTTATTAGTATAGCATGAAAAATTCAGCACTGTAAATGAAAAAAAAAATATTAGCCCATAGGCCCTCGGGACCATAGCTGAGTAAGGCTTGTTCCCTCCTTCCACCAGCAGATGACTATCAGTCACACACAAACCTCAAGTCTGGATGGCATCAACCTTTGATGGAGCTTGTAGTGAAGGAATAGCCCCCTCCTAATATCTCCCAGGGGAGGAGACCTCTCTGATTCCCCAGGACATGGCATGGTCCCTGTGCAGAAGCTCCACACGGCTCAGCCCCAAGGGAAGTAACACTCTTCATGTGCTTTGGGTGAGGAGATAGGTCATAGTACCTATGGTGATGTAAAGCAGCACTCCCCTGACTGAACATCCCATTGGCATCCCTAATCCACCTGGAGAAGCTCACACAAGCAAAGCCTGCCCTGACCTCCTGAATTGCTATCACTCAAAAGCAATGTGTGGAAAAACCTCTGTGATGCAGCTTGCCATGTCCTGTCACCCTGCTGGCTGTGGGCAGAGATTGCCATCTCCCAGTGACTGTCCTCTCATCACTCCATCCTCCAAACCACGGAAAGCTGATCCCACACAGGCAAACACCCCTATTCCCATACTGAGGTCCCTCCACTGCTGCTGCATGTCACTGCTGGTGCTCAGCACCCTTTCCCTGCATCTAGACCCCATGAGACATGGTGCTGCCCCTCTGAATCTTTGTTATTAGTGAGTAATTAAGCAAAGCAGCCAGTGGCATCCACTCGCTCTGAACCTGTTGTGTTACATGGGTGCTGGAGTGAGTAGGAAGACAAGTTGTGTCTGAACTGCCACTTGCAGTTCTGGTGGCACACACCAATCCACACTGCTGGACCTACTGCAGCTTGCACAAGATGCCCAGCAGGTGGTGTGGGCAGCAGGCTGGAGCCCTCATTTGTGGAAGAATTGGCATTCTGGCCCTGATGTGTTACCTTCACCCAGTGTTGTTTCATACAAGTATGGCTGGAGCAGCTGTGGAGACAGCCATGCAGAAGACATGGAAAACAGGGTGCATGCATGCTGCAGTGCCACCCAAAGCACCTAAAGCCTGTACCGTTGCACCCACTGCATCCCACGCTTGGCTTCCTTCAGCAAAAATGCCACTGAATGCAGGCTTAGGGCAGACCTGTATCAGAAGTACGCCTCCAGAAGAGCCAGCACAAATACAGTGCCAGCAGCTGTGCAAGTGTGGCTCAGGCCAACATTTGGCAGGATTCTTAATGCTTCCCTCTCTGCCTTCAGGGCTGAGTAAACACAGAGGGTGATGCAGCAATCATATGTTCAGCACAGCCTGTGTTGTAGTTTTTCATCTTATAGTGAAGGTATAGCAAGCCTAGGAAGGCTGTGCATCCTAGGAAGCATCTGTATGTGGACAGCTTCTGAAACCTAGTCTAAACCAGTCTGCAATGAACTTTGGCAAGTGTCAATTGGACAAAGTTTCATAAAAGTTTCATTCCCAACATGGCAGTGTTCTTCACTGTTGCTTCTAACACAGATGGCAAATGCTCATTACTTTTTCCTATGCTTGACTACTGTAATATGTTCTACATTAAAAATGAATCTAAAGTTCATTACTGGTCCAGTTTCTTGGTCTTTCATTACAAACCACAGCAGAAACTTGTGGGAGGTATGCTTAAGGTATCCCTACCATAAGTGTACAAACGTGGTATAGCCCTGTGGAAAATATATAAGGGTACATAACTCATTCTTTATATTCAACATGCATGTGGTTAAAGCTAAAATTGTGACATATATCCAAAGCTCTTGCACTGCTACCCTGCTCATTACGCCAGGAGAGCCTACTGATTACATTATGAAGTTCATTACTTTACCATTGGCTAGTGACATTGAGGTTTTTGGTACAGGAGCCTTCCAGGATAAAGTGTGCTTTGGATGGAAGGTGCAGAAAGCAATGAAACAAAGCCAGCACCAGCTTCTAGCAACAGACCCCTCTGCCCAGTGGCTAGGAGTGAAGCAGATCTGTGTTGCCTGCTACTGAGGACCTCTCACTGTCCTGTGTCTCAAACACTTGGAGCCAGGATAGAAAAAGCTGAGCCTGGCTAACTCACATGCTCCTCTTCTGCCTCAACACATATTATATCACTCAGGCCGATGCTCTTCCAACAGGTCTCATGATTTAATGCAATTCATATTTGATCAGGCAGATCCCTAAGGAACCATTTGAATAGCAGAGGATATGACTACAGAATATGAAGGGACCACCTGGGTCATTAAACCCAGTCCCTTGTTGTCCCTGGCAACCATATAATAGACATTTAATCCAGAAAGGCCCAACTACCTCCATTCCTCTTCCCCTGTGCGGCTGGAGTCTGTAACATGATATTAAAGCCGTCACTGAAAGCACATTTCTTGCCGCAAAAAGGCAGAGCTCCCAGAAAATGGAAAGTCTCTTGTGTCTTTGGCCATAATATATTGGTAGGAATAACACAGTTCTTAGCAATAGCATTTCACACAGAGCCAGACTTGGCATTTCCCCAAACACTTTCTCAGCCATTTTAGAGATTTATAACTAATAATTGCGTAGCTGGATAAATAATTAGACTCTGAGGTTTTGTCTTAGCTTTTTTCTTATAAATAAATCCCTTATTCACAAGCTATATTAAAACACCTGTCAGTAGTGTAATGTGCATTTCATATCAGTGACTCACTTATTTCCTGCCTGGGTACATTGATTTTGTTTCCATTATCTGTACTCTTTTATTTATGCAATTATCAGACCTGTCGTTCATCAGAAATACATCTATTATATGTGTATAGCTGTACAGGTATATTAGATGACACCAAGCTGAATGGTGAGGTCTATATGCTAGAGGGACAGGATCTCATCCAGAGGGACCTGGGCAAGCTGTAGAAGTGGGCCCAGATGAACCTCATGAGGTTCAACAGGAGCAAGTACAAGGTCCTGCACCCAGGCTGGGAAAATCCTTGTTATCAATACAGGCTGCGGGGATGATGTGATATAGAGCAGCCCTGCAGAAAAGGACTTGGGGATACTGTTGGACATGAGCTATCAATGTGTACTTGCAGCCCAGAAGGCCAATCAGATACTGAGCTACATCAAAAGAAGTGTGGCCAGCAGATCAAGAGGTCATTCTGCCACTCTGCTCTGGTGAGACTCCCACCAGGAGTACTGCATCCAGCTCTGGAGCCCTCAACACAAGAAGAACATGGATCTGATGGAGCAGGTCCATAGGAGGACCACAAAAGTGATCAGAAGGCTAGAGCACCTCTCCTACAAAGACAGGCTGAGAGAGGTCTGTTCAGCCTAGAAAAGAGAAGACTCCAGGGAGACCTTATAGTGACCTTCCAGTACCTGAAAGGGTCCTACAAAAGAGATGCAGAGAGACTGTTTACAAGGGCATGTAGCGATAGGATGAGGGCCAGTGGTTTTAAACTAGAGAAGGGTAGATTTAGATTGGACATTAGGAAGAAGTTCTTTACTATGAGGGTGGTGAGATACTGGCACAGGTTGCCCAGGGAGGTGGTAGAGACCCCATCCCTGGAGACATTCAAGGTCAGGCTTGATGAGGCTCTGAGCAATCTGATCTAGGTAAAGATGTCCCTGCTTACTGCAGGAGTGTTGGGCTAGGTGAACTTTAAATGTCCCTTCCAACCCAATGTATTCTGTGATATCACTATATTGGAGATGATGCACATATATAAACCCACATGCACAAAGGGTTACAGAGAAGCAGGTCAGCACAAGGTAGAAACCATTCTAAAGTGCATTTGATTGCCTTGAGTGAAGGCAGAGCTATGGCAGAGCACGTTGTCCCACTGAAGAAGCACTCTGAAAGAAGAGCAGTGACTCCCAACGACAAATTGAACCCTGCAGAGGAACTGGTGGTTAACATCTAGAAACACCTTCAGCAGGCCCTTCTAGGAAGAGTAAGAGTAAGAAGGCAGAGAGAGCTACTTCAGCGCTGAGCTCTCACAGAACCTGGTGTCAGCAGGTATGGATTAAACTTCCAAGAAAGTGAGGGATAAAGAAAACAGAAAGAGCGGCATTAGCAATATATTTGCCTCTCAGAAATGTGCACTGCTCCCATCTCATTCTTGATGTGCCCAAAAGTCGCACAACAACTTAGAGTCAAGGAGAGGAAAATAGCCATCGGGCTGGATTTATAAAAGGACAGGCACCCTCAGCGCTGGGACTAGATGAGCACATCGCCTTTAATCAGCTGGAGGCAGATTTATTGGAGGGAGGATGCAGGAGGCTAATGGGGCTGTTGCTCTCCCCCACCCCATTACTGCTGCCTGGTGTGACACGTGTCATGCATCATGTCAGCAGGGTTCTGCTGCCCCTCATCACTACTGCAGCCATATCTGGCCCTGCTTTAATTTCCTCCCCGTCAGTCCCTCTGGCATCTTTGTCCCCTCTTCCCGTCTTCACTCTTCTCCCAAGTTAGATGAAATCTCTCTTCTCATTTAGGGAATGTGGTTTGCAGCCCTCAGGATTTAGCATCTCCTTGGGGGATGTGCTAGATGGGAGAAAGAAAGGCAAAAGCTGTCCAGGAGGGGACTGACTCTTATGTAAAGAGATGTAAACTCAGAAGACACAGAAGATGCCAAAGCCTATGTTTTCTCCACACTTAATTCTCTTCCCATTTTATGCTGTCTTGGTGCTGTTGTGAGCTACAGCCAATGGAGCTGCAGCAAGTGGGGCAGGGAAGACCTGCAACCATTACTGAATCCCATGGCAAAGATTGGATATAGCCAACAGGGACCCCAGTCCACCTGACCTCATTAGTGTAAACTGGACTCACTTCTGTGTGAATCAACTTGATTTCATGGTTGCATTAGGACAGAAGAGCAAGTAAAGACATTGGCCTCAGGTCCATCATCTCATGCCTCAGCTCTGACTCTGGGCAAAAATCACAGAGTCACAGAAACGGAGTTGGAAGGGACTTCTGGAGATCATCTAGTCCAACCCCCCCACCAAAGCAGGTTTGCCTAGAGCATATTCACAGGAACACATCCAGGCAAGTTTTGTATATCTCCAGAGAAGGAGACTCCACCACCTCCCTGGGCAACCTGTTCCAGTGCTCCATCACCCTCACGGTAAAGAAATTTTTCCTCATGTTGAGGTGGAACCTCCTGTGTTACAGCTTGTGCGCATTTCCCCTTGTCCTGTCACTGGATATCAGTGAAAAGAGTATGGCTCCATCCTCCTTGTATCCACACTTTTGATATTTATAGGCATTGATAAGGTCTCCTCTCAGTCTTCTCTCCTTCAGGTTAACTAATCCCATCTCACTCAACCTTTCCTCACCAGAGCTGGGCCCCGGGTGAGCGAGGGCCCGGGATTGCAAGCTGCCACAGCCCACGTGCCCTGCTCTGCACCCTGGGTGACTCCCACCCGTCGCTTGTTCACTCAGTGACTCCCCAGAGGCTGCTTTTATGGCGGGAGTGGGGTGGTCTCAGCTGCTGCCACGTTAACACCTCACTCTGGCCTGGGCCACCTTCCGCAGCTGCCCGCCCCAGCATGGCCCAGCCGCGCTACCGGCTTCCAGAAGAGCCCAGCAGAGCCCCTTGCCCGCCCTGTGCACTGCCGATCCCTTCCCCAGCACAGACGGGCCTGCACTGGATCTGGGCTCCTCAGCGAGGGTAGCAGATTATGTACAAGAGATGTTTCTTTATGACGCTAGTTTAATTTTGTCCACCCAAAGCCCTTAGGCACAACATCAGCAAGTACTAATAGAAAAGCAGGTAGATAAGCATTATTTTTTCTATGTATATACTACGGATGGTCATATTTTGCATCACGCAGTTGTAAAACCCAAACTCTAACAGGTTGAATCAAACAAAAACAATCTGTAAGAACTAGTTAATATTTCTTCGTATCCACGTTTTTCCTTTGTCCATTGGGTCTAAACCTTGCAGCATAGGAATACTTCTACAAACACACAGGATACAATTGGTGGAATTCCACCCAAAGTGGAGGGGCTGTGGAGCCAGTGAGCTGGCCACACATCTTCCCCTTCCCGGCACCACTACCACACCCTGTACTTTATCTCCAGACCTCAGGAGACCCCCTCAGCATGGGCTTGCATGGCCACATTTACTAGGGTCCAGGCCAGCTGATTCCTGCCTGTGTTTTGCTCATGCTCCATGTAGGGCTTGGCCTGAGTAGAGTCCTGAGGACTTTGCAAAATTTAATGTTTTGATTTTGCTGGCTAGCAGGAGGTTCACTTACCCTTGGCTTTTGGTGAGGGGTGCTGGGGAGCAGCCACTCACACACAACCACAGCAGGTCTGTGGTGAGGTGACAGTAAATGATCAGCTGCTGGAAGGGGGCCAAGAGTTTCAGGAAAGACAGTAGTCATGCTATTTACCAGAAAAGCCTTTGGTAACCACCAAGTTCTCTCCTGGCCCTAGAAGGGTTGTGTTTTTCTATTTTATTTTTTTATTTATTTCTTTGGCCTGTTGGATTTTACTTTTGCTGTTACCTTGTGAAATGCCTCAGAGAACCTCTGCTCTCAGCAGCTGAACCTGTCTTCTGCCTCATGAACTAGGTGACCGTCCTCACTGTCTTACAGCTGCAGCATGGCTCCTCTGCTGCTGCATAGCCCTTAGTGAAGCTGCCTGGGTAGCATCCCTCAAAGAGCACACAGTTACCTCAGCCACTGCCCTGTGTTCATCTATCCTCTTAGAAGGGCAGTTGCATCATAAAGAACTAACCCTATTCTTTACACCATTAGGTGCCTTTGTGGGTCACTTCATGCTGCAAGTAGAAGGGAATGAGAGGGATCAACTCAGTGGAGTCTCCTTTTCTGGAGACTTTCAAAACCTGCCTGGATGCATTCCTATGTGGCATGCCCTAGGTGATCCTGCTTTGGCAGGGGAGTTGGACTCTATGATCTCTAGAGGTCCCTTCCAATCCCTAACATTCTATGATTCTATGATCCATGTTTATCATAAATTTTCCCATAATTAGAAGGACTTTCTGTCTAGGATCCATGCTGGCCCATGGAGACCTGTGCAGTAAGATGCAGTCAGGGCAGCACGGTGACAACAGCCAAGCTCTTCTCTTACGAGGTTGCCTGTGGGACTGAAAGACTGGAGTATACTTCATATGGGGCTACTGTGTCTGGGGTTAGGGAACTGCACTGCATAGCCCACATGGAAGGCATTCCCACTTATGCTAAGCTATGTCCTCTCCAGCATGTGATGAAGTTAGAGAAAGGGCAGAAAGGGAAAACTAAAGTGATCAAGGTAATGAAACAACTTGTAAGAAGAGACTAAGGTGACTTTGGAGAGGAGAAGACTGGGGTTACAAGTGACATTTGCAAAGTCATGAAAGCAGTAAATGAGGTGAATGCAGAATGGTTATTCACTGTACCCCACACACTAGAACTAGGGGGAGCATGATCAAGCTAGTAGTAGATTAGTTTAAGATAGCTAAATGTGCTTCTTCATGTAACAGGTAGCAAGCCCTCCTCCGATTCCCGCCTGGACTTCATCTTGGAAAGAGATACATGAACCACATGTAAAACTAAGTGAAAGAATGAGCCAGAAACTGAGCAGAGGGTTGACCAATGATGACTGAGGTCCAGTATATCCTCTTTTATTTATCACTGTCATTACAACAATTTTATACATGTCTATAGCCTATATTCATTGACAATTTTGAGATAAGACTTGTAGATACTCATCTATTTGGCTTATTACAAGCACACGTCCTCATCCTGTAAGTCTTGCACAAAAAGCAAAATAAGAATGAAGAGCTGTGATTTATAAGAATGAGTAAGGTGGTGTTTAACCTAGCCAGTTAATTCTCCTTTAAACCTCTGCTGAAAGCCACAGGCAGGCTTCCAGCATGTGAGTCTTTCTTCAGTATTTCCTACAATTTGAACAAGTGTTCAGCTGGAGTTCTAAATTACTGGGGGAAATTGACTCTTCTCCATCTGATTTCCAACACTTCTGCAAAGATCACACAAAACTTGAAACGAATGACCTAAAGTTTCAAAATATGCTGCAGCCATTGGAAGTTAACACTACTGCAATAACCTACCAGCAAGGTCTCACTGCAGAAGAAACTCTGGCTGCAGTGTGACTGGAGTAGTGTGAGGAGCAACAACTGCTAGATGAAGTATGTGGAAGAATTTCTTGCCCACCCAAGTCACTGGGAGCCACGAGGTGACATCTGGGGACCTAACTTTCCAGTCAACCCACATGGAAAGAAATTTGGAAACTGTCATCCCCCCCCCGGTCTCTAGGTCAAACCCAAACTTTGGCAACCCTGTAGGAGACATGTTTTTTAGCTAGAAATTTTTGGTGCTTCTGCCCATGCACATTTCCAATGAAAGGGCTCAGAAACATCCCAAAGTATATATCATGCCTTTTCAAGTTGCTCAGTAGCTATTTCTGAAACTTGTAAGAAATTTTGTTGAGGCAGGTTGCATGTGGCTGCAAGTGGAGTCTGGCAGAGCTCAGAGAGGAGAAGGTGAGCATGGTGAGAGCCAAGTGGACACAACAACATATTGCTGTACAACTGGGGATGTTTAATGTGAGTGTTAACACATAATACCGTAATAATAGATCATCTGAAACACAAGAAACTGGAGGTTCAATTTTACTTACCGTGGAAAATCTTCACTCTGGAAATATTTGGTGCATGTAGATTTGTTTAGCAGACCTGTGGAGAAAACCGAAGGGTGAACATTTATAATCTGTCAGGACTGCTAAATATGCAGGATTTGCTTTTAACAGTTTATAGCTGTGTCTCTCAGGCACAGAATAGGGCAGAGCTTCAGGCAGTGAGTGTGAATTCTGAGCTGCTCTGGTTTTGGGAGGAAGAAAAGCAGAAATCTGGGTAGTTACAGCCTTTGGAGAGACCTATGGAACAGCAATTCTATAGGCTGGTCCCAAATTTTTACAAATTTGTGTGGTGTCTACAGAATTCTGTTCTGCTGAAGGCCCTGATGACACAGGCAGGCATTTTTCACAGCATCAGGGCAGCTTTCAGCAGCTCTTCTGGGTGCCTTCCTCCCTCAGCTGTGCTGGGTTTGTTGGAGGACATACAGATGGGTCCTGGAAACTTACACAGATTTCGAATAATCTTGAAAAAAAAAAAAAGGGGGGAGAAGTTATTCCTAGTACATATCAGCTACAGTGCTGTCCTAGAAATGATAATGAATGCTCAGCCGTGGAATGGCCATAAACAATTAGCAGCACAAGCTGCTGAAGCTAGTGCTGCTGCTAAGAGAAATGTTTGTAGATCCACAGCTTGAAAAGTTAAAAGTTTGGCCAGTACTTCAGCAAAGGACTTGAAGTGCTACATGGGGCAGAAAGTATATAATATAAAAATGCAGACAAATAATTTGTCCCACCCACTTCTGACTTTGAAAACATGATCACATCACACTAAGCATTGAAAACAAAATATCCTTTCTCAATAGATCTACAGTTTAGATGGCATCATCAATTCAAGGATTCTTCCATCTCCCCAAGAGATTTCAACCAACAGATGGCAGCAACCTTATTCCTAATGGCACTACTGCTATGATTTTTGTTCTCATCAAGGCACATCGTTGCCAGGTTCCCTGGGATGCTTCAGACCTCACTGATGATGAGCTTATGGTTAGAAGCGCACCAGAGATGTCCCTGTAACAGAGCAAGCAGTTCTGAAACACAAAGATTCTCCACTGGCTGCACTCTCCATTCTTAGAGACAGGATAGCTCAAATGAGATTACAGATGCCTCAGAAAGCACAGCTGAGTCGTACCAGACACCTCAAGCACTGCAGCCCAACCGTCTGCATGGCAGCTGACATTCGGAATCACCAGTTTTTCATACATGAACTCTGCATGGTTTATGTCATTCATTTATTTATGCACTGCCTCCACCTTTTTTGCCAAATTCCACTTGGCACAAAGCACATGTAGGTGGTCCTTTTGGTCAAGCACTATGGACACTTCTCACTTCTCCTGGCTCTTTGCTGCTTGGCCTGTAAAGGCATTTGGCCATTCACAGACAGCCACAGGCTTTTCTCTCTGGCAAACCAACTGAGACTCAATCTCCTCACACAAAAGTTTTCTTTCTCAGACAGCACTTACGTTTTACATCCGCTCTGTATTTTAAATATACAGTTAACTTGGCCACGTGCATCAATGTTATAAAACCAATTTTCTGTGTGCACATCCAGCAGATTTCCCACATATCTTGTACACACTTTTCTGTATGTGCAACATACAGCCCCAAGGCTAGACAGGGCTTGCCAAAAAATTTCCTTGGCCTACCACACAGCAGTGGAGGAGGGATTCAGTGGATTTCAGAAGCAGGAGAGAGTTGGTACTGCAGGGCTGGCCCCGCCTTGCTGAATTGGCTTTCTTCCTCCCAATGCCACTGTGATGGTCATCTGCCTCTCCTGGGTTCTGGTCATTGCTTAGCAGGTGCTGCGCATCTCATGGTACAAGGGGAAGCATAGGATGAATAGGAGGAGAAGACAGGAGGCATGCAAGAACAGAGACAGGAACAGATGTCAAGTTAGGCTGGGGTTACCTCCGCACTCACTGGTGCACTCCTGATTTGAACCAAGACCTCAAGCAAAGGAGCAGTGATTCCAGCAAGCAGAGAAAGGGAAAACCTTGAGAGAGACAGCTTTTTTGCTGGTCTCATCGTAAACTCTGCATCCATCACCCCTACAGTGATGGGCATCCTTAATATGAAGGGTGCTGCAAGAAAAGCTTGTACAAAATAAGGACAGTGGCTTGCTGGTGGTGGGCACACAACTAGGCAGTGCTGAATCTGGCTCTTTCTGGAGTACCTATCTGGGTGTTGCACTTCTTTGCCTGTTTTCAGCTGCCTCTCCTTTTTGCTGTGAGACAGCTCAGGGAAAGGTTCAAATAAACTTGTGTGGTGGGGGAGATGTGTGCTTTCCATTCTTAAGCATAAATAACCCAATTTTACTCACATTTTCCAAACCTCTTCCTTTCTGGGGAGCTTTAAAGATGAAAGACCTGGAAAACTGCTTCAAATGACTGACAGCAGAGCAGAATGAATATAAGTAATTTCTTCATACAATACCCTTGCTTAAATAGTTATTACTCTACCAAAATAGGAAAAAAAAAAAAAAAGTAATTTCTTCAGGCAACTGGAAGAAGCTTCAGATTCACAGTCCCTAGTCCTCATGGGAGACTTCAGTCACCCCAATTTCTGCTGGACGGGCAACACAGCAGGGCACAAGCAGGATATCTCTGGAGTATACTGAGAATAACCGCCTGACACAGGTGACTGAAGAGGCAACAAGGGGCGACAATCTTCTGGACCTCAGAATTGTAAACAAGGAAGAAGTGGTCAGGGATGTGAAGACTGAGGCAGCCTTGACTGTAGTGATCATGAGATGGTGAAGTTCAGGATCCTGAGAGGAGTGAGCAGGGAAAAGAGTAGGACTGTAACCCTGGACTTCAGAAGAGAAGACTTTAACCTTTTCAGACAGTTACTTGGAAGGATCCCATGGGTTACAGTCATGGAAAGAAGCAGAGTCTGGAGGAGCTGGTTGATTTTCAAGGATCATCTCCTGCAAGCTCAAGAATTGTCCATCCCTACATGCAGGACATCAAGAAAAGGCAGCAGGAGGCCTGCATGGATGAACAAGGAGGTCCTGACAAAATCCAAACATAAAAAAGCACACAAGGGGTGGAAGCAGGGCAGGGTAGCTTATCAGGAGTACAGAGACACTGTTGGAGTGTGCAGGGATGGGGTTAGAAAAGTCAAAGCCCACCTCAAATGAATCTGGTGAGGGATGTGAAGAACAACAAGAACAACTTTTATGGATATATCATCAGCAAAAGGGAAACTGGGCCTCCTGCTGAAGGAGGGAGGGGATCTGGTGGCAAAGGATGTTGAAGAAGCTGACATATTCAATGCTGCCTTTGTCTTGGTTTTTCTGGTAAGGCCTACCTTCAGAAATCCCAGGCCCCTGGGACTCATAGGAACATCTGGAGTAAGCAAGATTTATTCTTACTGGAGGAAGACCAGTTTTGGGAACATTTAAACTAACTAGACGTACAGAATTTCATGGGACCTAATGGGAGACACCCATGAGTGCTAAGGGATCTTGCCAATATAGTTACAAGGCTGCTCTCAAATATCTTTGAAAGACTTTGTTGACCAGGGAAACTTCCTAAAGACAGGGAGAAAGCAAATGTCATTCCTATCTTCAAGAAGAGCAAGAAGAAAGGCTAGTCGGCCTCACCTTAATGTCTGGGAAGATGATGGACCAACTAATTCTGGAAACCTTTGCCATATAGATGACAAAGAACAAGGTGACTGGAAGAAGCCTGCATGGATTTCTGAGGGTTATGAAAGTGAAATAATACTTGGCTATCCCAATACTCTTTTCAGATGAGATGACTGATAGATGAGGAGAGAGCTGTGGCCTTTGTTTACCCTGATTTTAGTCAAGTCTATTTTCACAGACAAAATGATGAAGTACAGGCTAGATATGTGAATGGTAAGGTGGGCTGAAAACTAACTGAACTGGTGAGTTCAGAGGACTGTGACCAGTGGCACAAAGTCCTACAGGAGGCCAGGCACTAGTGGAGTACCGTAGAGTTCACACTAGGTCCAATACTCTTTAACAACTTGATTGATGAACTTGATGATGACACAGAGTGCAACCTCAGCAAGTTTGCAGAGGATACAAAACGGGGAGGAGGGTTTGATGCACCAACTTATTGTGCTGCTATTCAGGGAGACCTCAACAGCTGAAGAAATGGGATGGCAGGGATCTCACCAAGTTCAACAAAGAGGAGTGCCAAGCTTTGTCCCTTGGGGGGAATAACCGTATGCAACACCAATATACACTGGAGACCAACCAGCTCAAAAGACCTTTACAGAGAAGGACATGGGGGTCCTGGCAGACACCAGGCTGATCTTGAACTAGCAATTGCAGTAAAGATGGCCAGATGCCTCCTGGGCTGCACTAGGAAGAGTGTTGTCAGCAGGTCAAGGGAGGTCATCCTTCCTATCTGCTCAGTTGTAGTGAGACACATCTGCAGTGCTGTGTCTGGGACTGGCATCCCCAGTACAAAAGAGACATGGACATGCTGGACAGATACACTTGAGAGATCATGACAATAATTACGGGATTGGAGCATCTGATATATGAAGAAAGGCTGAGGAGGGAGCTGGGACTGTTCAGCCCAGAGAAAGGAAGGCTCAGGGAGATCTTATTAATGCATATAAATACCTGATTTTGGGAGAGAGTAATGAAGACAGAGCCAGACTCTTATTGGTTTCCAGTAAGATCAGGAGGCAGTGGCACAAACGGAAATACAGGAAAAGCCATTTAAATCATGAGATATACTTTTTTTTACTCTACAATTGATTGAACACTGGAACAAGTTACTCAGAGAAGTTGTAGAATCTCCATCCCTGTAGATATTCAAAAGTCAGGTCAACAGGTTCCTAGGCAACCCTCTTTAGGTGGGCTTGCTTGGGCTGTGGTTTGGACTAGATAATCTCCAGGTGCCTTCCAGCCTCAACCATTCTGTGATTCTTGTATTCTTTAAACAACCTTGTTTTCAACATAAGTCAAATGCATATTTTTCCTGAAGTGAGATATGAGGCCAAGAAATGACACAGGAAGATGAATCAGTGCGATCTTATGATTTTAGAAAAAAGTTTTAGTAATTTGACTGTTCCTTAAAGTAATTGTGCAATTAAGCCTTGCTGGTAACATTATTCCTCAGAAACTGAAAGCCTGCTTAATTCCAATCCACATAAAATCAGCCCTGCCAATGCCCCAGACACCAGACCAATAACCTTCCTCCTCCATCACCGTTTGGGCTACATAAAATACATTAGGCATCTTAATTAGGTATATGCAGTCATCTTGGAAGACACATAGAAAATGACCTAATCCACAAGTAGTTCACCGAGTCTGGATTCTGTGGGGATTTTCTTACACTCTTGATTATGCTGCATACATAATGCAGCATAAGAGGCTGACAAGAATACCCAAGCACACACACGACTGCACTGTCCTTGTCACTCCAGTCCTCACGCCAGTCTGTGTTTTGTCCCTGGGGTGCCCCTGCAGCAGGAGGTCTCCGGAGCTCTGCTTATGCATATCCTACACACAGTGGGGCTCTCTCAACTCTGCTACGCATAAATAACCTTCAATTGCTGCTCTCCATCTCATTTATGCAGTCAGCAGGGGAGTGTTAGTGGTGCTAGCCTCAGAAGAAGCTGGATAAGAGGAAGCTTACCTTATCAGCCCTCACTCAAGGGTCAAGTACAGCTGCAATCTCTGCACTGTGAGGAGGACAAAGCTCAATATCCATTGCAGAGCTTCTCTACACGTGGAAGGAGGAAGATAAGGACATGCATGGCTGTGATGTTCACTGAGAGAAAGCAGGTGAGAGCAGGGGTCACAGTCACAGTACTCAAAGAGAAACGGGTGCATGTGTGCAGTCCTAGAATGCGTTTCATTTGATTTTGATCTTTTGAGCTAAAACAAAGCAAAAATAAATACAAATAAACATTCCAGCTTCCATGGGTTCACTGGAAACAGCGCAGCTCTAATAGCAACAAATCATACACAGCCTAGCTCATTTTTCCTTCTGTAGGTTAACCAGAAAAGGTCACAGCAATCATGATTAATAAAAGAAGGTTCCCCTTATTTTCTGGCACTGGCTCTGAGCAATTGGCCTGTAAGAGCTGCTTTCAAAAATCACTCCCTAGTTGTTCTGTGTCTTTTCTGCTCAATATTCCTTGAGGCACTTGCAGCCAAGTAGATTATTTCTCTCTTTTTTGTTTTTTTTTTAAAAAAAGACAGAAAGAAAAAAAAGAAACAATTATATTAATTTAGCTCAGATTTCAACCAACACACATTGTAAGACTCTGCAGATTGTATATTATCATGGGAATTTTGAATACACAGTAATTGGAATATATTACACTCAAGTAAAGTCTCAAGAGGGCAGCTTCAAATGCCGGTTTAATTCTACTGCTTTTTATAAAGTCTGTTCATGGTATGAAAATAAGTCACTGGGAGAGACTCTCCCTACATTAATGAACTAGTTCTCTTCTTTCTCCTAAAGCTAGTTTGTATTTTTCCTTTGACAGCTACCAGACACTGTAATCCTGTCTATAAGTGGTCTGCATGGTGAAGAGGGACTGTATTTTATGCCTTGCCCATCACCTAGCACACAGCCATCTCTTGGTACCCGTGCAGCTGTTATCTGTGGCTACATCTATCCTACCCAGAAGCGACCACACTGACTGTGCATCCAGCTTAGCCACAGTCTCTCCTGCAGCTTCTCTTGCATGATGCCTCCTCCAGCCCCTTCTCAGGATAGCAGCAGGCTCTGAAGACATCTTTAATTCTTGTCTGGAAACCCCACCTTTGGGGTCTTCCCCCCCAGAACTGCTGCTCTGCCAGGGCTTGTAAGGGCCGCCAGGGCTTGCAAGGGCCACCAGGGCTGCAGAGTCTTGTTAATGCCCACAGAGAATGACTCATGTGGGCACAGCTGTCACTGACGCCTACCTAAGGAATGGAGAGTCGTGGTAATGGAACGCGAGCCTGCAGCTTGTCCTAAAAGCAGTGCTCACAGAGAGTGGGTGATCGTGCCTGTAACATGCCACCACTGCAGGCTCCTCAGGAGACTGGTCACGCATGAGCCTCAACTGTAAGTGACACAGCCCTGCGGGCAGTCTGGTCATTGCTGGCTTGAGACACTGAATGCTGATGGCATCTGGAAAAGGAAGGGAACCAGGCAGGTGTTTCCCAAGCCTGTGTCCTGCTCACAGATGCTCTGCTGAGAAACACCCAGTTCAGGCTTCCCAGGAGCTGGAGGGCAGAAACTTAAGAGACTTACGCTTTCCTGTAACTTTGGACCCCCCTACAAGTCCAGGTCCTGCAAACAGCCAGGGGTCTTCTAACTGTCAGTGCCCTGGTCTCCCCAGCAATTCTCCAGCCTAAAGCAACCCACGGACTGGGGAAACTTCTGCTTCCCCACCCTCAGCCCCACTTGCCTGTCTAGTAATAGAAAAAATCCCTGTTAGTCTGCCTTTCAAGTCAATTGGCTGTAGCTGAGCTGTGGGAGCTGAGTGCTCCCTTGGAACCTCTGAAGGCATGGTCTGAGAAGAGGAAGACAACCTCCATGTGTGTCTGTGCCTGCATTTCCCTGCTTAGCTTTCAAAGGCTGTCTAGATCACATGGACACACTTCTTGCTTGGAAGGTTTTAATGTGAATTATGATCCAGAAACCTCAGTCTGCAGAAATCAGCCTTCCTCTACTGCATTTCTCACTCCTGTTGCCTCTACCCCAGCAGATAACGTCTCCACCCCAGCCTGCCTACATATAAACCTCACTGCTTCTGATTGCAAGGCAGCTCCCCACCTGCCTGCACTCTGATCAATCACCTCTTATCGTACACCAAGTTTCTGCTCCATCTCCTGTGGTTCACGTGCTCTAGCTTGCAAATGAACATTGTCTGCATCAGGAATTTTAATAGAAATAAGCCAGCAGAAGAGATTGAAGGATGCTGCACACTCTTCAGGCCCTAAGGAACTCTACAGAAATGAAATATTTCAGGAATTAATTAAATGCTTGTACATTGTTCTTATCCCTAACATTGAGTTCAGCGGCCAAGATTGATCACCAAGTTGTGCCCTTGTATTGGTAAGCCCCAGACGGAGGTGGAAGCTGGGAAATTGCATGGGTACAGCATAAGGGAAGTGCTGGGGATCATAGTATTCTATGAGCAGGAAGGCAGGGTAGAGAAAAGCCAGCAGGAGGGACACCCTTCTGGCTAAAGTAAGTTAGAAACAACTCCCAGATACCATTAGGACGTTTCCAAGAAGGAAGCGTGGTTTGCCAGAAAAGGCCAGGAATGCCAGCATGGTTTACCCGGAGAAGGATGGTTATGGTTACTTGGAGAGCTGGTGAAGAAAGCTTGCTGTTATGAAAACAAAGGCACCATACTCATCTCTGCAGAAAGTGTGGAGGGAGCTGGGAGACTGCCATGATCAGGCAGACACAACAGCATTGACGGCTGTGGTGTGAGGGTGCTGGCAGCCCTGGTAACACATGCAGACAACACTGGGCATAATACAAAACTGATGAGCTACAGACTTCAAAGACCTGGCAGAACCTATTTGTCTGAAGGCCGTGGAGAGGGCACATCACAGCCTCAGAACAGACCCTCGCTTTGTAGGGTCATTTCTGACTGGCCTGAGATGGGATGGGCATCCATACAAAAAAAAAAGTCAATAGATATCATTACAATGCCTTCCATCTCAACTGGAAGAGCAGCAGCATGACAACAAAGTCATTTCATGTACATATCCCTTTGAAATCCCAGCACCCTCTGTAAGATGCTAAGCAATGATAGATTCTAAACTGCTTAAGGTTTCTGAGAAAGAATTTAATATTCACACGGGCAATAACACCAGGGTTTAGAAGGGAATACAATATTGCAGCTAACTAATTTTTGATGCTACAAAGCATTCCAAGCCACAAGACAGCTGAAATCACTGTGTCCTACAACTCTTAAGTTCCTAGTGATAGTCTGGAGCAAAAATGCTAACACTGTTCAGACATATATGTTCCAAGACGTGCTAGTCAACAGATATTTTTTCTACCAGACAGAGGTATTGGAAAGAAGGAAGGACCTTTTAGGATAACTGGGCAGAGAAAATAACTTTGAGCTGTTTCATCTGAATTTGTTGGGATGTATGAGCACAAGTAAGTTTATGGAATAAAAATTTTGCTGATTCCAAAAGGGTAAGTTTTGATAAAATGAGGAGAGTTACCTAATGTTTTTAAGAATTAAAAACTTTACTGTGAAAAAGACTGGAAGTGTCTTTACTGTAAAGATATAAAAACTATACACATTAACTATGCTAAGTTTGTGTTCTAATCAAAAGGTGAAGGTGCTCATGGTCAACTGGATGAACAATTATAATTTGAAAAAATAACAGGAACAAGGAAAAAACCTACTGAGTGTGAAAGGAAGACATGAGCAACAAAGCAGAAAACTTCTTTTTGGTTAAGAAGTACTGGGAAGAAGGAAGCATTGCCAAATATAAAGCTGAGTTATAATCTGAACAACAAAATAAGAAAAATACAGCAAAAGGCTCTTGGAGAAAACAGGGCTACTTGCAATCAATACAGGGTAAAGTTTAGCCTGTACTGGTATAGCCTCCAAAGCTACCGCCCTTTTGTAGGGCTGACCTGAGAAATTATCTGGAATACAATGTACAATTCCCGTAGATCAACTTCAGGGAACATCTGAAGTGGAACAAGTACAGAGTGTAAATATGAGAGAGGAGTTCTTCTAAAAGGAAAATTGGCTGCATATGAATCTTGGCTGGAAATCAGAGCAGTTCCAGCTCACACAGGAGAAGGGTTCTGTAATTGTTTTTCAGGAAAGGTAGTAAGAATGAAAATGTTAAGTCCTTCTGAGCTTGGGTTCCACAAATCTTTTCAAAGTATTCCTGAAAGTGACATGGCTTCAGACAGTGTATTTCTTGTGCCTGAAAGTGCAGAGCACTGACTGCAATAGACCAAATGTTATCATCAGTGCAAATGAACTTATACAAACAAATCATAAGAAGGTTTAGCTCCAATAAGAGAAACATTATATTCTTTCTTAAATTTTTTGACTACGTGTCAAATAGAACTATAGTGCTGATTTTCTTTTTTTTTTTTTTTATTCAAGTATTTCAACCCAGGGGTTAGAACACACAAAAATCTTGACTCATGAAGGAGATGTAAGTGCTATCACACACCATGCCCAGATTACTAACTATCATAAAAATGATCTCCTGAAACTACAGAGAGTATTGCTTTGGTTTGATGAATTTCATAGCGCAACTCTTAACTGCAGTGATTTTTTAGTTTTTATTTTTCCAAGATCGGTGTATGCTAAGGACAAATGTTGCTGAATTTTCAGTTCAAGTTGTCTTTACAGAACCACAGAATAGCTACTGTTGGCAAAAACCTTCAAGATCATCTAGTTAAACCATTATCTAACTCTACCAGTGTCACTACTACACCATGTCCTTAAGCAACATATCTAGACAGCTTTTAAATACATCCAGGGATGTCGATTTAACCCATTCCATGGGCAGCCTGCTCCAGTCTTTGATGACCCTTTCAGTACATATTTTTTTCCTAATGTCCAACCTAAACTGGCCCCGGCGCAACTTGGTGCCATTTCCTCTTGTCCTATCAGTGGTGACTTGTGAGAAGAAGCCAACACCCTACAACTTCCTTTCAGGTAATTGTGGAGAGCAAATAAGGTCTCCCATGAGCTTCCTTTTCTTCAGACTAAACAACCCCAATCACCCCTCGTAAGTCTTATTCTCAAGACCCTTCGCTAGCTTTGTTGCCTTTCTGTGGATCTGCTCCAGCACCTCAGTGTCTTTCTTATACTGTGGTGTCCAAAACCGAACACAGTACTCAAGCCGCAGCCTTTACCAGTGCCGAGTGCAGTGGCAGGATCACTTCCCTACTTCATCTGGCCACACTATTTCTGATAGAGGCCTGGATGCCGTTGGTCTTCTTGGCCACCTGGGCACACTGCTGATTCACGTTCAGCCAGCTGTTGATCAACACACTCACCTTTATCAATGATCTGGAAAAGGAGAATGAGAGCACCCTCAGTAAATTTGCAGATGACACCAAGTTAGGTGAGAGTGTTGATCTGCTTGAGGGTAGGAAGGACCTGGACAGGCTGGATCACTGGGCTGAGGCCAATCATATGGGCTTCAACAAGGCCAAGTGCCGAATCCTGCACTTGGACCACAACAACACCAGGCAACGCTACAGGCTTGGGAAGGAGTAGCTGGAAAGCTGCTCAGCGGAAATGTGTCCTTAATGAGTATTTGCAACACTGTGAAGTAATTTAGCTTCTCCAAATTGTTATTTTGTTCACTGATAATGGAAAATCCTTGGACTTTTCTTTTGCCTTACTTATTATCAGGATAATTAAGGAAGGAAAAAGGAGAAAACACAATCAATGCCCCATCTCAGCACCTAGGCTGCATCCTGGGTATTCCTAGGGTAAAGACATTGCAGAAAAGACTGTCCCACTTGAATGATGTCCTACACTTTCCTGTTCTCTATGAGGCTGCCTAGCTCCATGGACCATGGACATGCCCAGGCTTCTCCTGGGCTTGGGACAGTGGTTTTTGATGCCATCCTTGCCAAATGTGGTTCCACACTGGTTAATAAGATATGGTCCAGCAGGATCCTATTTAAGAGCAAATATCCAATTTCCCTTTTATTAGATTAGCCCAAGCACATCAGGAGATTTATTCTGACTTTATGCTTCATCTGATTTCTGATGTGTTGTGGAGGGATAAGCAATGCCCTTTCTAGTGTGCAATTGCAATGGCTGACAGCAAACCCCATCCACTGCAATGTGTGTGCATTTGCAAGGTTGGGGTGGGCACTGCTTATATACCTTGTATCATATGGCCGCAGGAGTTCTGATTCATCTAAACCCAGATTTACATTTCAGAGACGCAATGCTGCTCTAATTAACACAGAGAGGGGCTGCATTTTCTCACCCCCTCCACCAACACACAATGGTGTTTGACAGGAAGAATGTTCCTCTGTCTCAAGCATCTGATTAAAGAATAACAGTTCTGACCTAGGAGGCATGTCAGGCTCTTTTCTGCCCTGAACTGTGCAGCACTTTCCCAGCACTGACCTCATTGCCCTGTGGTGCTACTGGCAGTAACAGTTCCAAGCCCCACCTTGACACCACAGCAATACTCGCATGCTGAGCAGTGACTGAAGTGGAGCGGGGCAGTCTGATGTGCCATATGAGATATGGCACAAGCAATATGGGCTTTCTTCTTTCCCAGAGGTGTTCCTGAAGTCGCAGTTTAGATGTTGGCTATCAGCACATGACTCCGAAGGTGCTGGCGCTTCCAAGCTGAGAACACCCCAGCTTCCCCATTCTTGATGCCTCCAGCCACTGCGTGGGTAGCCAACAAACCACCTTGTCCTGATCTTAGCTCCATCTCATGCACTATTTGTTAAAAACTGTACTTACATAAGTAATACTCTAAAAAAAGCTTTTCGAGGAGTTTTAGCTCCACTATGTCCTTAAAATTTAGGTACTTTAGTCTTAGAAAGAGCACTTCATGAAACCTCAAAACAATAGTGAAGTTCTTCAACTTTCAGACTTATATATCACAAGTACCTTAAAATCCAGCTAGCTTTAGAAATAAAACCTACAGTTATTTTACATTAGAAAGAAAAAAAGCTTAAGAAAAGAAGTAGAAGCATATTTTTGCTGCATGAACACTCTGTGGATGTTGGTCGGTGCTCAAAAAACTCCTTCTGAAATGTTTAATGCAAATCCTTGGTGATATTGTTTTGCTTCTATCACATATGCCCCATCCATAAGATTTGAGTCATTCTTGAAGAAAACAGGAAAGTCTCCATGGTGACAAACTCCTGTGGTCTGAAAAAAAATGTGTCAACTTTTTTTCCATACACCAACATTTTTTTTTTTTTTATTTCCTTTTTTACTTGAAGGTGAGTTTACAATGATAAACGCATAAGAGCATGATTTTTAATATTCAGTATAAACAAAATCTTCCTGAATGTGCAAAGAAACTGTCCTTTCTTATGTGCACCTGCAAAAAGTTACCAGCATTCTCCTCTGTAGTGAAAACTCTCCAGGAGGGATATGTTAACACATACTACTGAAGACTCATCCACATGAGAGCTGGACAATGTTATTTCCTTACCCTTCCCTTGTGAAAAATTAACACAGAAACATGTCTCCCAAAGATCCTAGCAAGATGGAGATTGTATCATTTTATGTGTTTATATACCCGAGTGAGTGATGGCTGTAAGGCTGCTCTCAGCAAGGGGAGTACTGGGAAGCCCCTTGAAGTGGGGCAGGGCTTTGTGCCCCACTACAGTGCCAGCAACACTCAGAGGCCCCTCTGGCACCAAGAACCCACGGTGCAAAGATCTGTACAAGCCCTCAGAGGAAATGGACCATTTCCCTCAAGGGCCTCACGTTCATAATAATGAAATGTGAGCTGTTTTTCCCAAATCATTGGAAATCGTAAAAAGCAGAATACGCATCAAAATTCGGGAGGGAAAAAACCAACAGCCTCTTGTAGTTTGTTCCAGCTTGGAATGAGTCTATCTCAAAAATACCACAGGATGCAACTGTGATTTTTCCATAGACTTAACTCATATTATATATGCAAAGTAATTCTAGCAGTTACCTTGTTGTTGGTACATTGTACAGTCTGTGTGAATAAAACTAATGGCTGGCAAAGAAAGCTGAATTGTGTTTTGCTCTTCCAGTGTTCTGTGCTCACTGATCCTGTTAAAAATATGCCAGCCCCCACAGGACAGGAGCCAGCTGAGCTTATACATTTTCTTATTGCTCCAAATGTGTTAAACAGTAGATTCATTTATACTACAGCTTTTTGTAAATATTCCAGCTCATGATTTTCTTGCTAACTTGCTTTTCTTGTGAAGTTTTTTTCATAAGCTGTAATTATGAGAGGGTTGCACAACCAGTTATCTAAGAAAGTGGTTTTGGCTTCCCTTAAGCCTACACAGATGCTATTTATATTCTATATATTATATGTATATTTATATTTATAACAGAATGTTTGTATTTATTCAGTAGGGTAGCTCCTGATTTATACTGGTGTGTTAACAAAAAGAAAAAAAAGAAAAGCCAATGAATTATAGGATAGGTTTATTTAGCTTTGATTTACAGAAAAAAAAAATCTAGAACAAATGAAATATTTATAATCATGAAAATGAGTAACAAATAAAATATATTTGTCAAGGACAACCTGTCAAATTGTTCCACATCTCTTCTGGGTGGGAGGTCTTGTGAGTAAGGGAAAAGAAACAGAAGTCATGCATCTAGAATTCAGAAAGCTTTCTTCTGGCTTACGTGGTGTTTTCACTGGCAGAATGGGGAAACTAAATGAAACTATGACTACAAGGTGCAAAAATGATTAGATCATGTACCAGACTGCAATTATCAAAGATTAACTCATCAAATGAGAGGATATATTGACTGGAGTACATCTACCACCTGTCCTGAACTTAAATCTGTCATGTGCTTTCATTAGCAACCCAACAGCAGCACCAAGCACTCACCCAGCAGACCTGCCTGGCCCCAAAGACAGGTTGCAGTTATTTGGTACCTGTCTGGTGTGGCATTGGTACCGCTGATCCTTCCAGCCCTGCGGTGGGTGACGGGCTAGACCTGCTCTTGGGTAGCAACAGCAGCTCACCTCTTTGTTAATGTTTCTTTCTCAGTGCTTCTGTTCTCAGCAGAGAATGTTGGCTGTGTTAGTTCTTTGCTGATCGCAGTGGTGGTAAGAATTTATCATCATCTGTCAGCACTGAAGCTGTCAGTGGTTTCAGGGGGAGTGATAGTGCACTGCTCTTGTCACCATTGCTAGTGGAGATCTTGGGCTCAGTTCAGTAGTCTAAACACAGGGTTCATAGAGCATGTGAGATGTGTGGCATTGGCAGAGGTTTTAAAGCACTCAAGTTCTTCTGCAGGAGCAGCTAGACACTAACTGCAGTGCCCAGGGCATGTCAGACAGCACCAGATGCCTATGTTGAAGAAACACATCCAGTGGAGCCTAGCAGGCACCTCCATTTGATCATTCGAGTCACTCTCTAGTCTATGCTGATGATACCAAATAATCTTCATCAACTGTAGTAAGAACTGAGATTCCTGTCTCACATATGGACTCCTACAATTTTTCTTAGGCAACAGCTGAATCATACTTAACTACCTTTTATTAACAGGTAACAGAAGTTTTGCTGGACATTCAGTAGTATTATTCCAATATCAAACAATTAAAGACAATAAGAGTTTTGCCTTACCCTTCATAAATGGAAAAAGCCTTTGAGTCTTGGGCACAAAATTCCTTCACTGGGTTCATTTTATGGTTATTGACAAATGAAAAATATTAGCTCCTCTTAAGGGTTTTCTCCCTGTTGTCACAAAGCAATTTACAGATAGGTACAGGTAATCCTGCCTTTCTTCAGACACAAACACAGAGACACAAGACTTGCTCCCAGACACATGGAAAATCAGTGCAAAACTGAGAACAAACCATATGATTCTCAGCATATCCACCCACTTATCCACCCACTAAGTCTTGCTGACTTGTGACCAGTTTTAATTACAAATTAAACTCTTTGCTGATTTAATAGAAATTTACATTAAATTTCCATACACCAAAAGCCAGAAGCAATAAAGAAAAAAAAAAAGGATGGAAAAAAAAAAGTTTCAACCTATTGCTTATGTATTCAATGTATCACTGATCTCTTGCACTTCCCATCAAGGATTCCAGTTCTGGACACTTCACACACATGCGTTTGGGGTTTGATCACACTGTGTAAATGTTTGACCCCCAAGTGGAGGAGAATCAGGCAGTAATAGTCCTGTCCTTCTGCCATGCTTAAAGCATTCATAGATAACAGAATCATACAATGGTAGGGTTTGGAAGGGACCTCTGGAGATCATTGAGTCCAATCCTCCTGCCAGAGAAGGATTACTAGGACAGACCACACAGGAACAGATTCATATGGGTCTTGAACGTCTCTAGAGAAGGAGACTCCACAACCTCTCTGGGCAGCCTGTTCCAGGCTCTGTCACCCTCACAGTAAAGAAGTCTTTCCTCATGTTGAAGTGGAACTTCCTGTGTTCCAGTTTGTGACCATTATCCCTCATCCTATCACAGGGCACCACTGGAAAGAGACTGGCCCCTTCCACTTGACACCCACCCTTCAGGTATTTGTAAACATTAATAAGATCCCCTCTCAGTCTTCTCCAGGCTAAACAGTCTCCAGTCTCTCAGCCTTCCCTCATAACAGAGGTATTCGAGTCCCTTCATCATCCTCCTAGCCCTGCATTGGCCTGTCTCTAGTATTTATTTCTCTGTCTCTCTTGAACTGGTGAGCCCATAACAGGATACAGTACTCCTGATGTTGTCTCACTAGTGCAGAGTAGAGGGGGAGGAGAACCTTCCTCAACCTGGGGTGTATAAAGAAGGGACATACTCTTCTTTATACGCCCCAGGATGTTCGTTAAGATCATGGTACAAAAATGAAGGCTTCCAGCCAAGCAAAATATACTGTAGAATAGTGAGAAAATGTGAGTAATGAGATGTATGATCCAGCATAACTCAGCTTTCTCATTCTAAATTGCAATGAGATCTGAAATTGGGTTAACAAAAAGATCCATTCTTTCTAACACTGTGCTCCCTAGAGAATCTCTAAATCATGTGATTTTGCCATTGTGACCCTTTTCTGCTTTCAGAAATGTCTCTGGAAAAATGTCTATTGTCCCAAAATGCCTGTTAATTGTGCTCAGTTTACTATGAAATGATTGTTTTTTCTTCTAATGGCTCATCCCGCAAAGCAAACGAAGATGGGCTCATCCATCTGAGCTCATGCTCTCTTGCACATTAACAACAGAGCAGAAGAGAGCTGAATTATGCCCGCAGTTATTGCAGGCAGTCATGGTCTTCTAGCTAATCTTAGAGTAATGTCACTGGAATCCCATTATCTTCAGTAGCAGAGATTAGGCTGAATTAAGCAGCTATTTTTTCACCAAGTTCCTCCTCCACCATTTACCAAATCTGCAGGGCTAATATATAGTATTAACAACTTTCCAACATAGACTGAATTTAGTGCTTCAATGAAGCACGTTTTCTTGGCTACATTTGCAGTGTACACGTGTGTTCAAAAAGTGAGGTATTTAAGACAGTGAAAGCAGATAAAATTCACCTACATCTAATATCAGCAGTACTAAACTGTTCATCTTAAAGATGGTAAATATAATATATGAACAGGTCAAACCAGACCATGAACAAGGCCAGAAACAGGAGCTCTTATTGCCTAAATGATGAGGTCCTGGAACAGTTTTCTTCTAGAAATGTTTAGGTATTCAGGTGGGAGTAGCCCAAGTGTAAGCCTGGTCCTTCATCACGGATGTGATAGTGCAGTATTCCAGCCTGCCCGGCACCAGACAACATCTGGAGGTGACTCCAAATTCAAAGGATGCCTGTGCACACATGGAGACTGCAGGCTTCCCACCCCACCACCACCTGCCTCCACCTTCCAAGCCCTGGCTGCAGAGCTCCTGGGAGAGTGTTAGAGCTGCCACAGGGAAGCATATGCTGCTCATCACTAAATACTGTCCTTTTTTGATTAAACTACTGTTTCACCTGTGCTGGTAATTTACACCCCTAGACTATAGATTCCAATTAAATTGAAAAGGAAAATTGAAGTCACTACAAATTGATGTAAAAGCAAAAAGAGTCCGATCAGCAGAATCTAAGACCTACGATACATTTTTAACATTTCAGCATGAATGGAAAAGCTATAAAGGTATCTCTAAAAAACTCCAACTGCTGCTGTAACAGAAACGTGTTCAGAAATTATCAAGAAAGTTGTAATTGAGTATTTAGGTGTTTGCAGACTAATTTGGCCCCAGAGCACTCTTCTACCATAATTTTCTTTAACTGTAATTTCATTTCAACTCCTACTCACTTTAAGACCCACCAGCTTGTATGGTATTAGCTACAGTTGTCCTCAAGGCACCTGCCAGCTCAGCAAAGGCTCTTCTGAAGCTGATTACAACATGTGCTGAGACATGTTCAATAGTTCAATTAATCTATCAGTGATATTAAAGTATCTGAGCATGAATTGTTGGATGTTTCACGAACAGCACTGGCACTTCTGTACCTGAATAAAGCAAGCCATAACCCCTTCTCTGGGGTATTCAGAACCTGTGTGGATCTGACCCTGTCCAATCTGCTCTAGGTGAACCTGATTTAGCAGAGGGGTTGGAGTAGATGATGTCCAGAGGTCCCTTTCAACTCCTACTGTTCTGTGATTCTGTCATAACTTAGTTTTCCTGGAGTTAAAGATCTCAATTTGTTCTTATCACACATGGAAAACCTGAAAGGTATTCTGAGTTTAAAACATCACCCCTGCTAGTGCTTACAGATCAAAATTGCTCTTGCTTGGATAGTAAATGTGAAACCTTTGGCATTGGTGTGATTGTGTAGAAAGCAAGAAAAAACATATGAAAGGCTCTACGACAGCAGAAATTTGTAAGCTGGGAAACCCATGTCTCTTTAAGATTCTTTCTGTGAAATCTCAGAGAAGACTCCTTCTCAAATTAATTTTGCATACTTCTAGAGGCCACTAATGGATGTGAACACTGATGTTTTCTCTGGCAACTGCAAATAGAAGATCAAGCATGAAATCTTACTGGAGCTGGCTGCGGGCCATGTGGTCTAGCTGAGCAATTAAAATACTCAGATAGTGCACTCAGTGTGATGTGTACAGTTACCACATCTTCTTACCAGCTTGTAATCTTGAAACTTTCCAACAACAAAACCTCTTTTCTGGCTTTTGAACATAACCAAGTAGCAACAGTTCATTAAAAGACTTGTTAAGTTGCCTAATAGCTTCAGTGTTGCGGTACTGCTTTCATGCTGAGAAATCAAAGAGGCCTTTCCAAACACCCATAAATAGCCTTGAAATATTTCTTAATAATTTAAATTCCTGACCAACCCTGCTGAAGCCAACAGCATTAAACAGACACAGTTGTATGACGGAGCTTAACAAAGGACTCGACTGAGAGAGAAGTTTGGGAAGAATGACAGAGGTCCAAGTAGAGCTCCCAAGAAAAGCAGCACATGGCCCTGGGACACCTCCAGCAGAAAACAAACATTTTGAAAATAAATCACTGGAAGTTTTACCAGTAGAGGGAAACAGAGCACCTTGGCTGCAACCTGCTCAGAGATGCAGGACTGTCACTGGCAGCTTGAGTGTTTCTTTACTTTGATGATGAGCTGTTCTCCTTTCTCTTCTCCTGGTGAGCACCCAAGTTGATCCCTTGCTTCCCACAGCTGTACACTTACATGCAGGCAGTCCCATGCCTGGGAGCAGGTGAGGGCCCTGCACAGGCCACCCCATCCACTTAGATGAGGGAATAAGCAATACCTTCAGCATCTTGCTGTCCAGGTTTGTCTCTTCCTGAAAATGGGAGAGCATTTGACCTTGGTATGTAAATGAAACTTTCAAAGTTGGTTTCATGAAGTTAGGTTGCTACATCTCCATTAAAGCACTTAAATACCATTATCTTAATCTTCAAAGCTGTTACATATCTCTGACTTCATGGCATTTGTAGCTTCTTAGCATTTCTGAAAATCAGGCCCATAAAGATGTATGTCAGCACTTACGTTTGGCGGTAGTATCCTGGCTAGGGGCAGAGTGTTTGATTTGTTTTCTTCAATCTGTTAAGAAATAGCTGGACACTTACATATGTAACCTATAATTGGTAATTTTGCTTGCTTTTCACACACACTGCCTTTTTCAAGATGCAACTCTGGTCTGCAAGTTTAGATAAAAAGGCAGTAGATCTATCTCTTGCATGTTACGAATTCAACAGCAGTTCCTAGAAAGCAATAAAATCATAAACTTTCAAAGTAAAAAAAAATTAAAAAAATTACAAAAAAAGGCCTTGCTTTCCTTGGGATGGATCCTATCTTTGGCAGCTGGAGAGCAATAGCATGGTCAGAGAGATTTTTTTTCTCATTCAAATGTGTGTGCAACTTGTGCTTCACCACCCATCCCAGCTTTCTCTTCTCAGTTTCACATCCTGCAATGATCCCTTCGTGTTCCAAAAAATGACTCCTGTTAGCAGCTGTAAAGGAAGGAAGCTGGCAGACTGTGTTTTAAATCTGCTGTTATTAGTCCAGGACATATACAGTGATGCCAGGCCCATGGTTATAACATACAACAGCGAGTTGTAAGTAACTTTTAAAACGGATTTCATTTCCTGAAGTCAAGCCATGGAAAGGAAGAGTGCTCTGAAGTCTGGGCCTCCCATCATCACAGGTGGGGACTTGTGGTGAGGTGTTGTGGTGCCTTTGGCCAGGACTTGTTGGCAGACAATGAGACTTGCTCCAGAATGGAGCCAGAATGTGACTGATGGACTGTGGGCCTGAAAGGCACTCCTGGATCCCACAGCTGTGAGCATCCTTTGAACAGACATAAACATGCAATTCATGATCCGCATATACAAATACAACAGCTTCAATTGACATTCTAATTCCAGAAAACCACAGACTCACAGCAGAGTAGCCAAGAAGTATGAGTTATAATTAGTGGAGTTTTCACACGTTCAGTTTCCCTGTTAAGTAACACCATGTCCATTAACATGCTCTTCTTCTTAAAGGAGTCAACAGAGGAGTCAAGCCTGTCTCCAGCCAAGCTACTGTCCTCCTCTATCCCCTGCAGAACTTACTGGCTCTCTGGCATGAGCACAGGCCATCCACAGAGGGGATCCTCTGGCTGGCAGCCAGTGAGTGCACCTCCTGGGAGCTCCAGGAGGTCCTTAACAGCAGAGCGGGGGTCTGCCTTAAAAGCCAGCATCTGCATCTGCTGGCTGTCTTCTTGAAGGTGATCCCTGGTGATCTGGAGACTAGCAGCTCCCACCTCTGTTGGTGCTGGTGGGCACCCACAAGAGCAGGAGACAAAACTCAGCTGCCTGCCCATGAGCCAGCATGCCAGGGATGCTGCCCATGCTCTCAGAGGCAGCGGTCAAAGCCTCGCCCGGAGCCCTTGGCATTGCAGGACTTCCTCTGTAA
Organism: Actenoides hombroni; assembly: GCA_024336885.1. Taxonomy (NCBI): domain Eukaryota; kingdom Metazoa; phylum Chordata; class Aves; order Coraciiformes; family Alcedinidae; genus Actenoides; species Actenoides hombroni. The sequence continues at coordinate 1,001,105 of WUAM01000269.1, read as the reverse complement.
GATCCCCTCCAAGCTCTTTGAGGTTAAGCTCTATGAGGAGTGGATGAGCAGAAGACCAGCAGGCAGGAGAGGCTGGCAGGACTGAATGAGGAATAGTGGCAAGCAGCCTGCCTGTTCCACAGGGACTGGCAGAGGCTGGGACTTGCCTGCAAAGCAAAGGCCTCCTGGAAAAAGGCCTGTTTTCTATCAGCCACCTCTTGCTGCTGTAGGGTGGGGTTTTGGGGAGCAGTGGCACAGAAAAGCATTTCCCTCCATGGAGCTCTTTCTGAAGGCATTGGGGGTTGCTCCACAAAGGGACTCTTGCCAGAAGGGCAGGGAGGGAGCAAGGTGGCTGTATCTCAGCAGAGGCTGGCCCTCTGCTGTAGACCAGGCACGGCCAGGAAGCCCTTCCTCGGGTGGGCTTGGGTGAGATCAGCCTGGGAGACCTGTGTTGACAACACCTTTTTTATTAAGGTGTTCCTGCTCCCTCAGGGTGGTCAGCAAGTTGCCCAAAGCCAATCTCCTGCTCCTTGAGATCTTGCTGTCTCTGCTGCAAGACACCAGCAGAAATGTGGCCACCAGCAGTTGGCTGCTGGCAACCTGGCCATCTCTGTGGGGCTAAACCTGCCCAGCCCAGCTGAGGAGCACACACTCCCCCTGGACATCCTGGTGCAGGTGACAGGGAAGATGTGCTGTGATTACCAGCTGGCTACAGCCTGCCAGGCCCACTGGAGCTTTGCTGTGGGAGGTACCTTGTTGCCCCCTCTCTTCAGCAAACACTGGTGGGGGAGCTGCTGGGAAGAGCAGCCCCACAGCTGCAGCTTTCTGAGCAGAAGTGAGGGTCAGCAGTGGGAAAGGCTGGCTGACCCCTTTTCAGGCAGCAGGCTGGAAACCAATGAGTTACTGAGTGCAGGTGACACAGCTGGTGGAGTTCCTCACTGGGCACCATGGGGAACTCTTTGGGGAGGAGGTGGCTGGGCTCCCTGGTACATTGGCTGAGGAGTCACCAGCACCAGGGCTGGAAGCAGAAACCACAGAGGTATGTGAGGTCCACAGACAGCATGACAACAAAGGCCTCCCCCCTCGAAGGTGGGACTGCTGCTGCAGGGACAAGCAAAGTCGTCCACCAGCCTGCAGCTCTGCTTGGGTGCAGAGTAAGGCTGATACAAGTTGGCCACCACACTTTGTGCATCAGAATGGTCTCAGCTGAGCTGAGCAAACCCATCCAAGGGATCTGCCTTTCAGAGCTAAGGCAGCAATTGGGCAGGTGGGTGTTTGCCACCTGTTAACTTCCACATTTCCATTGCAGGTGCCTCCAGTCACCCCAGAAAGGGAACACCTGAAGAGCCCATCTGAGGAGAGAAGTAAAATGAGCTCCTGTTGACTTAAGAGCAGAACTGGTTCTAGATTGTCGTGGCTTTCCCTGTCTAACGATACTACTGAATGGAAAGGTTCTGGGCTCTTTACAAGAAAACAGAAAGTGAAAACCACCCTGTGAGGAGAGAGGTGACAGGCAACCAGGCAGGGAGAGGAGAAAGCTGGAAACAGAGCTCTCAGGGATGGGCAACTAAGGAAATCCAAGCAGGCAAGAAGAAGCCTAAGTGTGCAACAGAGCCTGCTGTCCATCTTTCAAAGCTCTGAAGACTGCTCTGAGCATAGGAAATATTTCCGAGGTGCACAGTTGATGGCTCCAGACAGGAAGCAGGCACCTGCCCTGGGGAAAAGGTGTATGTCAGGAGAAGCTCTCCCCTCCAACCCTGGCACTTTTTGTTTTGCGCTTGTAGAAGCTGTTTGTGCAAGGCTGAGCAGACACCCCAGCAAGGTCACAAGTCTCGCAATTTTGAGCTCTTTGACCTGCCACCTACAGAAAGAGGCAAAGTCCCACTTCTCTGTTCATGTCAGCTGGGAATCCTGGCACTGGCTGGCGTTGTCTGAGTCCCTAAGACAGAGCATGGAGTTCCAAAAACTGCAGACACTGAGATAATTAAGGGAAGGAAAAAACAACCAAACCATCAAAAAGAAGAGTGTTTTGCCTTCAAACCTGGGTTTCTAGCAAGGGCCAGTGAGGGATGCTGCTGCTCGGGGTTTGGAAAGGACCACATCACAGCTCCCCAGGGGCTCCCTGCCAAGTCCTGCTGCCTGGCAAGTGGGTACAGCACATCTCTGTTAACGTGCCAAGCTCTGAGGGTATCGCACATGCTAAGAAGGGGCCAAAGCAACACTGTAGTCGCTTCCAGTAAGGGTTCTCCCTCCCATGCCAGGAACAACCCTTTTTTTCATCGGACTTCCTGAAGAATGTGGGACAAAGTCACACCTGTCCCCCACTCATGGTTTCATCAGCGCTTTCTGACTCTGTCCTTGTAGGTGCCAATTTGGTTTTGCTGCTTGGATTCCCTGTATGAGCTGTGATGCCTGGGCCTCAAGTGGTGTTATGGAGCCCCAGCACCACCTTGGTGGAGGTGAGGAGAGAGGCACCATGTCCTTCTGCCCTAGCCAGCAGATTTCACTTGTGCACCAAGTAAGCTGAGGTGGCTTCACACCATCATCAGATCCATTGCACCCCTCACAGGAGGACATCTGCATAAGCAAAATGATGAAATATGGCAGATATGTGGATAGTGAGGTGGATGGAAAACTGTCTGGACTTCCAGGCTCAAAGGGTTGTGATCAGTGGCACAAAGTCCAACAGGAGGCCAGGCAGTAGTGGAGTACACTGGGATTAATAGTGGGTCCAATACTGTTTAACATCTTCATTAATGACCTGGATGATAGGACAGGCTGCACCCTCAGCAAGTTTGCAAGGGAAGGGAAGGAGAGCTTCATGCACTAGTTACCTGTGCCACCATTCAGAGGGACCTTAGCTGGCTGGAGGAATGGGATGCCTGCGATCTCAAGTTCAATGGAAGGAAAATGCCTGCCCCTTGAAAGGAATAACCCCATGCACCAGTACACATTAGGAGCTGACTGTGCTGAGAAGTAGCTTTGCAGAGATGACCTGGGGGTCCTGGTGGACAAGCTGACCAAGAGCTAGCACTATGTCTTTGTGGTAAAGCAGGCCAACAGTCTCCTCGGCTGCATGAGGAAAAGTGTCACTAGCAGGTCAAGGGAGGTGATCCTTCCCATTTGCTCAGCACTGGTAAGGTGCATCTGGGGTGCTGTGTCCAGTTCTGGGCTCCCCAGTCCAAGAGAGACATGGAAATACTGGAGTGAATCCCTGGAAGATGATTAAGTGATTGGGGAAGCTGACACATGAGGGAAGGCTCAGAGAGCTGGGGTTGTTGATTCTTGAGAAAAGAAGGCTCAGGGAGAATCTTATCAGTGTGTTTAAATACCTAGTTTTGGGAGAGAGTAAAGAAGATGGAGCCAGGCTCTTTTCAGTGGTCCCCAGTGACATGATAAGAGGCAATGAGCACAAACTGAAATACTCTTTTACTCTGAGGGTAGTTGAACAACAGAAGAGGTTGCTCAGAGAGGTTGTAAATTCTCTGTCCTTGGAGATGCTCAAAACATGACACAGTCCTGGTCAACCTGCTTTAGATGACCCTGCTCAATCGGATCGCTTGTCTAGGCTGTATCCAGAGGTCTCTTCCAACCTCAACCATGCTGTGATTCTGTGAGATTTGTTTAAATCTCTAGCATAAAGCACCATTATTTTAAAATATTCCATCAGTTCTCGCCTCGGTACAGGAACATTGGCTTTCAAGCTCAACAGCACGTAGAATCTTTACCAAACCTATGAGACCAGAGGTACAGGAGAGCTTCAACAATCTAATAAACTAAGGAAAATCAAAATGTGCCATGGAAGTCAGATGTTTCTGCTGCAACAATCATATGATCAAAAGTTTCTCAAACAAAACAATCTGCTGTCAGGACAGAGTGGAGCCAAGTCACTGTGACTCAAGTTTTTAGTGTCAATTTTGTAAAATGTGAGAAAGAGTTACTTAGTGCCACCCAGTGTTGGCAGCTAGAAAAAGGAAGGTTAAATATGGTTGCAACTGGGTGTAGCCTAGTGAAACAGTAATAAAAACATCCCTGCTGTTGCTTTCTGTATCAGGGGTGAGTAATTCCACAGAAGCTGTGCAGCACTGAGGTCCAGTTGTCCCACAGCCAAAATGCAGCTTGGCTAAAAAAACTTTAAAAAAAAAAAAAATCACCTTCTATGTTCACTTTTCAAAGCAGGTAATGAGTTTGAGATGTAGATGACCTCTTTTGTCAAAAGACTCACTCACTCTTCTAGTCTGACATCAGTCTAGGAAGAAAGCTGCGCTGACTTTTCTGGTTAGATGTTCAGGAATTTAGATGAGAAACAACACAACCAGAAGTGTCTCCTTCCTAAGATGAGTGGAGTTAAAACTTTGCCTCTTTTCCACCCTTTATCTCAGATGCTGCCTATGACCTGCCTTTTCTTGGAAGACTTTTCAATTATACAGGCTCTCATGGGTATCAGACATGGAAATAAATACTCTCGCAGTTATTATCTTTGGATGACTGAATAATTGCACTTATGCTTTTGTCATTCAGAGGACTGTATAAAGCTGGTTAGGTGTCATGGTCCCATATAACAGACATGGAACCATCCTCTCCATTGTAGTGGAGAACTGGGTCCTGGCCAGGTAGGGATGGAAGGGACACAGAGCCAAATGAGAAAGAGAGGAAAGGGAAACAAGGCACTGACATGCCTCAAGCCCACCAGATATCAAAGGAGTAAGGGGACCCTAGGGTTGTGGTTTCACCTGTAGCAGCAGAGAAATCCTTCTAGCATTTTGGGCTCCTTTAGTATGTCCTGAATTAGTCTCATTGTCCGGAGAAAAAAAAGACAACAGCAATCTGAGCAGTTCTTTGTTGATTCTTTATTTCAACCCCTAGAAGACAGAGGGCCAAGGAGGGACTGACACAGGAGCTTACCTCACAGTGACACAACAAAAATACAACAGCAAAGTGAAGGGTTGTTGCTCTCTGAAGCAATCTCACCTCCATGAGGTGCCACACTGATTATCTGTGTTTCTGGGTGGGAAAGGTCCCTACTCGCATTTTTACTATTTTCTCCCACTCATGGAGCCATCTCCCAGCCACACAGTCAGTCCCTTGGATTTGTGCCTGCTGACAACAAGCTTCCTTTCTCACCTACCTTTCACCGAGCACTGGGAAACAGGCCAGGTGGTGCGGTCACAAGTCACATGCTGAAAACTCCTCTTCTGCAGCCAACACACTCGAGGTGTTTTTTGTCTTTTCTTGCTAGTCCTCTGAGGTGCCTGGAGGACCTAGAAGCTTGGTTGGCTCTGCTGGCTCCTGTAGGAAGACCTCCATGGTCATTAACTACGTCTGCATGTCTCACTAGGGCCCCATGTGTCCTAGGTACTCTCCACAGCTATGAGATTCCCAGTCTTCCTCCCACAGAGCTCACAGTTTAAAACCCAAGGTGGAAAGTCACTAATTCCTGTGATGACTGCTCAGCCTGTGCCTCAGGAATACATCATAAAGAGATGTGGCCCCTCCCATAGATGGGCCACAGGACACAGTGAGCACAGAAAGAGTTGGGTGGAGGAAGGAGAGCACAGAAGTAAAGCATTCATGGAAAAGATTATCCCCGTGTGTCTCCCTAGTTAGGAAGGTTTATTTACAATGTAGGTTTACAGTCAGAGACAGTCCCTGCTCCAGAGGTTGTATAGTCCCAGCGGTCAGGATGAAATAGCAGGAAGGGGAAAGGCAGAAGCAGGAGACCTGGGACTCCCTGTGTTAACCAGAGCAACTCTGCTCAGTTTGCAGGTCTGGGGCATTTTTAAGCCTATAAATAAACTGGGGACGTTAATGATGCCATTAATCTCTGTTGGCTGCCTTCCCAGCTATTTTCAGCAGCGAGGTTACCTTGCCTCTCTTAGCAAAAGTAGGTCTCAAGGGGAGGGTCGGGCTAACAGCAGGGACGGATGCTGTGAACCTGGGGCTGGCGGCCACCACCCTTGGCGGGAGGACTCTGCTGCTGTCCTTGGCAGCGCACCAGGTGGAGATGTCCCAAACGCCAGCCCTCCTGGCTCCCAGCCACGAGGGAAACACACAAAAACAGTCGTCCAGGTAATAAATGACATGAAAAAGCAGAGTGCTGCCTGCTGCAGAGGGAAGCTTATGACTGCTCGTGACTGCTCCTGCCTGCAGCCCTCACAGCAGAGACACTTTCTTCATGTCCTGTAAGGAAATAGCCCTGCTGGAGACCCTCTGGGTCCCCTGGGAGCCTGCTCCCCCACCTATGACTTTACAAGGACAGAAAGTGGCAGGGCTTGGAGTGGCATGGGTGCGGGGAGCCCAGGAGGGGACACAGGCCAAGGGGTCCCAGCACATTAGCCCAGAGTAGGGAGTGGCTGGGATGCAGGTCCCTGGGGAGAACAAGATCTACCCTGAGAGAGCTTCTTGCTAATCACTCACACCGATAGTCTGTGCTTCTCTCATAGGCAGAGAGATAGGAGATCTCTTCCTTTCCACCCAGGGGGAGCAGGATTGTCATAAACTCAGACAGGAAAGGTGCTTTTCCTCCTTCCCACAAACACCGGGGGGGAGGGGGGGAAATAAAAATAAAAAATGCACAAACAAACAAAACAAACCCAAACCCAAATCACACCAAACCAAAAAAAGAAGTGGATGCAGGTTGCTCTTCCATTCTTGCATGAAGCTGGTCTGAGGCAGGTCAATATATAGGTGCCCCAATACATCCTTGCCTTGTCATGTATGGTATGACACAATGCTTGTCACTAAGGGCCCACTATAAGATCCTATGAGGAGAGCAACCCAAGGACCATATCTGCCAGAGAAAAGAGTGGCCCAGTATCAGAATCATAGAATAGTTTGGGTTGGAAGGGACTTTTAAAGATCATCTAGTACCAACCCCTCTGCCATGGGCAGGGACACCTCCCACTAGACCATGTTGCTCAAAGCCCCATCCAACCTGGCCTTGAACCCTCCCAGAGAAGGGGCACCCACAGCTTCTCTGGGCAACCTGTTCCTGTGCCTCACCACCCCCACAGTAAATCTGCCCTCAGTGGTCACACTGCACTCAGAGTTGCTTTATTTGTGCATGGTACGGTCCAAAGATTCATCTTACAAGTATACCATGCTTTTGTTTATTTTATTCTTTTTATTACAATGTGCCAGGAAAAATGAGTTCCTAAAGGAGAAATAAGTTCAAACTTTCTAGAAATAGGTGCCTTTGAAAACCAAGTCTACATACTGCTTTCCTTTGACCTGCCTGCTCAGGTATCCAAGACAGTCAGATATCATAACATGTGGTTAGAGAAATGAATGTTCCAGTATCACCAGACTATAATGCTTGCCAACCTTTTCCTTTATCTTTTGCAACAAGTTCAAGAAGTTGAGACATTTGCTAAGTAATATTACAAAAGAGTAGTCCACGCTCTGGTCCCAGGTGACATTTGGCTACTGTAGCTATTAGGACATATTCTCCTGAAGCATTCAGTGCATTAACACCCACTGTTTTTTGTTCTTTGTGTTGCTTACTGTTGTTTCCCAAATTCTTAGTACCTATAGTGGTCTGGATGCCACTTCCTTATAACATAGCAATTAGAAAAAATTAAGATAAACAGGGATGTTCTTCTTACCTTAACAATGACATTTTGGGGCCACTGTCAGAAATTTCTCTGTGGAAGATCCAGCCCTCTTGATCTGGCTTGCAGCTCACAAACACTGCAACCTGTTCTCCCTCAGGAACTGCATTTAATTTACTTGATTCTTGCTGTTTTGCCTCAATTTTACCCACTGGACAATCTGAAAGCACCATAATGCTACAGCTTCCATGCTGCAACTGCTGTCTACCTTCTTTTAGGGGTCATGCAGACCGTGACCATTTGAAAGTCTGTGGAGACCTGAGTGGCATGTGCATGACGTAGGACATGAGGTGTGGTGCTATGTATGGCCACTTTGACAAGCAGAGAAATAACAATGTGCTGGATCTGTGCCAGGGAGCTATGGACTCACATGTTGATGGCAAGATCTGAGACACCAACCCTAGTGATATCCTACTAAGCAATGAAGAGGAAGGTTCTTTCTCATCTTAATAAGCCTACGTAGTGTTAAGTAATTTTTGCAATACTTTCACAAAGGCTCCTTTCTGTTCCCTGGTGCCTGTAACTGGCACTTCAGGGAGCCCATCAGCCCCACCATTCACTCAGGACATTGCCCTTTTGGACCTCCTGATGTAGTGCAGCAGGGAGCAGACACTGTGACGATTCTTTGGCTCCATGGAGGTGTCTGTAGTCAGATCTCCAGCAGCTCTGGCAGGCTTGGTGCAGTTATTATTAACTTCTAATTGCTACTTGTGGACTTTGCTGGATGGTTGCCAGGATGGGAATTTTCTTATCAATGGAATTTCATCAGTTAGGTTTGCTTGCTGTGCATTAGTTTTGTCACATTTAGAGACAGAGCCATTTAAATCCTATTGGTATAAACTGGAACAATATCAATCTCAGTAAGGAAGTGGGGAAAAAAGCTCCTCAAAATCCCAGTTTTACTCCTGGCATTCTGTGTCTGGAGAAACAGCATGTCCAATAAGAAACCAGCTTGCAATTGCAATCTGGCACAAGACACACAGAGATGTTCCAGACAGAATTAACGTTCACCTTGACAAAGTAATCAGCTTGTCAAGCAGAGGAAGTCATTGCGGCCAGAGTAGTGATGGAAGGTAACTAATACTCTCCATCTGCAGCATCAGGCAATTAAAGATTTAAAATATTACAAGCGAGGAGAACCAAAATGTGTAAGTAGAAAACATATATACAGAAGTGGAGACATTAGCAACATGGAAGGGCCAGAAAAAAAATGGAAAAGAAAAGGCAGAAAGGTTTCATGTTGGCCTCACATGAATAACAACTTCAGATGAATTGGTTCGAGCTTGTTGCATATGGTAAAAATACAGGCTAAGCCAAGCAAGTGGTCTCAGACCAGTAGCACAGAAGAAATTGTCTCCCTAGAGCAAAAAACCACATCTGTTTATTTATTTGGGTTATGAAAATGTCCTTGTCAGATGTTATCTGTGCTGAGCTCTCTCTGGACAGGTCATTTATCACATCCCAGATCCAGAGGAAACCAGTAAACCCCTGCCTTCCAGTACATCTACCTTTCCCAAGAAGTCACCCCGACTCTTCCCAGGAGGGCTGATCTCCCCAGGCAGTCTCAGAAAGCAGAGACCTCCATAGGGCTGGAAAATCCTGCCACAGAAAAATGTGTCTGGTAGTAGTTGCAACTCTGGAAGGGATCCCTGTGCTCCCCTGAAGCCTCACCTGCACAGAATCCCTCTGCAGGGACAGGGTTACATAGAAAGTGCCTTTAATAGCAATACCAGCTAAAATAATTCCTTCCTGCTGATCCCACTGATTGCTCTCTCCAGAGCATGACTCCTGTTGGCGCAGCCCTTCCTGGCCCCAGGAGGGGAGTGCTGAGGACCAGGGCTCAAAACTGGCTAGTCTTAAAGAAAATCCAGCAAAAAACTTATTGCTGCTTAGAAAAAAAACCCACTAAAAAAAAGGGAAAATCTAACTTGGGAAGTTCTCTACTCGGCACATCAATGAAGAGGTGATGCACTGCAGCTCAGAGGTAGGAGGGAGCAGCTAGAGCAGGGATGAAATTTAGCCTCAAAATATGGACAGTGTTTCTATGTTTCCAAAAGGAGAGAGAGAAGGGTGATAGTGTCTCAGATGAGCAGTAGTTGGAATGAGGTAGGAGAGTTGAGTCCTGCAGCAAGGCTTAAGTGAACCAATGCATGCAACCAACCACTGACTGACAGCGCTGGTGTCTCAAGGAAGGCCTGAGGACCCCCCACCTGACCTGTTTGTTTCAGGGACTAACAAAAGCAGTGATTCATCACATCAGTTATAGAAATGTGAAATTCTCTCTTGTTAATGTTGACAATTAACTTATATATTTGCCTGGGAAAATGGATTCTGGTGCCTTTCCTCCAGGAGACTTGGGTACACAGCCGTGAGAGCCTATTGCTGCCTTCTGTAGGACCAGGATGATGCTGTGCTGGCTAGGCAAGAAAATTAAGTTACTCCCCTGGTCCTAAGCGAACGCTGAACAGACTGCAGGATTCAAGAACACTGGAAATGGCCACAGCTATATAAACCTAGCATTTGAGTGTACCCCTGAAGCAGCAGAGCCTCCTCCTGCTGCTGGTCTGAACAGACTGCTTTGGCTAGTTCAGGTTTTCTCAGTGTCCTGGAGGGGACTTCAGCCAGTTGTGAGATTTAGTCTCTAATTAGGTCCCTGTAGTGGTAAGATTGTTTTCTTTACAATCATTCAGTGGGAACTAGTACTTTATCCTCGGTACTCAAATTTTTATTTCTTTCACCCTGGTTTTCTCTCCAAAGCCTGGAGTCTCCCAGTCCACTGGATGACAGCTGCAAAAGCCTTTTACATTCATTTTAAGTACATTTCTTCTCAGCTGCTTTACATTTCCTTTGGACAAGCTCTCCTGGTGATATTTACTGCAACTAATGAATTAACTCACAGCTGGATCGCTTGCTAGTCTTTTCAATCCAGTGTTGATTTAAATCTTGATTGGCTGTTTTGATTTTGAATTCTCATAGAACTGCTAAGTCCAAGCTGTCCTGTTGCACACCATGACTGGGACATGGTTCCCGGTTATGCAGAGCAGCAGCCATGGGCAGTAGACAGGCATTAGGCTTTTGGGGGGGTGGGGAGATGTTCCACCTTCTCCAGCAGGTAGCAGAACAGTGTATTATCCAGAGGAAGTAATTCAGTTCACAGGGAAAGTTATCTGAATAGAGGGAAAAGAAAGAGTCCTGCTAATTTAAGTGTGTGTGAAAAATAATGCAATGCAACGTACACCACATTTCACAAGCATCTTGCACAAGTGTTATTACATAAATGCAACTTTCTCCACATTTTTGCAGATCCTCTTTTCTGTTTCTAGCTTCTGAGCACATCCTTAGCAATGAACAGTAGCCCTGAGTTTCAAATTAGGAACTTTACTTGAGTTCCTACATAAAATTAATCTCATTTGTATAGATTCTGCCTTCTCAAGTCCCAAGATACTTATAAGGTCTGCAGGTGTTCAACTGTTGCAACGGCCAGGTCGTTTTTATTTTGGCAACTAACTGGGGATTTAGGAACCTGATTTGCAGCAATTTGACCTCTAATTCTAAAATTTTGGCCTGAAGGCAAGCAGAAAACTAGAATTTGCAGTCCAGAGCTGGGGAACACACTAGTCATGTAGTTGCCTAAGTTCAGGCTGAAATGCTGAGGCACATGAAGGCTCTTCACTTGTCAGAAGACTTACAACAAAACAGGAAGTTATTAATATCAGACCCTGAACTGACTTGAGAGTCAAACGATATCAAACAGAAAGTGTCTCCCCTTTTTCCTGTTTATCTCTTGCTATTTTAGAAGCCAGGGGAGAGATGAAGAGTCAAAGGGTTTCTCAATTTGGTGCTACAAGGCAGTGAAATTGAACCATCAGACTGTACATCATTGCAGTCAAGATATGGGAATCTTTCTCTCCAAGACTTTAAAGCTTTTGCTGTACTTTTAAACAAATAGGCAACCTATTTTGAAACAATGGGGTGGAACATGACAAAATAATGCAGTGCAATGGCATGCAGGAGTTTAGACACAGTGAGCAATAAATGAAACTACAGGGGTGGGTAATAGACTGGCTTGGTATAATTATCTTAGGAAAATACTGGAACTAAAGAACCTTCTCCTGAGAAAGGGCCCTTTGATTTTTAATTAACACAGGTCATTAGGACTGCAGTTCAATGTTGTGTCTGCATGATGGTTTATCAAAGCAGCATCAAATTACTGGCAGGGTCCAGGGAGGAAGCTCTAGGTTAAAGGAAAAACACTGTACCCGCCGGCTTACGGCTGCATGGTACAGAAATGAGAAAAACTTGCTGGACTCATGGATCAGCCTCTTCACATCAGTCCAGCACACGCCAGAGAGCTCTTACCCCTCTGTTTTCCCTCCTGCCAAATGCAGTATTTTCTTTCAAACAAGGACAATGTGAAAAATTGCCTTTTCTAAAAGGCAGCTGGGCACAGTCTCTCCTGGAAAGGTGAGACTGAGCAAGAAACCCTGCACTGAGAGCAGCCAGTGAGGGCAGAAATGGAGAGAGCCAACCTGCCAGGATGTGGGCTTGTCTGCTGCTGGAGCTCTTCTGTCTTTCGTCAGCTGCTGTGGAGACGGCGGGGCCAGGGAGCTGCCTTCCCAGCCCCAAAATTCTCAGAGCATTTCACGGAAGACCCATGTCATTCCCAGAAAAACTGGCACTGGACAGGAAATTAAAGGCAAAACTCAAGACTATTTATTTGTTTTAACTTAAAATTATACAGGTGATACTTCCTAGTGTAACTCAGCTTTTCTTTAAAAAAAAAAAACAAAACAAACCACAAAATGCTTAACACTGGCAGTAGATATATTAGCTCCCTTGGAAAGGTTTCCATGCTCTTGGGGAAGCAGGAGATGTGAGGACTGATTCGCTGGGCTCTTTCACTCTTTCAGAGTTATTTAGAGGTTTGGGCTTGTTTCTTTTCTCCCATCGTATCTTGCTGAGTCACTCACAGCCACGTGAAATAAATTCCTAGAAGGAGATCACTCCCACAGAACCCTATGCCTCCCAATTTACACCAGAAAAACAATGTTTGGACCTGCAGATGATAAAAAAAAAAAAAAAAAAATAGAGGTGCATCTTCTTTTCTGTCCTTGATACGGCTTCAGCTGCAAACACGAGGCAAAAATCACACTGTTTTCCTTCCACTAGGTTTGCAGATGTCAAACAAAAGCATCATGGATTTAATTGCTAACTCAAGGAAATCTGCTGTAAACAACTTGTAGTGTCCACCTCCTTTGAAAAGACTTGTTACCTACAGCATTGATGTAAGCACCATAATCATCATGGGAAGCCACAGTAGTCATCTGTCCCCCCAAACCAGCATCTTTTGTCCCACTCAGACCACTTTGGGGGGTGTTGAGTAAAGAAGGGTATGGCAAGCAGCCGCCAGGCTCCTAGCCAGGAACTTTTGTGTTCATTGCTGCAGTCCTTTCTGGACTCTTTCATCATCCCAGGCTTCATGCCTACAAGGGAAGAAAAAAACTCTTCTCTCTTAACAAGAGGGCCCAGGAGCACAGGATGACAAAACGGCTGGCCCCAACAGCTGGCAGATTCAGTTTCGTGTTACAGCTGAGTCAGTCAAATGGCTTCTTGCTGTAGACAAGGACGGGCTCCATTCTGGCTCCAATCCCACGCCCCCACTCCTGCCTTTGCCACTTTGCTGACTCCCACCCTAAGGATGCTGTTTTGGGGATCTAAGCCAAAGAAAACTAACTCTGTAAACCATGTAAGTCTCCTGAGTCCCATGCAAATGTCTTAGCTGCTAGGTCTCCTTTTCTGCAAGTAAGGAAAAGAAAAAAAGGTAAGGAGAGGGCAGAGATAGCACCTTTATAGGCTTGAATCCACAGCGATCCCATACTCTTTCCCCTACCACCTTCTCTCTCCAGCTATCCCTTCAGCAAACTCCTGTTTTGCACTGCAATGATTCTTGGAGGCCCAGCCCGTTGAGGAGCCAAGCTGCTCCCCAGCTCCTCGATCAGCACACACCAAGCTTCTCTCCCACACACAGTGATCTTGGCTGGGAGGAAAGGAATAACAACTCACCTCAGCCTCACCTGGGCACCGAGCAGGATGCAGGAACTGGGAAGGACTCCCCTCTTGCAATATACCCTGTGGCCAGCCCCAGTCAGCCACTCCTCACTGCAAAGGGTCTGTAAATCCTGGGATTTAACTGCCCGCACAGTCCTAGCATGTATCCCAGCAATGAGGGGCTCCTGCCTGAGGTCATGGGTGAGGAGGAGGAGGAGGAGGAAGAAGAAGGAAGGAAGAACAGTTTCAGATTAAGTGGAATTAGGCAAGACAAAAGAGTGGTGACTAAGGAAAGAAAATGAATTATATAAAAATAGATATGAATAGTTTTCATGTTTTAAGCAAGAAATGCAAGAGACAGGTGAAATGAGGCAAAGTGGAGGGAAAGCTTTCTGCAGAGTGAACTAGAGAGATTTACAGCAGAACATTTTTTCTCCACATAGCTCAGGTCAAACATTGCTTTGCATTTGAAAGTCAGCCACACTGAATGCTCTGAAGGATCCCCTTTGCTGTGCAAGGCTAGAGTCAAAAGGTAATGCAGAGTGAATGTCTTCAGGGCCTGATATGTCTCTCTCTCATACCATACCTGAATGCCTCACAGGCTTTGAAGTATTAATCTTGTACGCCTTGGGGGTATGGAAGTGCTGCTTTTCCTTGGAGAATGAGGGTCAAAAAGTGTAGGGGATGGGAGAGCTTACCCAAAGGAGTCACTGGCAAGGCAGAAACCTGGACGGAGATCATCTAAGTCCCAATCTAGCACCTGAACTTCCAGACACACCCTCTTCTCCCCCAAACGTGAGAAAACAAGAAACAAAAAACAAAGCCATACCATAGTGGTTTAAGTTGTTTGAGCATCCTGGCCGCGACCTCCCACACAGAGATCACCACACAATCCTGGCTGGTTTCACTCCTACCATCTTACCTTTCCCCTCTCAGGTTTTCTGTTGCATCTTGACATAAACTGGGATCTGCCTGAGGCAGAGGTTGTTTAACCTTCCCCATTACTTTACATGTGGCATGCAGTATCATGGGGTATCTCACAGGTTTTGATTCTGAATTGAGTTTTTTGACTCTGAATTGAGTTTTTGACTCTGAGAGTCAAATTATTTAATGCCACTTGTGCCTGCCTTGTGAAGCCTTCCTATCCCTGTGAGAAGCTAAGAGAAGCAATAGGTGTGAGCAAGAGCCATCCATGCACACTATCTGGGTTTTACCAGATAAGATTATTTAGGTTGCAGGCAATAGATTTTAAGGGTGACAAGAATCTGGCTAATGAGTCAAAACAAGACCAAAGATCTGCACACAACAGAGATTGCTTTATAGGAATGAGATCTGGGAAATTAATTTTTCATGAAAACTCTGATACCTAAACTGCTGCTGTGAAGGATGTATGCAATAGAGATGTATACGTTCCTGCTGCACTACTGACTATTCCTATGTATCTCCTCTCTCCCTGTCCTTCAAGGCTTTGCTCTGAATACAGTGATGTATATTGTCCCTGAGGAGTCTTGGGAGAGAATCTAGAGGGTAAAGATTTGCTTCAAAGGAGATCTTCAAACATCTGTTTGTACTTATGGCACAAATATTTAGCACACTACAGCACAAAGCTGCCAGTAGCTTTAAGGCAAACGCAGACGCTAACAGGTATTAAACACTCATAAACATAAACAGTATAGCCTGGAGTAGCTTATCGGTTAGGTGGGGTAATGGGTGGGGAAAAGCTCATTGTATATTTAAGGCTCCGTCTTTTTCCCACTGTTTTTTTCTGTGTCAGTAACGGGCCAGGGAGAGTGTCCTGGTTTGAGTGAGAACAGAACTAATTCTATTCAGTGATTTTACTTTTCAGCTCAGTTCTTCTAACTGCACTGTCTGAAGTTAGCAGCCTGTTTTTGCAGACAGTGTCTGCTTCTAGCAGTGACAACACACCCCATATTTAGAGTTAGTACTGAGGATTGGTGTGCAGACCAAGGCCACTGCTGGATCTTGTGTACCATGCTGGGGAGTGCAGA
>WUAM01000269.1:951439-985359 GCA_024336885.1 Actenoides hombroni | reverse complement strand
GCAATTCCCTATCCTTCTTGAACTGAGGGGCCCAGAACTGGACACAATATTCCAGATACAGCCTCACCAGGGCAGAGTAGAGGGGGAGGAGAGCCTCTTTCGACCTACTAGCCACACCCCTTCTAATACACCCCAGGATGCCATTGGCCTTCCTGGCCACAAGGGAACATTGCTGGCTCACGGCCATCCTGCTGTCCACCAGGACCCCCAGGTCCCTTTCCCCTATGCTACTCTCTAAAAAGTCAGTCCCCAACCTATACTGCAAGACTCTACACTTGCCCTTGTTGTATTTAATTTGATTTCTCCCTGCCCAACTCTCCAGCTTGCCTAGGTCTCTCTGGATGGCAGCACAGCCTGCCGGTGTGTCAGCCGCTCCTCCCAGTTTTGTATCATCAGCAAACTTGCTGACTGTGCACTCTGTGCCCTCATCCAGGTCATTGATGAATATATTGAATAGGACTGGACCCAGTACTGAGCCCTAAGGGACTCCACTGGACACAGGCCTCCAACTAGACTCTGCCCCATTGACCACAACTCTCTGATTTCTTTCCTTCTACCAGTTAACAAACCACCTCACTGCCCAATCATCCAGACCACACTTTCTCAGTTTAGCTGCAAGGATGCTGTGGGAGATGGTGTCAAATGCTTTATTGAAATCAAGATAAACCTTTGGTATGCATAAAGATATGAGAGGTAAAAATGTACCTATCTAGGATTGCTACAATGATGGTATATAAAGCCTGTGAGAATTGCAGGGCTATGCAGTCCTGAACAGCATCAAAATCTGAAGTTCTCCAGCAATTTCAAAATAGTAATCCATGGGGCAAAGGGCCATTACCATGTGCAGAGCTGAATCTTACAGAAAATACAAAAAAAGATCTGATTCTAATTTGCCTTCAGATATACTGAAACTGTGTATCCAGGTGATATCCAGTGATGGTCAAAATGGTCATTTTTCTTGGTAGCTTATATCACTTGGTAAGGTTCATAACCCGATATTCCAACAATCTTGTATTACTACACTTTATAATATGACCTCTAAATGTAGTGTCTTAGCTCCCTTTCCTCCCCT
Organism: Actenoides hombroni; assembly: GCA_024336885.1. Lineage (NCBI taxonomy): Eukaryota > Metazoa > Chordata > Aves > Coraciiformes > Alcedinidae > Actenoides > Actenoides hombroni. The sequence goes on along the minus strand of WUAM01000269.1, from coordinate 984,287 downwards.
TAAGCCAATATAGATACAATGATAGGAGTTCTGGCTTAGTGATTTTGCAGTTTAGAAAAGAATAATTTCACATTCTCTGAGCACACACTTCTAGTACTTTCATTTTTATTTCACAGGACTGGTCTTGAGTCTAGAGTGACTTTTCGGTTGCATTAGTGAAAAAGCAGAAAGAATGACAAAAGCAATATCCCCCTACCTTGCCATCTGCATCCTGCAGTGTGCAAAATGGAAAAGAAAGTATACTGAAAGGAAAGAAAGGACAGAAAGATATTTATGGATGCAAAAGAAGAATGGTAGTTTGTCACACAACTTACATGACCCTTGTGGATGTGTGTCAAGAAGGTGGATAATGCCAGCAGAGCTGCATTGTTGGTTTTTTGTGCAGGAACAAAACACTGCATTTTAAAAAAAACCAAAAACTCCACAAAAGTATTGGCCCTGCTGTTGGAACACAGTTACATATCTTATACACTTGTTAAGACTGGGAAGTAAAGAGAAAATCATTTCTACAGGAAAATGCAGACATGCAGTGGACAGGAGCATTGAATTACTCTTCTGCAATTTTATTTAAAACTGTTCATTCTTGGCAGAGAGATGCTGAACCAGCTTGCTCAATACACGAATGGAGCACCCATTGCTGGTCTTTGGTCAGTGTCAGCTCTTGTCTGCAGCACACGGTGGATCTGCCAGAGAGGAAGCAAGAAGGGAATGGTTTATGTAGCTGATCTCGGGGAATTAACCTAGTGGAAACTGCAAGTAATATTAGAGCAAAAATTACAAGAAAGGGTACTATAAAACTCATTTCCTTCAGACCAACCATGCAGTTTCAAAAGAGGGGAAAGAGTTTCTTTATGAGGAACTGAGAAACGTGCAAAGACCTGGTTTAACAGTTTCCCTTGCTGCCTGGGAAAGGAGTGCTCAGAGTCTCCATCTGGCCCAGGGCAGTGGTCAGCCCTGTCTCTCCCTGCATAGGGCCATCCATTTGCCCCTCTGGAGCTTGCTCAGGGTAGCTCACTGGACCTGAGGGACAGAGCAGTGCCTGTGGATGCTTCAAGGGCAGAGGGTAACGTGGCTGACAGGTATGCTACTTTAGATGAGTATTTCAGTGTTTGGATGCGATGCTGTCATTTCCTCCCATCAATTTTCACAGTAAATACAATGACATGTGGTTATTCTGCTATACAAAGCAATGTCTTATTGTATTGAAATCTCTTTCTTCCCCTGCTGGCTGCTATGGTAATTCATGTGATTTTATTATAATTTGAATTTTAGCAAAAACTAGATATGTGGTGATTTCCCCTATAAAACAGCTCCAGGCAGTTTGAGGCTGGCCTCCTCACAAGTATTGTGATCACTCTCGGAGCTCATGTCTTGCTCTTTTTCCAATAACCTTCTCTTTGTCAGTAGTCAGGTTTCTTCCAGGTGAAACAGAAGCCTAGTCCTGATCCTGCAAAGACTGCAGTGAATGAGCCTTTAGACATAATATGCACCATGCCCCAGGCTGGTTCCTAAGAGGAAAGCTCCCTATAAAGAAATTTAGGAAGTAGCTTTTTTCATCAACAGCACCAAGTTAACTTGATTTTTTGGAAGGTCATCAAAGTTTTTCTACACATAATGTGTATTTTTTAGCCGAGACATCTAGCAAGGGAGACTATCCTGTGCTTGGTTTGGTCGAATGTTAAACAAGCTATCATCGTTAAGGATTATAAGGAAATTATATGCACTGTACTCACATATGCCTCAAATGTACAGGGTGATCTGACTAAGACAGCTAAATGCTCTCCTACAAGCTAGAGGAAGGCTTGGGTTTGGATGATGGAGGTTGTTTTTAATCATAGTTACAACATTGTTAACAGCCAAAGAGCAGTTAAATGCGTGTTACAGATTTCACCCTGTAAAACTTGGTCTTATTTTGGTGTCCCTAAGCCTTCAGAGAGGATACCTTCAAGGCTGTAAACTGTGAAGCAGGTAAATGTATGTGAAAGGCATTCCCTTCTCTTCTTTATGTGCTGCTGTCCCAGCTTCTCTGTGGCATAGCATGTAAGGAGGGACCCTGGAAATGCACAGGTGGCCTAACCAGGAAATCCAGCCTCACTGGGCCATGTGAGGCTGCTGGTCTGCTCCTGCCCTCAACACATGGTAACAGAGTAATTAATAATAACATGTTACAAAAAGCGTTCTCCCTGGTTTGGGAATTGCCAAATAATGGCTGGGGCTAATTTAGCAGAGATGTTTCTGAGCCAACAACAAAGTAACAGTCTTCTCAGACACCCTCCATGAAGAGGCTCTCTGGAGCCTCTAGCTCTTTCTGCTCAGTGAAATACGAGAGATGTAGTAAATACATCTGGCAGTCACAGAGGGACCAGGCCAGGCTTCAATGTAGGGCTGAGAGCTTAAAGGAAAAACTTTGAAAATAAAGCAGTACTGTTGGTGAGAGAGGTAAAACTCCACTCAAGGTATATACAATTAATGAGAAATTAAAATCCCTATTCCTTGACTTGCATTTATGTGCTAGAGGTAGAGGTCATGAAATTTCACCCTATATATTGTCACCAGAAAGAGGAGCTGTCATTCAGTTTATGAAGAGCAGAGCCCTCTTCCTGATCCAGAAACTGCTACCATGTATTTTACTTTACTTCTTTCTTTCATGGAAAGCTGTTCTTCCTTAGTTGAAATGAATCACTTTGACTAAATGTCCTGTCTGCTGCTTCTCATACAACAACACCAGGAACTCTCAATTCCCTCAACTATCAACTCTCACTTGTGCATTTTCTGTTTTCCTTTTGCTAAATTATTCGGCTAAAATAAGTGGTCTCCCCCAAGTTATATTTTATAACTAAAAAAAAATCATATAATTATGCACGTTGGAAGGGATCTCTGGAGGTCATTGAATTTAATCCTTGCTCAGAGCAGGTCCAGCTACAGCAAGTTACTCAGGGACATGTCCCATTGAGCGTTGAATATCTCCAAGGACAGCAATTCTACAGCCTTTTTGAGCAACCCATACCAGCGTTTGTGAACTCTCAGGGTGGGATATTTTTACATATCTCTAAAATAGTTCATGAAGTATTTTGCAGAGAATTCACTAGTTGCTCGTTAACAATATAAAAGCTTCTGCACCAGACGGAATCACACATTGAAAGAGGGAAATGTTTGATAACCATCAAGAAATGACTGATGACAGTCTGTAGAACAATAAATGTTACGTAAAAGGTAATTAAGCTGTTTGATCATTTTTGTAGTTACTTTTTTAACAAAGAAAATAGTTTAATTATAGGTAGTCAACACACTTGCAAACTCAGGCTGGTAGTTTATTAAGGCAAAAAAACTCTCTGAATTCAGAATTATTACATTAGGAGTTGAAGAAGTCAAAGAAATAACTGCATATTTAGTGAGAGAGAGAGGTATTAGTAGAAAACCCCAGGCAGCTCTCTAGAGTACTGGTAATGCTTCTCCATGTATACTAGGCACGTGGATAAGGGGTGGTGGAATATCCTTTTAACACAATCTCTCTCTTACAGCTCTCCCAGTGACTTTAAGAACAACAAAAAATAATAATAATAAAAAAAATCCATTAATTCCCATGGGAGCAAGCTGTACTCATTTTCTTTTGCCATTTGCTTTCCCTGGCAATAGATCTGTGGTTTACGCCCTTCATTTTGTTTTGCTGAGGGGGTCAGGGATACAGGAAGAGCTTTGTACTCCTTTGCACCATGTCCCCCAGCCCACGATCGTAATGCTCAGCCCCACATCAGGATTTTGGTGCCATGTTGGGGACAGACATATGGCTGTGGAATGGGTGGTGCTGCCTCACCACCTGCACTTTGTGTGCCCTGTGCATCTCAACCTTCCTGCGTGATGCTGAGAGGAGTGGGGAGCAAGGAGATGCACAGTCAGAGCTGTGGCAAAGTCACAAGCCAGTTGTTTATCTGGGCAACATTGTGATTGCCCAGGAATGCAGCTCTGTGACAGGGAGGTAGGGATCTTCAGGACAATCAAGGTGTCACAAAACCAGGGTTTCAGCATGCCTGGAGAAGTCATCTCTTCCCTTAAACTACCGAGAGTAGACCTAGCTACAAACGTGCATGGTTGCTAATGTAATTTTTTATAGTGGGTACATTTATTTAAGTCCTTATTTAATCAAATATTAACCTTTTAATGAAGAGAAGAAGAAATCAGCTTCACAAGAACAGGTCTTCATTCTGGTTCTTTCTCCTTTGTAGATCAGATGAAGATTCAATGTCAATTTAACAAAGTAGAAGCCATTAACTAATATGCCATTACTGTGCATTTCCACTCAAAGCCTATCCCACATGTGTTCAGATGTTTCACTGAGAGTGATCTAGGACAAGATACCTTGTCTAGCAATTGGGGAGAGCTAAGACAGTGTAACCAGGGGGTATTCAGCTCTGCAGTCCCATGAGTGAAGTTGGGTTTGGATAGTTGAACGCAGGTGGCTCCATGTGAACTGCGTGTTGAAGCTCCCTTTACAGCCCTTGGAGACTCACTTGATCTAACTAGGCCCATCTGGAGGATGCTCAGCTGGTTAGCAGGGGTGCCCACTTTGGGGCAAGCTGAATAGTTCCTTGGTTTCACTTCCCTGCATTGACAGGGTCTGGATTCAGGACTGCTGTTACACCTACCTTCCCAAACAAATGTCTGGCAGGGGATCTCAGGTGGCATTAGGAACCTGTAGATGGGCACATGATGAACCCTACAGGCAGTGGAGTGGTGCACTGGGTGCAGGGCATGTCTGTATTGCCTAGGCTGTAGGAGGAGGTCAGACACCTAGCTCATATTTCACATCCAGAAATAAAAGTATCCAAATCTGGAGCTGAATTGAGCCCTTTCCAACTCTTTCTGTGGCTTGACTGACTTACCAAGCCATGGTGGCTCGATATTGTGATCAAAGCATCCTTAATTGCTGCCAGCAGACATTTCCCCTGTTCTCCTTTTTGTTTTCATCTTGCTCATCCACAGCAGGGCACTTCTTACTGTCTTGCATTGTGCTTATCTTGGAAGCTCTTTGTAGCACTTAAGTCAGTGGAGTAATACGGAATGTTAAAGATAAAATACAAACATCTGGTACCACTCGGCCATGGTAACAGTAGTCTCTGGTAACTGGCTTCTGTGTGGATGTGACACAAATTCCAGCCTGATGTGAAAAGAGCTTAGGACTCAATCAATTTTGGTCTGCTTGTAGCTTTATGTGTGCATTTCATGCTAACAGCTCAATGTGGCAGTCACGTACAGCATTCCCTCACCTCCTCCCCTGCTGCTGCTGTGTTAGGAGAAATAATTCTCACTCTGTGGCTGTAAAAGATAACAAAAAAAAATCTCAGTAATGCATAAACCAGGCACTTCCTCACCATTTTAAGCTCAGCTATGCTGACAAGCAGTGACATTGTGCCGCAGGATGGTCTCACGGGTGACCTGGACCACCACCTGTCATATGGACCACCGCTCCATCACACAATTTCACAGGCATGCTCACAGGCATGATTTACAAGAAGCAGGGATCATTAGTGTTCTGCCAGTGGTAATCTCTGCTCAAGTGTGTATCAGTGATATTTTGTTGGGGTTTTATTCTGCATCCTGGAGCCTGGAAGAAACAAGCTGGTTTCTGACTATAGGGATCTGAGCTACATGCATATTGTTCTCACACAGTGTGTTTGATTACTAACATTTTGGAAATGGCAGACTCTTCTTCTGGCAAATACAATTCTTTTCTGCAATCTCACTGCATGAGCATCACTGTCACTTGAAAATGACATTTTCAGGATTGTGTTTTATACCACAGTTTTCTTCTTCCCTTAAATTAGCTTTCATCTTTTTCTTTTTTTTTTTTTTTTTTTTTTCTGACAGATGCAGCTGGAGCACGTGCTGGAAAGCACCAACCGGGGCATCATTCTGTTGCTTTCAGTATTAAGCATGTTCCTGTTAACAGTAGCTGCTGCGATAGGCAGAAGCCCTGACTCTGGAGCAGGATCCCACTGAGCTACAGTTTGTGATTCCACAGACCCAGAAAATGATGAGCTACACCATGGGAGTTTACAGCTGAAGTATATGTAATAGATATATGTGAGTACAAAGAAGTCTATGTAATATAGCAAAGGAGGAAAAAATACTATTAAGATTATCTTAGTGAACATGGAAGAGAGTGTTCTTGGCACATGAGCAGCCTAATGTTCTTGGTCAAGGTTTTTGATGTGGGACAAGTTATAATGAGAAGGTAATACTGATTTGTAAAGCGTGCAAAAAGATGTGAGATCTTTGGAAATACTGAGATTTTTTTTGTGTGCCTGTGCTGTGTGACCACAGTAGCTAACAAGTGGAAAGAAGAGCATGGAAGTAGCATTATGGGTAATACAGGGTAATAACAGGCAGCTTTCCTCCAGTGGTGTCAGGATTTAGGTTCAGGGCAGCCCCTTAGACCTATAACAGATGCTCTCTGTTAACCCCCCTCCCTCCCCAAGGGGGAAGAGAAAGGGACTAAGGGAGAGAGACTGAGAGATTGGACAAACAAACTAGAACAGCTTTAATGAAAATGAAAATAGTAAAAAATGGAATATATGCAAATATATACAAAACCAGTATGAATCCAACCCCCCCAATGGTAATTACATCACTATCACCACTGACACTGTGGAGCAGGCACCACGAAAGTCCCAGACTGGGAGCTGTGTTCAGAAGCTGGATTCTGGTACCGGATTTAGGAACACACCGATTGGGATTGAAGGCAGAATGGACAGAGGCCTCCTCGGATGCCATAAGAAGAAACCAGAAGAGGACCCAAGCCAAGTCAAGCAGCTCAGGACAAGACCCTTCTGATCCCTCAGCTTTATACCGAATATGCTGTATATGGTCTGGATACCTTGTTGGTCAGTGCAGGGTCACCTGTCCTGATTGCTCCTCCTTGCAGGTGCGCCCTTTTACTTTCTGCACCTCCAGCATGGTACACAAAATCCACCAGTGGCCTTGGTCTGCACACCAATCTTTGGTCCTAACTCAAAATATGGAATGCTATCACTGCTAGAAGCAGACACTGTCTGTGAAAAGATGCTGTTAACTTCAGACAGTGCAGTTAGTTAGAAGAACTGAGCTGAAGAGTAAAATCACTGAAGAGAATTAGTTCTGTTCTCACTCAAACCAGGACAAATGGAAAGGGCAGCAAAGAGGAGATAACTGAAGAGTACTGGTATCTGAATAACGGCTGCATGATAATATACAATATTATCTAGTTTGGGGATCCCAGTTCAAAAGAGCTATGGAGCAACTGGAGAAGAGCCAACAGAGGGTTACCAAGGTGGTAATGACCTAGAGCACACAACCCAGGACAAGAGTTTGAAGGACCTGAGCTGGTTTACTCTGGAGAAGGGGAGGTTAAGGGCTGATTTAACAGCTGCCTAATACGGCCTACGACGTCCCAAAATGCTACTGTGAAGACCGTGGAGTTAAACTCTTCCTAGTAATGCCAGACAATAAAAACAGGGGCAACAGCCATGAGTTGTGGCCTGGGAGTTTTAGGTGGGACATAAAAGGTTTACCAGAAGACTAAGCTTTTTACTTACCCAGAGAGGGGAATCCTCATCCTTGGAGATTTTCAAGATTTTGCTAGATGATGCAAGGCTGACCTGATGTATCTTTGGCACCAGTCCTGCTCTGAGCTGGAGATTGGACCAGAGATCCCTTCCAGCCAACATGTCCATAACTGCATCCATGTTCAGCTTGCATCCAGAGCTTCAACATTAATTTTCTGACAAAACATGACCAGTATACAGCAGCATCCACTGCTCGTGGAGGGTGTGATCTGCCTCATCATCTCCTTCCCAAATGTTTATGTTTTCTATCTCTTCTTTAAGGTTATCTCCCTACTGCTAAAGAAATGAATAGGGAGGAAGCTACCTTTGCCACCCACTGCCCATCATGCTTTCTTGCAGCTGGTTCTGGCAGGGTGCTGACTGAGTTCCATGGGCCACTGGCCACAGGATGCCTGCACCTTGAGTGCTTTGGCTTGTCGAGGAGTCTTCAGGCTGCAAGCTGCACCTCCTGCCACCAGCCTCAGGGAAGCAGCCTAGGAAGGGTGAAAGAGGTATGGAGAGGACAGCGAAAGGGTAACTCCTTTGGGTTCATGGTAAAAGTATCAGACAGTCCAAGTGCTCACCATCACTTCAACTCTGCAAAAAGCCTTTGGAAAGAAAAGGTATGATGAATACTACAGTGTGCATCCCCCAACTTCTAAATGTCTCTGCAGTGAATAGGATTTGGCAAAGAGGAGCCAGGCAGCCAGACACAGAGTTGTCACTAGTGGTTTGGGAGAACCTAATAACCCATTAATGTGGAACCCCCCCACCCTATTCATGGCATGCTGAATTACATGGGTAGCTGTTCAGGTGGAAGGCAGAGTATGAGCCAGATGAAAACATATCCAAGTGGCTATGCAATTCAAACTTCAAATTGTCCTAGCTACCGGCTCTGCAACAGGCAGCTATGATCTGGCTGATAAATCAAACCTTGCATAGCTTGAGCTGCCCAGACTGAAGTTTACTGCTCAGGCAAGGCATTCACAGACACTCACTTGTATTAGCTGGGCCACAAGCTGACAGTGAACCCCACCAAGTGTGGAGTTGAGGTAAAACTCTGTTTTTCATGACTGAGTTCAGCCTCCAAGTGACAGAGGAGAAAATACAAGAATATGTGGGTAGCAGGTAACACTGAGAAAAAGAAGTTGGGATGCTGGAGCCTATAGGATTGCCTGGAGAAAAGAAAAGCTAACGGGATATGGAACCTCTGGCAGAAGAAGCAGATAGACAGGCGTGGAATAAACAATGAACTGGAGGAAATTTGGCTCCATGAATATTGTCTGATTCATCTCCTGAGTAGGACTGGGTCTCTGAGAGGACACAGCAGCATAAACTGCTTCATGAGGAATGACAACGTTGAGGCTGTGTGCAGGACCTGAGTGTTCATGGTGTGAATAACAGATTTCCACAAGCCCAAATGCTCTGAATAAAGAAATGCTATCTCTCTCATCAGCCAATTATTTATTCATTTTCAGGAAAGCACGATGAGGGGAGAGAGACTAGCAGCATATATTGGTATTCAAGAGCAGAATTAGAATCTTAATCTATGTCTGCTACTCAGATAGCAAAATTCTCAATATAAATGCACATACTTATTATGATGGCTGCATGAATATGCATCGTCACTGCTGGTGTGGGGAGTCTGTCTGGTCATCCTTTGGCTTTACCATGGTCTGGGCATGCAAGGAAGAGTGGTAATGAAACCAGCCAGTGACTCCATCTGAGGGCATCATTCACCAGAGAATGAGCCAAGGCTGGGATGGCCATAACATGGGGTTAAAATAGTCTGGCTGAGGTTTGTCGATGCAGGAAAGATTCCTCTCCCTCCCTACGCTCTGGGAAATGTGAACCTGGGGCTCACTCCTTTCCTCTCCCCTGCCATGCAGCAGTGGGCAAAAAGTGGGGAAGCCAGCTAGAGATCTCTACTAACAGGAGCAGTGGCTGGAGCTGCCAGGGCTGGGTTCTCCAGGGACACAGATGTGGCTGTATAACCCTGCTGGGACTGCGTCTGGATGGGCAAGCACTGGTAGCAGAACTGTATCACTCTCAGTATTGCCCCTCTTACCTCCTGCTCTCCTTAACTCCCTTCCCAAAGTTTTCTTATGCTTAGTGCAAACATGTCTGCTGTGGCTGGTCCATTTGCTGTTCTCAAACAACTGCCTCTCTTGTAGGATCTGTCCAGTGTCCAACTCAGCAGCTAGACCATGGTTCTAGGCTCTTTATACAGTGTCATCAGCATGACAGCATGGCTCTGGATCCAGCTCTGGGTGATGCCATCAGGGCTTTGCATATTGATAACGAAGTGCTGCTCTGTCCCATCACTTACCATCTTAGGATCTTGTTAATGACTTCTGCTCAAGGAACATCGTTTATGCAGTAAATTATTGATGAATGCAGCTCTGTGAAAATGTTAAACTGTTGCCTGTCATTCTGCTGAATTAATAACAGTACATGGAGCACTTGCAGCAAACACCATGTCTCCCTGATCTGAAGAAAGAGAGAGGAAAAATAGACAAAAGCACTTTCCTTGGATCACTGCAAAGGTACAGAAAATACTTTGCTTCTCCATAACCATATTTGATTTTACTAGGAGCTATATACAAATTCAGGCATGTGGTGAGCTCCCAGCAGCTATCAGAAGACTTGCAATGAGGAAACATCAGTGAATTAAAAATAAGATGCTCCCTTCAAAGGTAATGTTGAATCCTCACTGTCTTCAGTAGGTGCGGGGAAGATTCGTATTTAGAGAATATGCATAAAGGGGATCTTGTTTGCATAGATACAGTAAATCTATTTAAGAAAATAATTCGAGAGGAAAAGAAGTGTCTACTAATTAATTCCAGCCTGCCCCTTCAAAAGCATGCACCCCAGTCACCTAGGTAGTTCACTGTGCAGCATTACTGGGAGTGTGGCTAATAACACTGTGGGTGATTTTTTTTCTTTAACACCTGCTTTCTTCTGTTACTGTGGAACACTGAACAACAAATTACTCCTGAAAAGCTTCAGAAGCTGAATTTTGTATTTCAGGTGTGGGTTTGCCAGCAAAATCATTGTCTTTACACAAGCATGGGATCAAATGCCCAGAGCAGGCCAAGACCAGTGTTCCACTGAAACAACCGGATCCACTAAGGACATCAGGACTGTGCCAGGTGGTTGCAAGAGACACAACCCCTTGCCCAAGGGGTCTTCTTAAGGAGCATGAGGTTTAGGTGGAGGGAGGAAAGTCTGCCCAGCATAGAGCTGTTGTCCAGCCTGTGGTTATTGGTGGCATGAGCACTTTGCTGGTGATAAATTTACTCTCCTTCAGCATGACACCCACTGTCTGGCTCTGGAGGAGGAAGAAGCTTAGGTAGAGGAAGGGAAAAGGGAGCTGTGCTCCAGGATTAGTCTCCAGCTGCTTTTGAGAGCTTGTAATGTGGAAGGAGCCAAGAGCTGTCAGAAAGGAAAGAAATTTTCTGCTGGAGGAGGAAACCTGGCACCTGCTTAGAAAGACAACTGTAGGTTGGGCAGCCTACACAAAGCAGGCTGCAGCACAGCAAAAAAGGCAGAGCTATTCCTTTGCTTGCTTTCCAAAATGTTTGTAATCAGGCAGCTAAATACATCCCTTCTCCTGCTGCTGTCCATGAGACGATGAGGCTGGAGTCAATCTGGGACGTGCTCAGTATGGCCATGGAAAGTGCAAAGCAGGGGCAATTGAGGTCTCTGCCTGTGTTCCCAACTGTACTTCAGCTCAAGATGCTGATACAGTGTGGGAAATTGGCAGTAACGAAAAGAGCAGTTTTTAGGTTGTCAAATTTCTTGCCATGGAGTCAAGGGTCCAGCTGCAGGGGGAGAGGGGCTCTGCAGATGAAGCATCCTATGAGAAATGCAAAAATTCCTGGCCAGCTGGGTTCAAGTCCCACAAATAGTATTGCAATCCTTTAAAAAATAAACACAGCCCTGGTTTCTAGATGACCTGATGTGATCACACCTTCTGCAACTGGCTCACTAAGCTGTGGCTCAGACTGCCCTGATGGACATGAGGGACAACAAAGAAAGGAGAAAACAAAGGCTGAGTGAGGAGATGACATGAGTTGGGCAGAGGGCAGCACTATGGGAAGGGGATCCAGTGCTCACCCAGCCTCTCCACTTTTTCCATGGGAATTGCTCTGTGGGCAAGTCTGCAACAGGCTGAGCCTCAGGAAGGAGACGAGAGGAGAAATAAGGACCTGAATGGGTAAAAAGTGGAACAGAAGGATCAAGGGAAGGAGCAAGCCCAAGCACACAGGGATGAGAAAGTGTCGGACACAAAAGGAGATGTGCAAGAAGGAAGAAAATCAGCCCAAATAAGACAGCAGGTTTCAGAGATGGCAGGAGAGAGGAAAAGTGTGAATGAGTTGGCCGTCCTCAGGTTAGGGTCTCCTGGAAAGCACAATTTCACATTTTCAAAGGTGGGGATGTGGATGGCGACAGGGCCGCAGAGGAGCTGGGGCTGCAGTGGGGGCATTGGTTTACACTCCCAGATGACTGGGGACATGGTTTACCCACCTGCCACTGCATGAAAACTGCTCTCCACCTTCACCTTCCAAGCCCAGGAAGTCCAAGAAGGATATCCATACCTGCAGAGGCTTCAGGGGAATTTGTGTCTTGTCACCCCAACTACTTCCTAGGCAGATGGCAAACACAACCAGCCACCTCTGTTCCCTGTACTCTTTGCCAACCTCTGCTATTCAGACAGGCTGTCCAAACGTGTTATACCTTTCTCAAGACCAGGAAATAGATGATCAGGATGTCTTCATCCAACTCCATATGAAAACTCTTGATCTTCCAATCCTGAATGCCAGACAGATCCACTCCAGACTATCAGAAAGAAGTGATGGAGGTCTCCATGCTGGAGGTGGCAAGACGACCACTTTTGGGTATCCAGGAAAATTTTCCCGACAGTTGTACTTGGTACACACAAGATCCAAAATTTAACTTGATCCATAACATTTTTAAAGTTTTTTCTATACTTATATAGACTTTTCACAAGCTGCAAACTATGCTTTCCTCAGTAATGTATTCTAAGGAGCCTGAAATTACCATCATTTGTTTTGTAGAGCAGAGAAAGCCCTGGGCTTATTTCCTGCTTTTGTTTTCCTTCATTATTTAACAATATTTATACTACTGTATCCAGATGATTAAAAGTAGCCAGACAGGTTTTCGTTTTATTAAATAAATACAGTGAAGATGCAAAAAACACAAGAGATTTAAGCCTAGTTGTGATTTGCTGGAGTCAGGTGACTGGATCCACCCCAAGATGTTAATGCAAAGCTAGATTTTCTCAACTACTGGAATAATGAACTTATGCTGGATTTAAGAAAATGATCGCATTTCTAGACAAAATTGCCCAGAATTGTAGACTCACATGAACACACTAACAAATGATATCTAAGCAAACTAAATATAATCTTTCTCAGCAATTCTTCCACTCCCGGGAGCTGGAAAGGAAAGGCTATAAATGAATTCAGGTAGAGAAGTTCAAGCTGGTAATGAAGAAGTGCATGAGTCCACACAGTACAGCACAGCAAGTGAACTCCAATTTTAAAAAGCCTGAGAAGCAAAATCATATTTTGTTAAAGGGTAGCTCTGCTCTATGGATCTAATCCTGCAGATGGGGGATTCTTCAACAGCCTCTGTGCTGTTGTAGCCACTGAATTTCCCAAAATTATTCTGAAATCCAGAATATTACAAATTAAAAAATATGCAATATGGAAAAAACAATATTTTAAACATATAGTTTCTCCCTGTGTCCAGAGTGGTTACTTGTTTATAGAAATTGGGAGGAAGGGAAGGTTGTTTGCCTTAAGTAAAAAAATGTAGGACAGTAGGATAACTCTGCAAATGGAATTGAGCAATATTTGAGACACATTAAATTTTGCTCTGTCTTGATGGATTTGGCATTTCAATGTAAAATGAACCCATAACTGTATTAATTTGATCTGTATTTGGTAAAAAAGTTATCCCTGAAATACTGATACTTGTCTGGAAACCAGTATGGAAACTGAGACTGCAAAACCCTACTATTTCCATCTGAGCAAAAATCTGTTATGGAAATAAAGCATAGTAATTCAGTTACTCTTCACATAACATGTTTGTCTCAGAGTCATATTATACACACTTTTCAGGGTCATGAGCAAGTTGAAAAACTTTTCATGAAAAAAGTCTATACTGCAACAGGGAGAATTTAGGGGCTGAGTGTGTATTGAAGACAGCTTCAGGGTCTTTTAATCTGTTTTTTCTCACTTGAGGAACAAGGCTTTTGGCCAAATACAGGAGTAAGAACTGCAGCCTCAGAAGATCATCAATAGGATTTAAGTCATGGTTTATGGTGTATTAAAAAGATGAAGTATTAAATGAGATTCAAATTTTCACATTAAAATTCTTCTGCAAAATGCACTTTTTTGTTCTATTTTAGACGATAGGTTCCTTGGTACAGAATCCAATCCTCTTTCTTGGGTTTTGTACAAACAGAACAAGAAGTTAAGAAAACGATCCTAATATCTTAATCCTGCTCAAACTGACTCAAAGGCAGGGTCCACACCCCTGTCCCTGCTCCTCTCCCTGCACAGCAGTAAGCACATGCTGGACACTCTTCCAAAAACCACCTGAGCTTCACCATGCCATTCTCAAATGTGGCCCTATGTTGTGAAGACATGAGGCAAGGGTCAGCCCCACCAACCAGGGTGCTGTGGAATTATTATTTGTCAGGTGACAAGCAAGGGGCTCATCCCAGATGGGTGATGGCTTTTCATTCTCCATTATATTTAATAGGATGTAATCTACAGTGCACTCAATCTGGTGGGGGTCATGTAATATCTGCCTTTGATCTCTGCAAATTGACTGAGGTCCTTGGAGGCGTCAAAGGTCAGCCATGCACAGAGACTAGACCTGACAGCAGCACCTTGTCTTCTCACGGAGTGTGGGGATGGGAACATCTTTGCTTGCTTCTTAGAAGTTCATCAAGGATAAGCCTACGTGGGTATTGAGTTTCACTGTCATGACATGGTACAGCGGGCTTCTCCTGGGAAGAGCATGAGTGGTTCCCACTTGCACTGTTGGATCACTCTGGCCTTGACAGCAATTAAATCTCACGTGATGTTTTGCCACAATGCCCTGTTGGATGTACAGAACTGTATCAGTAAACAGGTCACTTTATCTCTTTTCATTATAATCTTAATTTTATTACTCTACCCACTACCCTCTATGTGCTTGGGTGTGTATTTGTCTTGAAGTCGGACATAAACGGTAGTATATGGGTGCATCCAGTCCTTGATGGTCAGTGAATGTGAAATGCAGCTAATGCCTGTTAAGGACCTGCCTCTAAAATATTTGGCACTTAGAAATGTTCTGTACAAATGAGAGATGACACTGATTGACAATGCCATACAGTCACCAGCTTAGCCAGTGACCTCAATGCTTCCTCATGCCTAGCCATTCCTTGATTTACACTGGGAGTGGGGGGAAATGTATTACATCTCCCAGAGAAAGGCATTTTGCTTTCTGATGCAGAAGTTAGGAACCGTTTGCCTGAGGAAAGCACTGGGTGAACAGATTTAATCCTGCTCCCTTCCAAGTCACAAAAAGCAGAGTTGGATCCAGTTCTACTAAATGTCCTTGTTAACTACGGTGTAATGTACAAAAAAGCCTGCTATTGCAATGTAATATTTATAACTAATCATTTTGTTAAATGAAACATGTACTTTAGGGCACCTTCTTAAATTAACAAGCCATGTTCCTCTTAATTTTGCCCATGGTGTTTCACAGTTTATTGCCAGGTACTACAAGGATACATAATAAGTACCTACAAACAACTGCCCTACTGCAACAAATAGTAAGCTGTAGCATTGCAAACAAAAGCAATTAAGCTCCTGGGAATCTTAGAATTATTTGTTTGTAAACAAGTATAAGGGTGGGACCTTTGCCAAACAAAAGCATGGGTTAGTGGCGTGATGAAGTGATAAACCTTTCAATGCATGAAGACATTATTGTGGAGCTACAGTAAAGGAGGAATGAGGATGTTTTAGCAGAGACTTTAGTGAAGCTGGATTTTGCTGATAGATAAGGTTTAAAGATACTGGTAGGGTCAAGCTGTACTTAATGATGCATTAGATGACCTGAGTCATTGAAACATTGAAATAACATTGCATGATCCGAGTAAGGCATTCTCAGTGGATTATGGCTACATGAACATATCCAGCATTTACCATTAAGTTGTCTGATTTGAAGATTAGAGGCTAAAAGAAGGTGTTTGAGGGGGTTGTGCTGAAGTGAAACCTCCAACACCTGCCATTCATCTGGTTCTCAACAAGTCAGAAGTTGTGGATATAAGGAACTCTTAGAGATTCATTCTAATCTAACCAGAGAGCAGAGGTGTTGCATTCTTAGTTCACCAACTTGATCACGGCAATGCAGAGTGCTAAGCCATATCCTATTTGATTCTTCTGTGGAAGCACAAAACGGCAACTGCCGTAATTTCCCATGGACCCCTGGCAGAACAAACCTAGTCAGGATGAGGTTACTCACTGAGACTCATGTTGCAGCCAAAAGCAAGAGTAGACTTAAACCAACTACACCTCAACATTTTCATATAGGAGATGTAGTCTGAGGAGACGGCTCCAAATGAAGAAGCATCTTCTAAGGAAGAATTACCCCAGGGTTAGAGCCAGCAAAATGAGTATTTTGCTCCTTTTGTCCTTGCCTGGAAGAACAAGCAGGGTGTACAGTGCTGAGGCTGAGCAAGGGAGGAGGAACCCCTTCCTTGTGCCTGTGAGGAAGCCTCCTTCCATCAGCTCTTTGTGATACCCAGTGCTCCCTGAGGAGGGAAGGAGTGGGACATTCCCTTCTGATGTACACAGATGCCCTTCATCTCCCCCAGCTGTTGTATACTGGTCTGGCCAGTCCATGCAGACCCCAGAGCAGGGGGACAAGGTTTCTTGGATGGAGGAGGCACTGCTGCCATGTGGGTCAAGCTGTTTAAAGGCCGGGGGCTCCACACACCCACCAACAGAGATGTGAATTAACTGTGAATGTGGCATTTTCTGTCTTACATGGAATGCAAAAGGCTGGGGGTGGCTCTGCTCATTATTTGGGAGCTGGCAATTCTCACATATTCATTACTTTTATTAGTGTCTGGGTTCAGTTTCTGCAAATTGCTGAGCAGCCTTGCAAAGCTGATGAGTGTCTTCAGCTCTCAACGGCTTAATCACTGGTCCTTTGGTAACCAATATCTACAACATGAATTAGCCATCTGCAAAATGCTGCCCCACTGTATTTGTGCCAAATCCCCACATCCTTATTTGAGATCGGGGACTGGGGGGGGGGGGAGGAAATGAGTCTATGCATGCAATTTTCTTGCAAAACATTGCTTGTCTGTTTCTTTTTTTAAGGATGTGTCAATATTTGGCTCATGTTCTCTCTGTAGGTAAGCATTTATGTTTCAAATATAATGCAAAACCAAGTGGGAAATGAAGGTCCTTAATGGTGCTCAATTTTAATTAAATTTAATTAAAATTATTGTGGATTTTCACTGCATTAAACAGTCTTGTTTTTGTCCTGTGTTATCTTGGTCTGTCTGCAGGATAACTGATATTCCCCAGGAAGTCTAGCCCAGGTTAGGAATACCCATACTGGTTTCTCTAGTTTGATGTTGTGGAACAAGTTTCTTTGGGTTTGCCCTAAAACTAGAACAGCTGAAGAGACATGCAACCAGCAGAAAAATTCCTGGTTTCCTTTTTCATGCTGAAACCAGCAGATGGTGCTTTCTGCCCTTAAATGCTTCTCAGAGAAACACAACACTATCCACTAGTTTATATATGGTATTTAGAAGGGAACAGCTATAAGTCTCACAGCTACTTGTCACTTTTCAGAGAGCTGAAGGATTGGGCTCTGAAAGCAAAACACATCCCACAGTGTTGAGAGCTTTAGGATTTCAAACCCCTACGAGTTTGGTTGTTTTCATGGACTGTTTTCTCAAAATGCTGCTTTGCTGCCATCATAAAAATTTATGGGGTTTTTTTCTTTAAAATTGGAAGGTGGGAGGAAGAGAGCAAATTGTACCATCTCCTTGGACAGGTTTCAAAGTGGAGCTTGCAGAAACAGTCTGTAAGAGACAGCTTATGCCTCCTGAATGGAGTTGCTGAGGCCCAGGGGAGCCTGTGCAAGTCGGGATGATTTGCAGGGAATACTGAGTAGCATATGCTTCCAGAAAGGATGCTTTGTGATCGCTTCAGCCCAGAGGAAAAGGGTGATAAGCTCTCAGAAAAGCATCTTCCTGAGCTCTTCTCGGCAGTGGGAAAGAAGTGCTATCCATCCTCACTGCCGATGGGAAAAAGCTGTCAGGCTCCCATGCATGCTTTGGGAGATGTGAGCATCTGTAGAAAAACACGTCGTGATCCCTCTCAGGGACCTTCCACACACTCCATGACAGGCTGCTGACTTTCTCCCTACCTTTATATATATTTTTTTTCCCCAGAACTACTAAAGCCGAAAATCTGTCAAGCATTCTTCTCAAGGGTGCTGTTCTCTATCTGAGTGTGACTTACATGTTTTGGAAAGTGCATGGAGACTGGGTTACACGGGCTAAAAAAACCCCACATAAATAAAAAAAAGTGCTACTCTGTCATTTGGTGAGGGAGAGTGTGAGCAGCGGTATGCGGAAGATAAAAGGCTCAGCCATATGTTTACATCACTCCCATGCAAAGAGCTTACCTTGTTCCTATTTATTTACTTACGTGTTTCCTTTCTACAGACACAAAACCAGAACAGAAACATGCCCAGCAGATTGAACCTTCCTGTGAGCACATCTTTTATTAAATACTATCCTCTCTCTCTCATTCTGTGTAGCTGAATTATTATGACTCCATTAGAGCAGTGATTTCTGCCTCAAGTCATGAGTCAACAGCTTTAGTAATAGGTAACAATTTTGCTTATCTTTAAAACCAGTAGGAATTTCTTTCAAGATAACGTGTGTCCAACCAGCTCTCCCTGCTTCCAGCCCCACCACAGTGTTGGCAGGAGTAAACTGAGGTTTAAACTTTATCTTTGATGATGGCAGCAGAAGCAGCATTCTCTTTTGGGGTTCTTTTTTCTTATTGGGGATTTTTTGATGTATTTCCTGTTGTACGAGCCCAGCTAGGTTTTCTACATAGGAGGGCAATTTCTAAACCCATCAAGGCTGGTTAGAAAAGGCAGTAGCCTTGCAGCAGGGCTGGACTAATTTCCTGGCCACTCTTACCAGATTTGGCAGCTAACCCAGGGCAATGATAGTTGCAAGGAACCCATGCTGCTTGATACTCTAGTCCTGCAGTCCAGACTTGCATCCTCAGGTTTTCTCCAGACAACATTGTTTCCTTCTGTCTGCACATTTGCACTGGAAACTTGGTGAAATCTCAGAAATATCAGCATTTTCCTGCGACTGCCAACTAGTTAGTTCTTTTTAGCTCTCTGGAAGTAATGCAAGATAAAAATCTCTGATGATTAATATCTATATGATTTGATCATGTGTGGGTAGTGTGAATCAAAGATTGTCTGAATGATATAGGAGAAGAGTGTGTTTAGGCTTGGCAGAGGAATAAGGAGGGTCTGGTCCAGTTGGAACCCTTACTGGGGAATTAGTACATTTCAAATACCTGGAGCTGACATCCACACCATTAACACTTGTCATTAATCAAGATAAGACAGAATATTCATATGGAGTATCTTTTTTTGTTTTCATGTCTGTCCAGTAGTGATGAGCACCTGCTCTTTAACTTTCTATCAATAACTTAAAAAATGGATATTGAAAAGTTATTTGGTTACTGAGGTATTATCAAGCTACTTAATTTGTAGGTTATGTCATGTGCAGGCTAACTTTGTCTGGTCCTTAAACTACTAATCTACAAGGAAAAGATTTGCATATTCAATTTGCTTTCTGTCCTGTTTCTGAGACCGTGGTGCAAGCACAGGCCTTGTTCCAGAAGGTGAAAAGTGCTCAGCAACTCTGTGGCCCCATTTCAACAAAGCACATGCAGCTGCCAAGCACTGAGCTCCATGGGAGACATGCAAATGTGCTTCCTTGTTTTGATGGAGTGAAGACATAGAAAGGTCTCTAAAATCTCCTTCACTCCCAAAGAAGTAAATTTCAGAGCTCTTACTGATTTTGATGAGAGAAAAAAAACCCACACCTTTCAAGGGTAAGTAAATAAAGGTATTTCACCAATACAGAGATCAGGATTCACAAAGCTTTGAAATGTGAAATGCTGAGCATCTCTAGCATTGTGATGAGCACGGTGCTGCCTTTCTACAGCGTGCTTTATCACCCAGCCCAGACCTTCCCCCACTCAGACTGTCTTCATCTGCCCAGAAGAGCAGAGGGAGAGGAGTCACATCTCCTCCAGGTCACCTTGGGTTTCCATAGTGACTATTTGAATGCAATTGTCTTATCAATCAGAAACTCCTTTGCTCTCATAAGCAACTATAAAATCTCTTCTGGTTTCTATAGCAACCATCTTTAAACCCATATATTTGTTTTCTCTGGGCTTAGCTGAACTGTCGGAAATAGTGCAAATTAACTGCTGGTGCAATATTTCTTTTATTTTTTTTCCTTAAGCTATCCTTTACTGTCGTGCAGAACAACAGTTAATGATGAGACTGCTGTCCTTTTGTTTCAGTTACTTAGAGATCTCCTTTGCTGCCTAGCCACATACGCAAAGCCTCTCAAAACAAAAATCTGAAACCTCTGGAGCTCATTCTTTCCCTTCCCCATTCAGTCATTCTGTCCCCAGGCACTTAGAAGAAAAAAATGTGCTGTTTTGTTCCCTCAAATCACTCCTTGTGATTTGATATGTGAGAATAACACCTTCCCTCCAGTAACCTCTACACAAAGTACAATTGCAACCTAACAGCAGCTCTGTGAGTTAGTCAAATATTTTTAGTGTAGTATGAAGAATGTGCACAAGGTTAATGGCCCATCTACACTGCAGAACCAATAAATGTCAGGAAGGTTCTGCAGACCCAATAAATGTCAGGAAGGTTTGGGTTTTTTTCAGCCTAAATGTGGTAACTGTAGACAAGGTTGATACCACATTGTCTTTAGCTTCCTTTGACCAGACAGAGGGCACACATAAAGTTATCTATAAAAGCTGGCACTGGCACAACCACAACTATGCTCTTACTTCATGATCTGACTATAAACGCACATTGCTTTTCAGGCACAAAGTTCATTTTTCCAGTGTAGACAATAAGTGGTGACTGTGCTTAATGCAAGGTTATAAAGTTAGTAAGAGACAATTATTCTGCTTTGAAACTCTGTGGCAGCATGTTCTGGGATCCTCTTGGTAGCAGCAGATCACAGACATAGCAGATTTACCTCTGTGCATCTTCCAGGCTGCACGGAAAGCTAGATGGGCATCAAAGGGGAAGATAGGACATCAACTCCACCTCAACTCAACTCCACTGACCTGTTTGCTTTTCTCTTACTTTCTAACTTTTCTTAGTAAGAGAAACCCTTGATCCCTCTGATGTTTTTGCTTGCTCCCCCTTGCCCAGAGCTGTCTGGGTGCCGACACAAGGGGTGTTTGTGCCTGTGCTATGGGCTGAGCAGCACATGCAGAAACACCAGCAAAGCTGCAGTCAGTCCACCTTGGTCCTTAGGAAAGGAGTTGTTAACAAACTGGAAGAAATTCAAAGAAACGTGAAAAAAGAAGTCAGGAGGCTGGGATAGTGGTCACGTATTAGGGCAGAGCAGGAGAGCTCTGTGTCAGTTGATAGGAAACTCAGTAACTCTCATTAAGGATTAGGAAATCTTATGGGTATGGGAGGAGGAATAATACATCGAGATGATAAAAAGGAGAGGAGTTAACTACTTCTAAAATTATATGAGGAAAATGTAGTGACTCAGGATCATAATACTGGATTCTCAAAAGGTGATTGATACTGTAGGGGCTTGGACACCCCACCATCCCCCAGCTGCCCAGATGTGCTGAGAGAGGTTTCTGTGTTTTTCTAGGGTGCACCATTGGTGCAGCCTTGGTGAGGAGAGGGCGGCCGGACATGGGAGCTCCTCCAAATAGAGCCAGAGTGGAGTAGACAGTGTTCAGAGCCTGCAAGGGAGAAAAAGCATTTGTGTTCAGCAGCATGACCTGCTTGTGACAGGTGGAGGGGACTGGGCGATCCAGCTGTGTATCCTCAGCCTGCTCGGTTAAGGGTCTGTGGGAGCCCTTGCCATGATGTGCTGGCACAGAGCTGGGTGCAGAGGGCAAGCTGCTCCCACCAATTAAGGGTGTCCGAGCTGTAGGTGTCGGAAGTAAGTTGCTGGTGTCCTTGTCAACTGTGAGCTCAGGAGTACATCTCTGTTGCATTGCCAGACACCCCAGAGAGCAGCATTGTAGCTCGTTGCTCCTAATACTGCAATCCCTTTGCTTTTACAAACTCCAGATTAAAAACACTTCTATAAATAAACGCTTTGCAGAAGCACAAACTGTTTTCAGCAGGAGCTTGGCTGGAGCTGTTACTCACCCCTAAACTCCCAGTCCCTCAGTGGCTTCTGCCCAAACATGCCTGTCAAATGATCAGAGCTTTTGGCCCTGTGAGGGTTCCTGCAGCATCACTGTACACTATCAAGGCTCTTGGAAACCAGCTTACAAACCTGTTGGGCACTGATCGGAAGAGGGGGTGATAGGAGCCCAACTGATTTAGAGTCTGCAGGGGAGATGACAACAGGGGCACAAAGAAGACATGGAGGAATGTTAACTAGCAGGAAAAGTTGCTTTCTTCAGGCAAATGGATGCAGTACCTCTGGTTTACTTTCAGTGAAGGGTTGCTATTGCTGGCTAAACCTTTCCGAGAAAACTCACACAACTTTGCTCTCCAAAACACAAGTGTTAATAGATTTGGGCCCATTACATTTGACTTGATGTAGTAAGAAACTCACAGATGAAAACTGCTTATCACAGAGTTGTTCTTATCTAAATTTCAGCCAATGTGCAGCCACGCTCAGAAGCCATACTGCACCTATATTTTACCTTCACATATCTGAAGATGCTAAAATGTTTTGTGTGTCCACTGTTAGTGTCTGTAGGAGCTACTGATACAGTAGTTTGATTCTTTCTATACAGATCTGCTGAAATATTCTAAATTCTGAATGCTCAACTCATATATAATCTGTGCAAAATAAACATGTGCACATGTTAAAATAAACATGAGGAACATTTCTAAATGTGAAGTCAAGTACTCAGGAACTGAGAAATGCCAGAGTTGAAGCTGTGTCTGTAGTTGTGCCTCAGTTCCCTTCAGTGAAATGCTTTGAAGAAGCAGAGGACTTCTTGCTCAATTTCCCACTGCCCTCCCCAAGAAGGCTGAGCTTTTCTTCCTTCTGCTTTGCCTGCAGATCTGGGGTGCTGAGGACAAGAGATGCTGGTTTTCAGCTTGCCCAAGGACAACCAAGACTGAGCTCTCTGCTTGCCTCTGTGTACCCACCACAGAATCCCTTTATGTTAATGTGGATATACTTGCTCTTCTCTACCTAAAAGTGAGGAAAGGGGCACCTGGGGTGAAGAGGTGAGAAAGGGTGTTTTGCATTGTGGCTTTCTTCCTGAAGCCTGTGGTCAGGTCAGTGCAAGGTCTGTGAGAGCACAGCTCAGTAAGGACCGCAGGAGTGCCATAGCGGGGGCAGATAAGGAGCATGTTGTTTGCAAGAACTAAAAACGTCATTTTTCCTTATCTCAGTTTTCAGAGTCATTTAAGCCCGGCATCTTTCTTTTCCCTGTGTGACTGATGTATCAAAAAACCAATGAAGAGCAGCTCCACATGTTACTACTTTCCCACGGGTTTGTACAGCATAGGGGGTAGTCCCTCCCTCCCTTGCAAGCATGGGGGGCTTGGTTTGTGCATGTCTAACACCCCACTCTCTACATGGTACGTAGCTACACATCCTGGTCATCTACTCATCAGCTGCTC
Organism: Actenoides hombroni; assembly: GCA_024336885.1. Classification (NCBI taxonomy): domain Eukaryota; kingdom Metazoa; phylum Chordata; class Aves; order Coraciiformes; family Alcedinidae; genus Actenoides; species Actenoides hombroni. The sequence goes on along the minus strand of WUAM01000269.1, from coordinate 960,750 downwards.
CCAGGAACATGACTTCATTATTTATGCTTCATTCTCTCCTGCTCCTGCTCACTTTGCACTGTGTGGGTCCACAGCCTGTGGTGGGTTTACCCTTGAATGAATGATTCAAGTGTCAATAAGACCCAGTAGATGTGCTGGACACTGACCTAGCAGTTTCCACTAGGTTAACCCTGGAGGACAGTTAATAAGATGGACCAGTGCTGGGGTTTCACCCACTGCTCACTGAGCTCTCATGTCCCTGTAGGGTGGCCTCAGTCCCTCACCCTGAGACTACTTGACTTGCAGCCTTCTTCTGAAGTATCTGACCATCTCCCACACAAATGGGAGCAACTTCTGTAGGAGGGACTCTAGGTGATTACTGGGTATTGTATTAAAACATGGCTGGAAACGCTACCATCTCCATCCCTCATTTGAAGAGGGCATAATGTGCTCTGAGCATGGTCATGGGGCAGGTCCTGCAAATGAGGTGGTGGTAGTCCTCTCCTGTGACTCCCACCAGTGTGCAGGGTGACACAGCATGGACCTAGGCAGCCGTGTGCCCATTCAGCAGTGGCTGCCTAAATGCAGCCTCAGGACACCCAGATCCAAGTTTGCTCAAAGGGACTTTAAGTGCTAAAGTACAACCAAACTCATCCTCTGGCCCCCATTGTAGTATTGGTGAGACACCTGAGAGCTCAGTAAAGGTGAGCTAAGGACAGGACTTTTACATGCTGTTCAACAGAAGAGAAAGCTGAGGCACAAAGGTGAGGATGAGAGGTGGGAATCTGAGTGGAAAGTTTGAGCTACTTTTTGGAGTCCAAACTTCCTTTGTCTTTGGTTGTTTTTTTTTTTTCTTTAAAGGCAGCAAAGTGTAGGATTTTGGAATAGGAAAGAAGTTATTTAAGTCAACCAATGCTCATAGAGAGGCAACAATCACCTGTTTGACTTTTGATAGCAGTGGAAGAAGTTACGTTGCTTTTTGTAATGGTTATGTCTCTGTTGGCATTCTTGCCAGTGCCTCCAGCAAAGAGTGCTGCGTTTGAATCCCGTGCTGGGCTGTCTACAGGAGGTAGAGATGGATGCCTGAAGATAGAGAGTTACAGCAACAGACATTGTCTACATGCTCTGAAGAGGGGCAAGTGGTTTGCAAATGTCTGGAAAACATTTAAAGGGCATAAATGAATGAATTGGGCTTTTATTTTTTTTCCTGCAGAAGAAAAGTGTTATGAGATCTGTGACGGCACTTATGTGGAGATGAGCAGGAGTAAGTAAGGTTCTCCCTGACATTGTGTGAGCCTTGTCCCAGGGCCAGATGCCTTGGGTGGGAGTTATGCTGCAAGTAACCATGCTTTTCTGTGGGAAGTTCCTCCCCTGAGACATTCCTGAGGGATTAGTCAGATTCATATGCTTCTGAAAGTAATGTGTCCTGCAGTTTCTAGAAAGAAAAGAACAAAAATAAACCCAAGCAGAGATGTAGTGCAAGCAGATGGAGCTGCCCAGCCTGACCAAGCAGGCTCAGGCTGTCCGTGGCTGTGTCTGCACACCCACAGAGTGTGCAGGTCAGATGGTGCTCTAAAAAAGTAACTTATCTGTGCTGTTGCTCTGCTACACCCTAGACAACACACGGGTGTCATTTGTAATATAGCATCGCACACCAGCCAGAGCCTATTGCTATAAGCATGGGACCAAGTACATCAATGAAAGGTTCTGTAGTTTCCAAGAGGAATAATAATTCCAGAGCAGGAGATTATTACTATTCCACCCATTTCAAGGGTAAATTTGCTCATGTTTGAATATTTGAAGTAACCATGTGCAAATGCCACACCTCTTTCTCATTTTGGAAAGGTATGTTGATAAATCAAAGACATCCTGAGCAGTGTACTGAATGTTCTTCTATGTATACTGTGGCTGTTGGGTGAAACAAGATTAAATGCGTGCTGTGTAAGAAAGACTGCATCTAAAAGAGATGATATACTGGCATAAAATATAGGAAATTCTTTTAGAAGAAAACCCAAAGTCAGTGTTTAGACCTTGGTAAAAATTAAAACAGAGCAAAAATCACTTTGCCACCACTAGAACCTGCTGTGTGGTCTTGAAATCAAAACTGTGGCCAAGATACACAAATCCTTGGGGATCTTTCAACAGGGGAAGTAGTGTTACACTTGCTGCCAACCCCCTCTGCCCCACTGGAAAAACACCCGTTCTCTTGGCTGTGGGCTGACTTTGGCAGCTGGGAGCAATTTCATTGAGGTCAGTTTGACTAATCAGCCTTGAGAGCCAGGTATGTCTGTACATCTTTGCAGAAGCACAATGAGCTTTTATTGTCCTCTGAACGCAGAATCTCAGACCATTCATTTGGGAAAAAGTGTAAAGTTGCACTTGCCAGTCATCAGAGAAGCATCCAGATGCCTTTGGCTGGGTAGCCAAATTGTGGTGACAATGGGCAAGGTCGGATTTAAAATGTGTAGAGGAAGTATGTTTGCTACTTCTGCTACCTGAGGACTCCGAAAAGTATTTAAGATAGTTTGAAATGGTTGTCTTTGACTTTTATGGGGTTACTTCTGCACTACACTTGCCTTGAAGATTACAAACATAAATTGAAGTTTTTTCTAAAGGAAAACAAAGCTGGTTTTGTTCCGAAAATGCTGAAACAGCCTCTTTCAGAGATTTGCTGTACTTCTTTACTAAGATGTTGCCTCAAAGTGAAACCTTAGTAAAAGTCATCATTTAGCAGCCTGCTTTGCATTTCAGTATGCTCAAGTTTTCCAGTGTAAAGTGTTTCCATCTTTCTTTGACTAGCTGTACTGAAAGCCATCAGTGGTGATATCTGATACTAATAGCAGTCTTGTGAGGCTGTGAAGGGGCAGCTCTAATAAATGCATATCAGTATGTTACAACAGCTTCAGAAAAAGGCAAAAGTGGGGGGATTTATTACTATAATTTCAACACAGCAACAGGGGAACATCTTGCTGTGTCAACACAATGTGTTTTCTTCATTTAACATCATTCACTGTAGAAAGGGAATTCTGAATTCTGTAATTTAGGAAATTCTTAAATTCTTTCACATCTAAGCAGACTTTCAGTGACTGTACAAATGTTTTTCTTCCTTTTTCTTCCCAAGCTCCAGCCACAAGTGGTACCCAAGTGGCATTTCCACAGGCTCACATGGCTGGGCTGGGGTCTGGATTTGCATTCCCAGTGGGCCTCGAAGCAGGAGTTAACGCCAGGATGTGATGTGTGTCACAGCTCTGTGCCATATGGAGTGGTTTTAAATTATCTATACAATGTAGTTATTTTAAGAAAAGACTATGCTTTTTGGTTTTGGAAAACAGTGAATTAGTTGTTTCTCAGTTTGCAGTCCTAACCAACCTTCTCTCTCCCTGTGCTTTTAATCTGTGAGCATGTGGATGTGGATTATTGATCTTTTAGCATCTTAAACCAAATCCCTTAAATTGGTGATGGCACAACATGCTTCTCCTGTGGGGTAAAATCTGCCAGACATCTGGCCCTGGCATGACACAGTGAGCCATACTGTGGGAGAGCTCAGATTTTCCCTGATAGCTGGACTGGCTCTAATATTTTTAAACTGGTTTGAGGCTGTTGGTGTTTTGTTGCGTTTTTTTGTTTGTTTTTGTTTTATTTTGTTTCTTTTGGTTTGGTTTGCTTTGTGGTTTGGTCTTCTTCATTAAATGTGGGTATTTTATTGATCCCTCCCTCTTTTTATGTTAAAGTTTTGAATTAAAGTGATCATTTGCTTAGAAGACAAATACCCAGAACATACTTGAGGTGAATAATAAAAATGACAAAAGCAGCATGTTACGGCGCACTAGTACGTAAACACCTTGTAGGCATGATGATCAGTGACAGAAGGTTTGGGATCTCTGCCTCTAACTCTAATTACATCCCTTGTATGTTCTTCTGCCAACAGACTCACTTTCCACCATTACTGAGAAATGGGTTTGCCATCACTGTTTGTTTTTCTGAGGATTCTTTCTGCTCCTGGAGCCTGCTTGGCTTCACACCTGTAAGCTTGCCTACTGGCACACGCACACCACACAGAGCTGACATGCATCCCCTCTTTGGGTTTGTTAGAGGCACCCCCATGACACAGCGCACATCCATTAAAACAGCCCATGCTGTATTAGCACAGACTGTAAATTACTGGTAATCACACAGCCAGCCTGGGTGTCCATCTTGCTTTGGAGCACAGTGACAGCTCAGCTGTCACTCCCCACAAGCTGGTTCTCCATGCAGCCAATGGTGATGGATGTGTGTGTGCTGACAGCACCAAGGATTATGCCCTTGGAAATCCAGAGCAGGAGCCACCACAATGCATGTGATATAGATTGTTCCTACCTAGATAAACTGTTTGAGGGGTTGTATGTATGTGTGTATGTCTGAGCAAACATGATAAGAGAAAATAAGGATTTAAATGAGCAGAGTCCTGTCTATGATTCGTGCTATATATAAAAAAAAAAAAGCCAAACAAAGCAATCAAATCAAAATCCCCTCTCCTCCCCCACATTAATCTCTTTTCTCCCCTTGTACTTTCTCATAAATCTGTCCTTGGCATTGCACTGGATTGCTTTCAGCACAGCTAAGTTTGCCCCTACATAGCATTTCAAGTAAAACAATTTAATGGCCCATTGGCTAAACGCTGACAAACCTACTTTGAATTCAGTAGGATGTAAGGACCGAGCAAATTCTCAGCAAGGACTTTGGCATAGTATCCTGTGACGCTCACACCCTTGCAGTTTTGTGGGAGCTATTTACCCACTTGCATCCATTTCACGTTTTGCATGAAATCTGTTTTCACATTTTGTTGCATTGAAACAGCATTACTGAGGCACTTAGTCATTTGTTAGCCTTTGTGCTTGCTCCGACACAAAGGGTGGCCTCTTTACGTCATTCAGTGACACATTCTTCTCTGTTGACCTGTATCTGTGATGATAGGGGATATTACAAATTTATTCTTTATTTTGCTGCAGATACATATTGGCAAGCACACAAGTTATAAGTATGGTCTGAAGCAGCTCACTTTGGGTTGTGTAAATAACCACAACGTACATCAGCCTATAGCCAGCTGCTTCTCAATGGCAATGTGATTAGGTTACTTAATTACCATCCCCCCTGGCAGCACAGGAAACCTAATCTCTGCTTTCTGCATGGTCCAGAAGTTGCCATCAATGATCACTTCTCAAATCACGTGAAACTCTGTTTCATGGTGCCATTTCTAATTCAGCATCATTTGGATGTGTCTGATCCTCCCTGGAGCCTCAGTTCCTCAAAACAAGCAGCTGGGTTACAGCATTAGCACTGGGCACAGGTGCTGCACCTGCAGTCAGAGAAGGCTGGGGACCTTGGTCTCCCTGTAGTCCAATCTCTCAATTCCCTTCCTAAAACTTTGGGGGCTCCTTCTCATCCCCATTTGCTGGAGCAGGATCCCAAGAGGGATGAGCATCTGAACCTTGAAGTCAATCTTTAAAATTAACTTCCACTGCTAACAGTAGACGTTAACAGGCAGTGTAAGTCAGTTACAGGTTTCCTGGTAGGCACATGTGCACCTAGGTGCTGTTCTGCCTCTTTTGATAGATCAGAGGTGATGGATAAAGACAGAGTCCTGCTGTCCTTCTCAGCTATAGATGGCACAGTTTGTCTGTGGAGCCTGGCTAGACAACACATAGGTAAGTCATGCTAATGGCTAAACATGCAAATGGCACACAGCAGGTGCACAGGGAAGAAATACCTGCAGGAAGCCAACATGACCTTTCCTAATCACCCTACTGATGGGGTCATGGGTAGGTAAGCCCCTAGAGCATAGATACATAGTCTGCCTTTAGTGTTTAAACCTATACTATTCTGCCTTGCATATTTTAGTTTAGTCTTCATCCATATTTTAAATTACCAGGTGTCTTGGCTTGAGTGAGTACAGAACTAATTCTCTTCAGTGATTGTACTTTTCAGCTCAGTTCTTCTAACTAACTGCACCGTCTGAAGTTAACAGCATCTTTTCACAAACAGTGTCTGCTTCTACCAGTGATAGCACTCCATGTTTAGAGTTAGCACTGAGGATTGGTGTGCAGACCAAGGCCACTGCTGGATCTTGTGTACCATGCTGGAGGTGCAGAAAGTAAAAGGCCACACCTGCAGGGAGGAGTAGCCAGGACAGATGGCCGACCCTACACTGACCAAGCATGTATCAAAATACAGCATGTTTGGTATAAAACTAAGGGATCACAAGGATTAAGCCCCTGCTCTGCTCTTTTACTTCTTCCTTGCTTCTTCAATGGTCAGCATCTGAGGAGGACTCTGTCCGTTCTGCCTTTCATCTCGGTCTGTGTGTTCCTGAATCCAGTACCAGAATCTAGCTCCTGAACACAGCTCCCATCTGCTGCTGGGCCCAGTCTGGGATTCTCCCAGTGCCTGCTCTATACCATCAGAAGGGTTGGGTTCAATACTGGTTTTGTATATATTTGCATATATATTCCATTATTATTACTTTAAGTTTCATTAAAGCTGTTATAGTTTCCTTTTCAAATCTTTAAGTCTCTCTCCCTTATTCCCTTTCTCTTCCCCTTTGGGAAGGGAGGGGGATTAACAGAGAGCATCTGTTACAGGTCTAAGGGGCAGCCCTGACACTAAACCCTGACACTAGGGGCTACATTTGAGTGACAGGATGGGGTTTCTTCATTCCACAGAGAATGTCTTTGGGCTTTTTCTGTTTTCTCTACATTCCTAGAAGGAAAAACATGGGCAGATATTTAAAATTTACTTCCTTCACCCAGAAATAGATACCAGTTTTTAAGACACTTCAGAAGCTGAAAATGCAGATTTTAAGAGGTTTGATTATACTTATGTTTTTCTAACAAACAAAATAAAGCACTGTGGAAATTTTATGCTTAAATTCTGTTTTCTTCTATGCAGTTTTGTCTATGTCACCACTTTTGAAAGTCAGCTAAAAACTACCTGAATTAACATCCACTGAAATCAATACTAATTTGGAGGATTGATCAAGCTCCATGGAACAAAGAACATCTGATGTGGAAGATTACATAAACATGTATATATATTTTTGAATATTTTTCAAAGAGCTGTGCTGTGGCTTAATCACAGAGATATAAAATACAGAAATATATGCATAGTACAAAAACACTATCTGTACCAAAGCAGTAGATACCCTAATAATCAGGTGGTCAGATGTAATAGTGAAGGTAAAACCTCCACTTCAATTTAGTAACTCACCTGACAGTCCAGTATCCTCATCTACAGAATTAAGAGTAACCCTAATGCACATGAATAAAGAGTCAGGAGCCAAAGATCAGCAGTCATAGCAATGCTTCAAGTCACTTCTTCCTTTACTCCTTGTTTGAAATAGTGACACACTTTTCTGTTTGAGTTTTCTATTATGTACCTTGTGATCCTGTTTTCTGCTCCTTCTCTCCCCAGAAGTTAACTGATGACTTCCTACCAGCTTTACAGGTGATAATACCCTGAGCTTTCAGATGAGTCCTCCTGGTGCACCTCTCCACCTAGTTACCTTCTCTCCTTCCCACCTCACCCCAGCACCTTTGGCCAGGCTGAGCCTTGGGAAGCTTCCACTTGCACCTCCTGGAAACCCACCTGATTTTCCTGTGCGATACTGACAGACCCACAAAGCCTGCCCATTCACACAGTGCTAGAAGGGGAAGATCTTCTGTCATTCAAGTCCTCAACTCAGTCCAGCAACCCAAAGTTTGGGGGAAATCTGTACCTGAAGGTTGTGTCAAGGCAGCAGCTTTTCTTTGTGCAACAGGCAAGGCCTCCAGTGCCTACACTATGCCTCCTCCAGTAAAACAAGCAATGGAAACAAGATGGTACACTCAGGGAGTGTCTTTGCATTTCCTACAACAGGCTAAGGAACAAAAGGATGAAATTCAGTATGAGATGCATTAGACTATCATCTGATAAATGAAAACTTTGTTATATATGGAGCAAGTGTATTTGGTATTCCAGAGAGATGATCTTAGTTTGGATCCATCATTTTCATCACGCACATCCATAAAGTAAAACCTATTGCAAAAATGTGAGAAGCAGTAAATAATACAAGGAGTATTTCACTGAAGAGCACACCACCTGAGTATTAAAATGCATCCTTTGAACCTTAGTCAGTCTATGAACTGTTAGTCCATCCAAACATTCTAGATCAAACCTTGATGAGAGAGGTTATACAGTAGACAAAAGTAAATTTAAGATTTTTACCTTTATTATTTATTTTGTCCTTATCCTTTTATCATTCTAAGTTCTTAGTGGCTTAAAATAATTAAAACTGATTTAAAAAAAAATTCTCAGATTGCATCATTTCACAATTTTTAGTTCCACTAAATCTTTTGAAAGAAAAAAAATGGCAAAGGAAAATACAACAGTTCTGTTAAGTGTTATGTATTTTACGTAAGTTTGAATCATTTAAGATTCAGAATTACAGAAAGTTTGCATTTCAGGTAAATTTGATGTGTGTTGTGAGCTTATAAACTTTATTTTAAAGACAGAGGTAATTCACAAGTCTTATATCAGAAAGATAGTGACATTTAAGAATTAAGGCAGTCTAAGTAATGCTTGTTGAACATTTTCCATTCACATCCTTAAACATTTTTAGTAAGGATTTAACCTCCTTGTACACTTCACACAGATTTCTGGGTAAGAAACGAATGTTTTTATTTATTAGACACTTTTCTAGGATATTTGAAAGAAGTGGAGTCTAAAGAATTTCAGAACAAAGACAAAAAAAACATACCTCAAAAAGGAGTAATACATTTATGTAAATTATCCCTATTAGTAATGCCACTATAGCATAACAATTGTAAAGACTTAGGTAGAATTAGGAACTTAGAGTTTGTAAGTAAATATAACACAGTATCCAAAACACTCCATCAAAAGAATTTCAAAAGCTTGCTTTAGAGTAATGAAGTTCTTCCCTCTTGGAAGGAAGAGTAAAAGAATTCAAACCTTTGTGCAGCATTTAGTCAGTATCGCAGTAAGGCCACTACACCCCTGTGCCAGTAAGATGAAACTGGCCAACAGTGCCTTCCACTGCTGAGTGTTCTTCTGGTGTATTGGTTACAGCGTGAAGGGAACTGCCAGCCTGAGCATCCTCACCTCTTGTGAATGATGATGAGATCAAAGTGGAAACACACACATGATTTTCACATATGTTTGGTAAAAGGTACATTAGAAAATAAGAAATTCATTAATTTATCGCTGTATTAGCAGAGACTGTAAATTACTGGTTACTGGTTAATCACACAACCAGCTGGGGGGACTATAGGAAAGGAAAGCTGAATCACTAATTTCTGTTT
>WUAM01000269.1:927510-951339 GCA_024336885.1 Actenoides hombroni | reverse complement strand
TGGGGGGACGATAGGAAGGGAAACGTGAATTGTCAATTTGTGTTTTCCTTTCCTCGCACCCCCCCCCCCCCCCCCCAGGTTAAAGCACAAGCACTGTAAGAATTTAAATAAGCTGCTTAATTATGAGGCATCAAATCACCACACCATTAGCCACTATGAAATAGTTAACATGCCAGAAATCTGAAGATTTATCTGTTCGTGGTGCAGACTTATGGAGGTTCATTAGAGGAAAATTAGAGCAGTACCTTCTATAGAGGTAACTGAACTTGACAATCCATCACTCCAGGGCCAGCAAAGCAGCTTTTTGTAGAACCAGGACTAGATGTTAACAAAATTCTACTTTAAATGTCTACAAATTTTTCCCCTGATCAGACTAAGCTTCCTGCTGTGGCATCCTACTGATTCAGCAATGTAAATTCCTATCTTTTATGGTGCTAGAACTATAATTTCCATTTCAGCACTAATCTAAGCACACAGTAATCTGTTACAAAACTTAACCCTTGATGCTACTCTGCTCTACTGGTACCAACACAGCAATAGTCTTCCACACTCCAAACACAGTTTTGAAGCCTTGTTTAACTTCCTATTCTGTAGCTCTAGCAAAAGGATGGGGAACAAAGTATTCTAATGTTGCCTACTGTAGATACACAATTGTCCAATTGATAGAGGTAAAGAACTATCAGCTCAAAGCAGGCAGTAACAGGGATCTGCATTTTGGTAACCTAGTTGCTCATAGGCAATGTAGAAAATCAGGATATTACCGGGGGAAGCTACACACTATAGTATTGCTCCTGCCCTCAGCTATGACAAGACTCAGGGTGCTGCTAAATCACCAATTAGAAGAAAAACACTTCTCATGAATAGGATTAGTTGGCTCTAGAAAGCACCAGTCCTCTAGAAAGCACCAGTCATCTTACCTGGCTCCCCCTTCAGTAGCTCCAGGACTTATTTCTCTTTCCTCCTTATGGTTTTGTTGTTGCAGAAAAAAATACTGCTGGAACCATGCTATTTAAAAAAACCCAAAAAACAACCAACCAAAAAACCCATAAAACACAAACCCCTTTGAATTTAGTGACACTGATCTTCCAGCATCCAGTGTCCCATGTTTCTATACAGGATCTATGCTCCGATACATCAGTATGATGAAAGGTTAAAGAATTAAACCAAAAGAGTAGTATGTCAAAAGACAAGGCTTTGAGAAGGAATAATAGGCATAAGTAGGTAAAAGATAACAGAACTTTGCAACACCAAGTGATAAAATAACCAAACAGACCTTGCACTAAAGAACAGAGACCTCCTTCAGCTACATGGTCAGAGAAAACAGATTTCTCAAGCCATGTCCTTTAGATTAACTTAGCTCATTATAATGGGAAAAATCACACCTATAGTAATTATGTTACCTGCCTCCAACCTAAGTAGACTGCTACCTTGTGAGCATGTACATTTAAAATGCACTGTACCTTTAAACAAAGATGAGCAAATAATCATCCAATAGTTGTCAAGTAGGTGTGTACTAATGAAGTTAAGTAGAAGTGTTCATAAGCTTTGAATGGTATAGCTATGCTGCCTGGCTACAACCAGGTGTGCTGCCTTCAGGGAGTTACCGCCTAGCACCCATCTCTGTGCAGACACAAAATAAAGACAAGTATCTTGACTTAGTGTGTGAATTGGTTATTGCACACCAGGTAAATAAGCCCCATTTGGGGACAAGTAGAGATAACACCTTTTGGAATATGCTTCCAAGAAAAATCCTTCCCTCAGTACTTCAGATCCCTGCTTCCCTAGTGAAATTTCATGTCTAAGCAGTCAACACAATCTTTCATCATCCTCCTGCTTCAAGTAAATAAAAAGAAGCTTCACCAATAGACTACAGAGGTTTGAGAGGAATAATAATATAGCTATATTTAATTTTAAAACCTTCACCAAGGTCTAACCAGAGCCACTTGCTCAGCAGAATGAACTGAAACCTCATTTTACCATTGCAGTTTAGTCTGTAACAAAAGCAGCAGAGCCTGGCCCAAGTATTCAATCAGGTTTTAACACCTTACTCTGAACTGCAGGTTGTCTCCAAGCTATAGGTACCACATGTTACAAATTTTGTCCTGTGCTTTAACATCTGTGAAGTTTCCAGCTTCCTTGAGGTGTGTACAACCCTTGGGGCAAAGAAAAGAAAGAGGCATAACTCATTACACAGCAGAGTTACTTTCAACTCGCTGCACAACTGTTTTGTGCTAAGTGTGAAGAGTTTTAAGCCTTTTTATGACTCATGCACAGGAACACAAAGCAACAGCCCTGTCACCAACCACGAAAGTGGCAACACTTATACCAGAAGCACTGAAAACAGCAAAACCCAACAAGTCAAGAGATACCAGTAAAATGAACTTTATTTTAAAGCTCATTAAAAAGCTTCACAATAACACTAACAGATTTAGCATTTCCTTCATTTTATGTACCCCACATGAAAAATGTATAGTTTAGCAAGAGATGAAACGTAAGCGTTTCTGCATGCTACTAACACATTTCACCATCTCATGACCTGGTTAAGTGCTTTGGACTGCAATCATCAAAAACCTTGGAACAGAAAGATTTCTTCTGAAAAGTCCTTAAAGAACGGGACAGACACTTGCTTTTTATTGACATACCCAATTAGATGTCCAAACAAAAGAAAACTACCTTGGCATCTACAAATGCCTACGAAGGTTTCGATTACAACCTTTTGAAGGAGCAGTATATTTCAGAGCAAAGGCTTCTTTTCATCTTTAGTGATGCAAATGGTTAAATACTGCACAGAAGCTTAGTATGAACTCACAATTCCACAGGAATCTGAAAGTTACCAAGGCAATTTTCCTTTTAGGATAGTCATGACCAACATTACTACTACTCTTCCTCCCATAACACAACATATCCCAGACAAGTCTTAAGAAAAAAATATAAATAGTTCCCGAAACAATGCATTCCCACCCCCCATCACATACAACAGCTTAAATATCTTCTGTCATGGGATGAAATATCTTGCTGCAAGTGCAGTGGCTTAGTCCAAGTCCATGCTAATGGTGTTTTGATCACTTGGATGACATTCCCCATTTTGATGGGGCATTTCAGTATTTTTGTCATCTTCTCCCATGTCTTCAGTTTTATAATCATTCCTTTCATTTAATGGATTTTCTTCCTTAGGAGAGTCTACTTTTGGTTTTGGTTGTGTCACCACAGGCTCACAGACATTGTTTAACTCCTAAAAGGAAGGAAAAAGATATGGTCAGAATATACATATATATATAGACCCATGAGTTTCACTACTGTGAAGAGTCCTGTGCCCAAAAGACTGTTTGAAATTTGCTTCTGTATTTGTTTCTCAAATACAAACTGAGAAGTACTTATTGTACCCTGAAATAAATTACCTGGTCTTTCTGAAGTTCTGTGTGCAAAATTCTTCAGCTTGGTATTTTGGATTTCATGTGGGGTTTTTTCAAGACTATTTTGTGTCTACCAGTAACACTGAAAAACCACCTGAGTTTTTAAGGTGACTGAAATTCAGACATAAAATGTCAGTAAGGTCCACAGAATTGTATACGGTACAGCATCTCTGCTTGCTACTGAATCTCTTTCTATCCATACTTTCTAACTACCTTTTAAGAACACTGAAGCAGTAAGATTAAACTGAGGGAGAGATCAGTCCAGCTTTAGCACTAACCGTTAAAATTAGTTTATAGTACTCACCTGTAGCTTTGCCTTAATTTCACTTGAATGCACAGCTGGATCTTGATCTAAGCTTTTCTTAGCCTGTGCACTCACAGCATTATTCATCCACTCTACCACTTCACTAACACACTTCTCTACTTTCATCATTTCCATTTCATCAATATGGATGTATTTCTCGTCCTGCTCAAATACAGAAGTTTTGTATTAGTTATTAACAAGTTTGTCATCAAGTTATGCCAGCAAGACTATCCCAATTATTCACAACTTACAATCTTTACTCATTTTCAAAGCAAATACAAGCTGGCAACAAGCCACAGCTGTTACAGCAAGAAACAAGAAGAATGCAGGTATCAAAATAAAGCTGTCTCAAGCAAGAAATGTATTTCGCAGAGGAAATAGAGGCTTCAAAAACAGGTCATGCAATAAAACAACATTCTTAACAGGGCTGATAAAAAAAAATAAATCATCCCCTCCTTCCTCAAGAGTCTTACACAGGGTCTAGGTACTTTAGTGCAATTCTGCTGGACACGGAATGGGAATGAATCAACATTGTTCACCTTTAGAAGCATTCCCTACAATGCTATAGTTACACCATTAACTGGTATCAGGAGAAAGACCTACCCAGCAACACCACCTCTGATTTTAGTTAAGAATTCCAAATATGGGTTCAAGTCTTTAGTGCACTATTTTCAATGATGCTAGTTATTCAAAGACTGTGTAATATTATAATTTTGTAATCTATAGCTATTAAGACATAATTGTTTCTGATGCAAGTCTAAATCTCCAACTGAACTAGCTTGAATGTTTTGAGCTGCCCTGTTAAAACTTACTAAGTTGAAACTTAAGTAAATTTTCAAAGGCAGGAATGCTTATCAATGTGGTAATCTCCAAATACCAATGACAAAAAAAACCCAAATCATGCATATAAAATAAAGCTGGATGTTATAGTTTATCCTGAGTACCTTTTACACTAATGCTTCTCACCATGGCACAATTCTAGTTCCCAAAAGAACTTGAAGAACAGCACACTTCTAAAAAAGTCATACTAACTTTCAGAAGGTCAAGAAATCAGACCAGTCTAATCCTCAGTTTTCATAAGAACGTCCTTTTTGGCCTGAAAATATCCTTAAGTACCAAGCAACTGAAGATACGACACACTGTGCAAGAATTTTTTTGACTACTGGGAAACGTTGGCAGTGTTCTATTTGTGACCTATGAGAGCACACCACAGCTCATCTGAGAATCAATTTGAAGCCTTTGCCAGCTGGTAAGCCTCAGTGAAACACTATGTGGTAAAAGAAAGGTACTTTGAGGCCACTTACTTTATTCCTGAATTCCCCAGCTATTGTAGCATAATACTGAAGCCTGTGTCCCAGTTCTTCTAACAACTTTGGTCGTTCTTCTGCTTCTTGATAGCGCATTTCAATTGGAGTACCTAATTTCTAGAAAAAGCAATTCCTATATTATGTGATTCGTTCACATTGTTTTGTGTGATGGTTTGGAAATTTTGCATTTTGGGTATATTAAAGAGACCTACCTTTAAATTCTCTAATTTGTCTACGTACACCTGCTTTGCTTCATCCTCACCCTCTTCATATAGCCAGCCTTCTGTCTCTGTTAGAAGTGCAGAGAATCCCTGCAGATCCTGTGTGTCAATATAATTCAACATGTCAAGCATCAAAATATGCATCAATTGACTGCGTTTGTCTCGCAATAACAGGACACTGATAAATATACATATTAATTCTCAGCCTCCTACATAAAAACTACATTTCTACTTAAGTTTTTGCATCATTGAGTCACTTAAACCACACCAGCTTCTCAACTGAGGAATACACACACCGATCCTTTTGTCCTTCATTAGGCCAGTACATGGGGTGTGGCTTTAATTCACATTTTTGGTTATGGATAAAGCGACACAGCCACCAACTAGCCACCCTTCTAGACACCAATTTTATTTGGAAACAAACAAAAATTACTGCATTTGTGACAGTTTATTGTCAGGGATATGTAGTCTTTGCTTAGCTTGAGCCTTATTCCAGATCAGTCCCAGGAATCATTCAAATGAGTTTCAGTTTTCAGCTATTTCCAGGGCAGGTATGAGAAAGCTTGATCAAGGGATACAAAATAGATATTCGGTATTAGTATTTTCAGAGAAGCTCCTGAAACCATAAACATACCTTTTCACAAACAAATTTTTCATACGGTCCAGACAACTTGTCCCTGAACTCATAAACATATTCCTCCACTGCATTCTTTGCATCATTTCTTTCTTTCTCCAGTTTATCTTGCATAATCATCTTTCCCTGTATAACCACAGAAAATATTTCAATTAAAAAAATACCTACTTTCAAACAGCATTCTACAAAGCATAGGTCCTGTTAAACAGAGTAATCCCTCAGAGGCCTTGGCTCACATAACTGTTGGAATTCGCATTGCTATGCAGTAGATTCACCTGAAGAAATTGGTTGCACTTCTCTAGATTGCAACAGCTTGAACCCATCTCTGATGTCATTCCAGAGATCAGTGCTCTGATACTACTACTATAAACACCACTTCAATCTTTCTGATCAGCATTTGTCAATTATGTGTTAAAGCTGGACTGTGTATTAGTTCACTAAATTATTAAGAGTTCACGCTCCAGGGTTACACTAAAAGACCAGAGGTTGCCTTAAAAAGCAGACAAATGGTTAATAACTGCCACCAAGAAAGCAGTCTAAATCACACTAACCTACCTCTGTTTCAATATACATATTGAGGAGTTCTTTTCCTAACTGCCACACCAAGTTAGCTTCAATAGGTAGTTCCACATTCTTCACTTTTATCTTGGGTTTTTTAGCTTCTGGGGGCTGATCACCCTTCTTCTCATTTGTCTGAGTTGGAGAGAAGAAAAATAAGATCATTTTCCTGACTTCCTTCTGATGAAGTAGCACTATGATGAAAGAAATATTCACAGGGAGAACTTGCAGAGATTTTCTGTGTTGCTTCAGAATCTCCAAAACATACTCTAAACACTTTTCTTTCAGGTATTCCACTTCCTACCCTGGTCTCCTTACAGTCTATTTAATGGACAGTAAGTACTAAGCTATAGGAAGGACATTTCTCAGATATATGGTGTATTTGCAGATTTTCCAGGAGTGCCATCTGTAGCTTTGCACTTCACTAGTGATCCTGACAGTGATTTTAAGCCAAAACATTTTTCATCTTCTATAGATGAAAGAGCAAACTACTAGCAGTGTCATGCAGGTGTATATTTTTCACATAGATTATTTCCTCTTAGATTTATTAATTCCTGATCCCAACTTCTCTCAGCAGGCCTAATAAGCCTGGTCTCTAACATTTGTTAAACAAATCGAAATATCTGCAATCCAAACAAATTTTAGGTGTACAACACTGCATAAAGACAGGGAAGTGGCAGAAAGAGACTTCTTGCAGGAATTCGTTTGCAAACTCTGTAGGAAAATCATGAGATATATACATTGTTCACAATAGAAAAGGTATATAAACAAAAAAAAGGAACTTGGTGCTCAGAACCTTTTCCTGGAATACGCCACCATTATAGAGCATAACATTTTCAAGAGTTAAAGGGTCACTCACTTTCTTGACATCTGGGATTTTGTTTTCTTCAGAGGGAGGTTCGGATGAAGGGGGAGACTGTGACGTTTGCTGACCATCAGTTTGTACCTGGGACTGTGTTCCAGCCTCACTGTTCTCTTGCTGGATATTTTTCTGAAATGAAAGCCCAGGCACAAAGGATGTAGAAGGCATGTGCACTTGTATTTACTATAGGTTACAGGGCACTCCACTTCTAGTGCACATACTGTACCAAGTGCCCTACAAAGCATTCTCTGTGCACACGCAGAAACACACACGCTTTAACTAACAGAGATACAGACTAGGTCCAAGCTCATAAGGACTTGGTGAAAATGCTACCAGTGCCAGACCTGCAGCATAAGACTTGTGTGCGTGTGCGCTCCACCACTTTCTCTTACAAAAAGTGGCTTTTAATTTATTGAGTTGTAGCTTAAGTTCCACCGCCCCCTCAGAAAACTACTAAAACATCAATTACACCATAACAATGCTGTACTATTCCCCTCCCCTTCAGTGCTGCAGAAAACAATTCAGCTTTCCCTTTCACAAAACATTTCAAAAAAAACCAAAACACTTTAGTAATACAAAGGATTACACAAAAATCCTTTTAACACAGAGAGCATGGATGACTAATAATCCAAACAATGTCTTCCAATTTGGAACAGTCTGATAACTATGCCAGCTGTAAGCAACACCACCCTTAAGCAACCCACCTGCTGCTATTTGACACTTTGACCAGTAATTGATTTTTGAAATCCACACACTCTCAGGATGCACAAATTTTTTCCTGTTCTTATGGAGACATATTTCCCAACACCTATGCATATCCCAAAATAACTTCACTTTGCTTCTGAGAAGGTATTTTTCTTCCAGATTATGTAACAGCAGAATGCACTTTCATCAGTAAGGACATTCAGACAAAAAAGGTCAACTTACGTCACTTGAGATTTCTACAGGCTTTTGGTCCTGAGATTCCACTTCAGTCTCAACACTGACATCTTCATTCTGTTCACTTTTAACTGGTTCTACCATTGATGCAGTGGACACACTGAAAATGCCATGAGTATTGACACGGACTTTCACTTTGACTTTAGACTTTTCTCCATCCTTCTGGGCTGCCACATTCTGGATAACGTACCTACCTAAAACCAAAAGAATCAAGTGGAATTAAACAGGTAATGTTATAGAGCCAGGAAAACACCTCCTTTCTTCATAGAGGACACATCCTCTAAATATTTGATGAAGCCTCTGTGCTAATCTCATGGTCCCCCAAATGAAATTAATACTCCAGGAAAAAAAAAAAAAACCTACAAAAGAATTCCCCCAAAGTATGTTGCTTTTCAGCCAACTTTACCATACAAATCAAAAGTGAGAATGTTTATCATCATCATCTAGGGTACGTTTTCCTGCCACCGGTAATACAGAGTAAATACAAAAAGCAGAAGCTCATTCCCCCTTATTTGTGCTATTTGTGATGCTATAGAGGAACAAAAGAAAACTACACAGATTTAGTCTAATGCCCGTAGTAAGTGGTATGTCTTCTTAATACAAGTTACCACCCCACATAGAAACAGTATATTTAGAAGTGTTTTCAGCTTCTAACACCCATATAAGTCTGCCATTACCTTTTACTCTAGGGCAGAACATCAATGTTTTGTAACTCCCATAATACCTGAAACAAACTTTGTAACAGACAGACAACTACTTTATCAGTAAATGAAAAAATCAGTTCTCCTTGACATTAAGAGCAGACATTTTTCCTGTCTACTACAGGGTTGTATGTGTATCACCAAAACAGAGACCTGGAGATTATAATGCTTGTATAGCAGTAAACTACAAGTTCACTGATTTCATCACAGGCTGGATATACACATGCTCACACACACACCATCCCTTCATCAGTAGATCTAAGCCACAAGCATACAAACCTTCACCTGCTTACTTGACAGCCTAAAGAACGTAATCCCCCATCTCTTGTAAATCCAATACTATCAGAGTTGTAACCTGTCCTTCCTTTGTCTCATCAGAACTACTGCCTCACCCCTTAGGACTACTTAACGAATCTGTTCTGAAAATAGAGTTCACCAGTGAGGTGAAGGAGCTGAAAGCAGTCTGATTTTCAGTTCTGTTCCTACCAGTTTGCAGAACAGCAGTTAAACGTCTCATTTGTCAAAGCCATACAGAACAGTGACCAATCCCACTACCAGTCTTTACAGCAAGAGTTAACATAAAAGGAAGTCTGATGTTTAGCTATAGAATTTTGAGCTGGCTCCTAAGACATATGGTATTTGAACTTTGCAGCTCTCGGTGAAACAACCACATAACCTGCTTCAAAGCAGAGAAATTAATGATGTTTCCTGTTAAGATAATAGCTTTTGGTAACTTTGTAGTGCATGAGGTATTAGCTGAAATAGTGGTAAATGAGATAGAGATGTTTTTGCCTTACATATTCTCCCACCCATTTTAAGAATATTTATAAAGCTTATCTTTGACTACAGTTCTGATGATAGTGTATTTTAAGTGCATTGTTAACCAACAGAACAGCTGCACTGTCATGTAGTTAACCAAGATTTGTCATTTCTTCTACCTGTCTGGAAAAAAAATGGAGCATTCTAACAAAACCAAGCAATTACTTGACAGCTAGTAATAGCTTTATCTTAAATTTTACATGCAAACATACTACATTTAATTGCATGCTTAGAACTCAAGAATAATTATTTAATTGGCCTGTCTTTACCATCACAATCTTTTTCTAACTTACCACATTGTAAACACTGTGTCAACACTGTTAATGTTGTAATTTGCCAAAAAGGATGAAAGAGCTGCTTCTAAAATGTTACCTAGACAATTCAAATCAATACTGTAGTCTTGTAGCTGCCACTATTTCAGGCTGCCTTGATTAAAACTTATTCAGCATTATGTCAAATGCAGAAAGTAGAGGGGAAAACAACTAGTTACTCAAGAGGTGTTGTAAATTTTTTAAATGCAGGAGATATTGTTCAAGAATTCCTAGTTTGCTTTAGTGAAAAGCAGAAAACAACATTAAAAGAAGTTAAAAAGTTATCTTTTGCAGAGATAGCCCCATTCTAGTCCTGGGCATTTGGCTCTAGCTCTCTCCATTTCTCCATTGGACTGAAGAAACTTTAGAAGCTAGGAAAATTTAAAAAAAAAAAAAAAGCAAATTAAGTTACCTATAGCATTGGAGAATTGAATATTGAGTCCTTCAAATACTAAAACCTAAATGTGTATGTCATATAATCATACTGTAACAAAACACAGCTACAGAATTGATTTAAGATCAAACAATGCAAAAAACCCACTATTTCCAGGACATTTACTTACCGATTTTTGACTCAGGATATGGGACTCCATTAGGATCAGAATAAAAAGCTTCTAACTCAAATGGACCTTTCCTATAGAACGTAAGAACCTTGGAGAAAGGTGCTGCATGATTTCTGCTGAAGACCTCATGAACCCTATAATTAATAGGAAAAAAAAAATATCACTTTCAGCAGAGTATTTGAGCTGAAAGGCTTTGATCTAGGGTTGGAACTCTTCAGAGAAATATCACAATGTTTTGACTCATTTATTCTCCTAAACAATTCCAAGGAAGATACTTCACTACTGTACCATAAGGAAAAAAACACTGTTGTGTACTGCAATGGGAAATTGTCCTATTCTACTAATTTTGAGTCTCAGAAGAAAATAAGATTAGATGCGGGTGGCAATTCAGCGACAGACTACCAGTAGACTTCAAAAATTTGTTTCCTGCAAAGGCATTATAGTGAGCTTGAAATAGCATAATTTACATCATAATTTGCACCCTTCCTCAGTCTCAAAAGGCTAATTATAGCCCTGTTAATTCCTTACTCATTTACTTTCTGTGACTCAGTTGAGAACTCTGACACCAGATTATTCCTCATTCCTTGGCCCGACAGAAAGACAACCAGCTTTATTTTACATTCTTCCTCTAGGGTCTGTCTGCTACCATGCCAGTCTGATTACAATTTCCAACTAAGTTTTGTCTCCTAACTATGGAAGGATCTCATCTAATTACCTAAGTGTGAGAAAAATCAGAGCTTGACCTAAAATATGAACCCACAGGTTGCTCTCAAAAAGCATGTGACAGAACAATTAGGTTTCGCATCTCCACAGAACACAGTCAAAAAAAGAAAAGGCTGAATTACAAAGAACATGAAAAAGGTAGGAACAGGTCCTTCTAGAACTCTAGACCTCCCAAAAGTTAAACTCAGACCTCTTTATGACCTAGACAGCAACTGCATTTCATATGTGCATGGCACAGTTAATAGTAGAGAGGTCAGTCTTGAAATACTGCAAATGAAAGAAGTTTCTCTTACAAAACTCTAGGAGTTAAATCCTTGCTTCTTGTATTTTCAGCCAGACAAATAACATCCATGTAAGCTCAAGGCATTTACATAGTGCATAATGTATCCTACTAAAACTAGAATCTAGAGAGGTGTTAGGAACACCTTGAGTAAAAAAGCCAGAAAGGAAAGTGAGATCAGAATATGCAGTTCTAGCTAATTCTGTATTCTAAAAATCTGACAACTACGTAAGGACAACGCAAGACAATATATTGATTGGTAGCTCATTCAATCACAATTTGTTTTAATCTTTATTTTTTAAGCATATGAGGAGTTACAGTTAAAATTACAACACACACCTTTACACAATCTCCACTGTCAACCATCTCTGATATATGGTCTACGGGTTTTCTGCATCAGAATGACAAGATCCTAATTTAAATGCAACTGAGAACATTATCCTTGAATTATGAAGGCCAAAAGGTTCACAGAACTGCAGTTTGAGCTACTTACCCTTCAGTGTCCTCTGCTTCTGTGTTCCACAACAGAGATATTGGGAATGGTGTAGCATCTGTCACAGAGAATTCTCTCACTTTAAAAGCTGGAGAAAGAATTGCACACTAGACAAAGAACAGATATGCATTAAAGTTAGTTAACTATGCTACTCCACCGGCTCCCAAGACAGG
The DNA here is from genome assembly GCA_024336885.1 of Actenoides hombroni. Taxonomy (NCBI): domain Eukaryota; kingdom Metazoa; phylum Chordata; class Aves; order Coraciiformes; family Alcedinidae; genus Actenoides; species Actenoides hombroni. The sequence goes on along the minus strand of WUAM01000269.1, from coordinate 939,038 downwards.
TAACCATCTTTAAACAGGAGAACTGTGTTGACATTACTGAAACAACACCAGGGAACTCACTTGATTTCAGTGGAGCATGACAAGAAAACAGAAGTCTCGTACAGAATTGTTTATACTCTTTGGGTTAGCAGGACTTTTGGCCTTCTTACCATTGCTTGTGAAAGAGGGTAACAGTCTAAATAAATATCAGAACTGTAAAGAATGGAAGTGCTGCTTTACTTAGTCCTAAAAGAAATGGTGTTCATCTTACAAGTTCTGCTTCTTTCCCTAGAGACAGCTGATTGCTAGTGATGGAAAGCAGTTAGTGAGATGGGGTAAAGAAACAAGTCAAAGAAGAGATAATGAAGTAAGAGAAGGGTGTAAATGAGGAAAGGAAGTAGGAAGAATGAATGGTTTACTTGTAAAATATAGTTCACTAGTTGGAAACTGTAAAAACAGGGAAAAAAAAAGGAGATAGAACAAAAGTCTGGTTCACATTGATGGAAAGCTGGGTACCAGAAAATGCAAACTTGCGGTATTTTGGGCTCTCCCAAACACTTACACATTTCTTGGATTAAAATTACTTGGATACTTCCTATATACTTCATGGATTAAAAATATCTCTTCCCTAAGCTTGACAAGTCACTTAATTTTTCTCATTAAAGATCCCGAGATCCCATTCTTTTGAAGAGTGGACTGCTTACGGAAGACACCCAGCATTAGCACTTTCAGTGAAGTAGTGCACCACAGAGGCATACTCTGGACTTTTTAAACAGCATAGTCCCATAAAAAGACCCAGTGGACACATAAGTTCCTTTGCATACTTTAAAATGGACTGCCTCTGCCACTTCTTCTAACTGCTGGGCTAATCCTTCACAGAAGTGCTCTCAAGAAATGTAACCTTTAAGTTTATTAAGTGCAGCCAGTACTATACCTGCAGAGCACAGCCCCTAGCTATGGCTTCATCTGCATTCAGTGTTGTACTGACATCCTTGCCAAAGAATTTAGCAATCCTCTCTTTCACAGCAGGAATGCGGGTTGCTCCTCCCACAATCTCTACAGCAGTTATATCTTCCACTTTCAGTTGTGTTTGTTCCATTAATGAAAGAAGAGGCATCTCTATCCTTTGCAGGAGGTCAGCACACAGCTCTTCAAATTGTGACCTAAGGAAACAAATGCAATTAACCAGAGAACACCTGTCCCACCATTAAGATTTCCTGGTATGCCTGTTTCCAAACTGACAATGACCAGGTTTGTTAACTGCACTGCAAAAGGACTTCAAGCTAAACCTGAGTAGGCTGAAGTGACACTCACAGATAAGGTAGTACATGAACAGCTGCTTACAGATTTTCCTATGCTGCTATCAATGCAGTTAAATAAGATAAAGGTATTGTTTGGCCAGGTGCTATGTATTTGCCTCTCAGCAGAGGTTACAGACAAGAATACAAACAACAATGATACGTACTTTACAACTAGCAACTGTTGCCTAAATACTGAAGAGAAGGAAAACAAAATACCACACTCTTCCCTAGCAGTTAACAGGACTAACAATGGCTACAAATTAAATTGTGCCTGTGAGCGTGTGCAAGAGGTAGACACACCCAGACTTCATTTACACTCGAGCAATAATCAAGCTATCCCCCAATAAGCACCATTTCTATCCTCCATTTCTGTCAAGATCCACAGCACAGTAAAAACAGGGGGAAAAAAAAGGGCAAAAGCTTCAATTGTTGCTATCTTAAGAGCAGTATGGGCTTTAAGTTACCTACAATACACAGGAGGCTTAAATATGCAGCCAATCCCCCTGGGTCTGGTTTGCATGCATCAACTGATGGTTTTATGAACACATCACTCTACAAAAAGAATCCAAGATTCTTAGACATTATTACACTGAAACATTTCTCAGGCAGATGAACACTACATTTCACAGCCTTAGGCATTCTAGCATTACAAAAATGACACAGCTATTCAGCACTTGCACTTAATTTTAGCACAGTAAGTTTCTTTCAAACATGGAAAGAAACACTTATTAAAAAAAATACAGCAACCAAAGCACCTGCCTGTTTGGCACAGAACTCACCTGTTCATTTTTCCAGACACATCAGTATCATTCATGAAACATTCAATATTTAGGGGAATGTCTGTGCTATTTGAACTCATCAGTTTCTTCAGCTTCTCACATTCCTGATACAGACGAAGAAGAGCTCGAACTTTTGCTTTTGGATCCAGTTTATACTTTGATTTTATTTCTGCACAAAAGTAATCTACAAGCTTTCCATCAAAGTTCCTACCACCTAGGAAAGGGTCAAATGCTGTGCCAAGTACCTGGTTTGAAAGAACACAATTATTTAGTCTTACACTCTAAAAAAACCAGATGGATTAGTAGTCTTAACAATATCAGCAAGGTTTTGCCTTAAAAACTATTGGGGACAAGTCAGCCTCCACAGGCTTAAGTACTTCAATCAAACAGACAAAAACTGTTCTTCAATTACAGTGGAAGTAAAACTCAGAAGGTGACAATCCTAAGCATTCACAGTTGTAATCCAAAAACACATTCGTTTAGATAAAAAGAACTAAACCACAGCAGTTGTATTACATTAGTATATCACAAGGAATTTACAGTCCCTATTTGAAACCTCCCTAATGAAATGAAGGGCACTGATAAAATCTTCACCTTTTGAGTCATTGCCGCTTCCAATGCATTAAATTATTCCAGAATTAAGAATAAGACATGTTTACAGGATATTTGATTCTAATGTCACGAATCCTTTTATTGTCATTTAATCTTACTACCTTTAGTTTACTTTTGTTGAACGCACAGGCTGATACTTGAAATGCAGAATGTCCCATATCAACAAACACAACTATCCGTGGCTTCTCTTCTGGAGCTGGAAGGTCTTGTTTATAAATGCCATAATTCAGAGCCACTGCAAAACAAGTGTCAGATACTATCAATGTAATCTCTACTGAGTCTCCAATTGCATGCCATCACATCCCTGTGAATGTTAAGATACAGGATCAAGAGCAGCAAGACAAATCCAGACATACACCTATGCAAGGTCTTACCTACATGGAAGTGTTATTCCATTAATATACGTACTAGGATCTGGGAAGCAAAGCATCCTTCCTCAGTCATGTATATGCTCTCTAAGCATTTAAGCATGCAAAACTAAAAAGCAAAACCCTGCTCAGGGTTTTTCTACTTCTGTTAATTAACAGCTCTTTTTGCTTTGCATAGTCATCAAAAACAGAGATCATCTTTACAATGAAACCCTTAACCCAGCTTTTTATTTACAAGGAGTATCTCCAAACCACAGAGGTTTTGTCTGAGAATGGTATAAAAGGTCACCAGAGGCTGCAAAATGGGAAAATCTCAGTCTATACAGAACACCAGGCACAGACAAGATGTTAAGTGTATTTGAAGCATAAAATGGAAGACAACATGGCATGTAAACACAGGATGATGAAGTCAAAGAACAGAACACAGTTCTGCATCAGCATTGATTCTGGGTGGATAGTGTCGAAGCTAGGCAAGAGACTGATGCAGTAACTGAAGATAAATAAAACCCTAGAGAGTCTTGGCTACATGGTTACATAAGAAAGGTTGAGATTTTGGTATGATATAGAATGTGCAAGAATGTACATCTGCACATGGGGAAAAAAAAAGCCCAAGATGAAGATAGCAGTCAGGACATACTAAAGAGATTATCAGGCGAGAGAATTAAGAGCGTTACAGAAGTTAGTCAATAAGGCTGGGAGTATGTGCTCTGAAGGGCAATGCTTTTTAGTCACACTGACATTCTCTCACTTAAGGATAAAGGGACACCAACTCCCTTTCTCACATCAAAAGCAGCAGTCCCAGACCATCTGGAACAAGGACAGCAAAGTTTCCCCACTGATCAGAGACTTGAGATTTATGGATTCTGGTGTCTAACAATGTTCCCCTTCAGTTGGTGCACTCTTCCTCATCTGCATGGATTCTCTGGGGTCTATAAAAACCCAACAGCAACACTCACTAATCCCTCTCACAAGCAGCCATTAAAAGGTAGTTAATTAAAAACAAAACTGTTGCATTAAGTGTGTCTGTTAGAACCTTGAGATCCAGATTTGGCTGTAATTGTGTATTGGTCTGTTCAGTCACATTTGTATTTCTGAGCAGACTGAATATACTGCCCTTGTTTCCAAACTAAAAATAAATTTATGAACAAAAAACCTGAAGAAAAAAAAAAAAAAAAAAAAATCACAGCAGAATTTGCCTTTTGTTAATTTTTTTCTTTTCTGCTCTACTATGCCTCAGGACCCCTTCCCCAAAGATATAATCAAAGATTCTTACATCTAAAATATTAGAAAAATGTAGATAGTACACATTAGCCTTGCAAGGTAAAGAGAATTAGAAATGCTATGTGCTACACAGTAAAGAAAGACTGCTGGTGCTGCTAAGGGCATGAAAGAGCTCTGCTTTTCTGGGGACTGTTCATCTCAATGGCAAAGATTCCAAAGATCCCTCTTGCAATGTCCCCAAAAGTTCTCAAGGTTCTTGCAGAGCCAAAGACCAGCCTGACGTGTTCTGCCAAACAAACAAAAAGGAAGTGACAATCACTTTTTTGGCAAGGCCTTTAGTTGGCATGTATCACCTCATCACAAGAGGGCACCTCTGAATCAGGCAAGAAGAATTACTGGAAAGGTAACACTTTCTTCCTTTTGAGTGCTGAACTAACTTGTTTATGGATACAGTGTTTCTATATAAACGTCTTGAAAATTGAATTTGAAGGTTAAAAATAGATGGTTGGATATTGGTACTTCCTCCTCCTCTCTCCACAGCCAACCTAGAGATGTGCAAGACCTGTAACTCAGAAAAATCCAGGTACATGGGACAAAGTGTACCTATCAATGAAATGATTGTATTACTGATGAAACAACAACATTTAGTAGAACTCCTATACATTACCATGTCGATACTCATCTGAAATGGGTTCTGGGGAAACATTTTTAAGATACCACTCCACCAATGCATATTTAAGTTTGCTTTACCCCTTAAAAAAAAATTAAGTAAAATATTAAATTCAAAACCATGAATCCAGCTGTTGTGTACCAAACATATTTGCATGGAACATTCTCCTAAGTAAACTATTCCCTACTTATCTAGCTAATATAGGCAACAGGAGCAGAAACATAATTGTCTTCTGGTACAGACCTCTACTTTCCAAACCTTCCCCCAGGAAACAAATGCTATTTATTGTGTCATTTAAAGATATGGAACAAATGCTCTCAAACACAAACAGAAAAATGCAGGAAGACGGGGTAAGAATGCTTGTTTTACAAAAGACCAAATAAACTCTTGGTTCTGATAATGTGTTTTTAGAGTCCCGAAGAGATGAGCAAAGGAGATTCGTTGCTGTGCGTGTGCTTAAAACCACAGACACACTGACAAAAGCCTTGGAAAAGCATCGAAGCTTAATCAAGGAACTTCCTTTAAGAGTACCTAAATCCTGCAACTGTGCATAAGGTTTCCTCCATGAAATCTGGACAGTAAACGAAATGGATAAGCAGACCAGGCACGTGGTGACTCCTAAAGTACTCGGAAAAAACTATCACTGCAGCTTCATCTCTTCTGCCCCTTCACACAAAAGCCATTAAAATGAAATTAATGTAAATCAAGTGAAGAGCAACAAGCTTTTAGAATATTTATGTTTCATGTCTTTACTTTTCATGTAAGCTATCTCTTAGAGCTTTCTAAAAATGCACCCTCTATCACATCTTTCATTTGCAGAAATTGCTGTTTTACCCTACTTACCTGCTGTCATGTCATTCATTAATCTAAGGCAATTTAATCCAACAATCTGAGCTGCATCCAGAAGGGACCTCCTTTCAGCATCTGTGAAAAATGATGGAACCTGAAGAAAGTGGATGAGAACGAGAAGTTATTTCCAGAAAATGAGACACTGTTTCTTTGGAAGTATTAATTTAAAAATTGTATCTGTTCCACCTCTTTGAGGAAGACACTTGCTCACTGCAAGTATTTTAACATGCACATATTTTAACTACTGTACTGAATATTCTATTCAATCAAGCTGAGATGGAATTAAACGAGCATCAGCTAGTTTACATTAGCACATACTAGCAAAACATAATGAGTTATCTGTATACAAATGCTAGGAACCTTAATCACTGATGCAAAGTATGAACCTGGATATTATGGAAACAGAGACATGGAATAACCTCAGTCAGAACTGGTAGATGTATTCCTGTCCAAGACAGTAAAGAGGGAAAAGGAAAAGTACAACAATATTACAAATGCAAGAGGTGCAAAGAAATAAGGAATAGAAAATAAAGACAGTCTGTTTTGGTCAAAATTACTTTGGGCAAGAAATGGTAAAGAGATTCTGAAGGTGTATGTTGTAAGTTTGCTACAGATCTCTGTAGGCTTTGGACAGTGACCTCTGCTGTCCTCAGGGACAGAAACTACATCATTAGAAGACACTAACTTTTCAGGTATTGACTGGAGAACAAACTCTTCTAATAATAACAGAATTAAATATTCCTAGATGCAACATGACACAGACTTGTTCAGAGTCATTGAGAACACAGAGGCAGATGTTATTTTATACTCAGGCTTTGCAATGGAATGACTGTTCTTTGTCTGAGGTCATTTTCTATACAGTGATAAATTGAAACATAAAACACCAAACAAACAACTTACTGTGAGGACATAAGAAACATAAATAAGACAGAAATCATGGCTTTCAGTTGCCAGAGGGCAAATGTTGATAAGCAAAGATGTATTTAAGGAGTAGGCAGTGTAATTGGTTGTGGAATTAAGAGGCAGCAAAAAGGTATATACTTGATTCCACAAATTCTGGGTCCAAAAGTTCACACATCTCCAAGATAGCAAGTACATGAAGTGGGTCAGGCTCTGAAATCTGGAAGTGGACCTGGGATTTCTTTAAGTCAAAAGCTCTAAAGCTAGTTAACATTAATCCCTTTGTAAGTACTTACGCAGTGTTCCTTTTCACTCTACACGAATAGAAACAAAATGCCCTCAGTAGCTGAAGTTAAAAGACATAATGCTCACTACAATTACTTACAGAAATAACACAGTCTGTTACTGGCTTTTTCAAGTTACTCTCTGCAGTCTCTTTTAATTTAGTCAGTAACATAGCTGAAATCTGTTCCACACTGAAGATATGCTCCTCATCCATGTACATGACCTGCATAGAAGAAATAGGTAGAGCAAGTCGATTATTTCAACTAGAGGAACAAATTACTTACATTTTGTTTTTTGATACACTGCTGACTAATACTCTACCAATCATGATATTCTTAATTATTTCATTATAGAATTTCACCGTACAATTTAATTTTCCATTTGAGTGTCTACAGAAGCAATAATTCCATTTTCACAGACTTAAAACATAAAGAACTGTATCAATGATATAGTTGAAAGAAATGGCTAGCAAGTTATTAAAACTGAAACGCTTATTTAGATAGAAAAACTGTCTCTAATCATCCCATTATGTGTAACATACTGAATGTTACTTACTGAATCAATTCTTAAAACTTTAACCAGTTAAAAAGAAAAAACTCATTTAATCTCCAAATAGCCTGAGAACAAAGAATAAATACCAACTAGCGCTGTTGTCCCAATATTGGGCTTTCTCATACAGTAAAAGACTCCTACACACATAGAAATTAATGTTTTCCTTCAGTTACAATCTGAATTTATCCATTAACCTCCAAAGTCACAAACCACGTAAGAAAAAGCATCTCCTCTTTTGTAAGGCCTGACTATTTTGCCAGCCAGAATTATTTCTAATGTATAATCCCTGCTGTTCATTACCCAGGCCTGACTGATACTGAATTTTTGAGGCACTAGTTCAAGGTATAGAGAAAAACAGCAAACTAAATGCACAGCCCTAAACTAGGGTCTTCATTAATGAAGCAGCAGTGTCTGTTATGCCTGCAAGGCTTCATTATCAATATTTTTATGCTTCCATAAATTAATACAATGTTATTAACTACACTTATTCTAGGAAAAGCTGATATTGCGTCAACAAACTCCTTGACACATAAACAAGAGTCAAACCTTCAGCATGATACAAACTGGTTTTGAACATCTGCTGCAAGCAATTTATAACAGACAGTCCACTAAAGACAAACATGTCACTCATGTATAGCAATTATTCTAAAGAAGAGTTCCTACTACTTTATATGAAATTTGTAACCACATAATTAGACTGTTGGAATGCATTCCACACAAGAGTGACAGAAAGGTTCATACTTTGAAGTAAAACCATATGACCTCGTAATTACCTTCACAGTTTTTCTGCTGGAATGTTTGAGCTGAATGTGACATTTGCCAACAGGGAAGCTCACATTTCAGCAATAACTTGCAAATGAACCTTTTTTTTGATAGTTAACATCCACTATTTAAAGATGAAGCTGTCTATTTATATGACAGTTTTTTCTCTAACAAAAAAAGTTAAGAGAAAACCTTTATTAATTAAATGAAACCTGTAGTATCACGACTAGGTGCTGAAATGCAAGCTTTTAAGTTTAGCTATAAACCCCAAAACAATACACTGCAAATTTACCTTCACTCCAACTCCACCATTCTTCATAGGAACCAAATCATAGCTCAGCTTTTCTTTTTCCTTCTGAACAAAAGGGTCATTAAATGCACGGCCATGGAATCTCTTGAAGTTAGATACTGTGTTGTGGGCATGAGTAATTTGCTGTAAAGAAATACATAATAGTTAGAAACCCACTCTTAATAGACCTGCAACGTTCAGTGCCATTCTGTATGCCCCCCAAGTATCAACCAACTTTTAAGATAGCAGCTCACTCACTTGTCACATCTGTTTCTGTAACACTTGTAATTACCATCTGGTACTGTATATCAGCTCATTGTCACAGAAGATTAAGAGTCAGACACCTAGATACTTACAGACCATTATATATTAAGTATTATAAGGATTATACAAATATCTGAAACCTTGAAGCAAGCAGGTGAACAATAGCAGGATCTGTAGCGCCTACTACTTTGGTCACTTAATTTCGACAAAATTCAAATAATTACAGATAGGAGCCAGCTTCACAAGCAGTTGCAATACTTGTAAACCAGCCACCTCACCTCCAGCTGTTCACTTAAAGCCCTTTAAGTGCTAACAACTGTTGTCACAGTCACTTAAGTTTCAAGCTGATAAGTCTCCCCATACATTACAATACTTCTCACCCCAAGCTACTTCTAAACCGTATCATTTCCCTGTTCATGTTCACCTAGCAGCCAATCAAATTCTTGCACTAGATGCAAAAAGGATAGAGTGCATAGGACAACAGAGAGGAACATGAGACTGTTTTTCAGTAACATCAGCTTAAAGTACCTAGTTAGTAGGCTTAGAGTGCAAGCTCCCCACAGAGCCAACTGACCTAGACAAGCATTCTTCACCAGGGATGTAGGACAGAACAGAAATTAGACAACTAGATTGGCCTAAAGATACTGCAAGTGTTTCAAGTAGAATGAATCCTATTCTATTGGAGAGAAACTATAAAAGTGTGTTGTTGTCTCCAGAAGATTCGGGCAGGCACCAACAGGTTGCATAAGTGATGAGCATATCAAGGAAGATTTCTAGCATTCGCTATCCTCAACAGAAAGCATCAGTTTCTTATAGCATGAAAATTTTCCATCATGGAATTGAAGAATATGAACTACATCTTATATTGTAAAACTATGCAATTATGACAGTTCTGCAGCAGAAAAGCTCCCTGACAAAGGAGCAGACCATACCCACACTATTAAACAGTAACTTCCAGAAAGCTGTGTGTGTGTAAAGAAAGATGTTGCACCCAAATTCCCAACTGGAAATCATCCTTGGTTGATCCTAATCCCCGAACAGAGTTCAGCAATTATTAGTAAGAGCACGAGTTTGTAGATGCCAAAAATCACGCCAGGAACTATTCCAGTACTTTAATGCAATAAAGTATTTAGGTTCCTGGGTCCAAGACTGTTTCCCAGCATGGTTACGTTTACTTGTATAACAATAACTTCAGACTATTTGACTGCTACGTAATTCACAACTTACTGCTGAAGAACGTAGAAGCAAAAATGACCGCCATGCAGTGCACAGAGCAGCACAAACACTTCGATAGCTTTTATAGCCTAATTTAGACTTAATCTCAGAGCTTTTAGTAAGGAAACAGCCTTAAGATATTTTTAGAGTATTTGTATGCCATTAGGCTTCTGCATATGTTTTAATATCTTACTGCTTAGTCACAATTAAGAAAGCTGAGAATTATGGTCTGTTAACTAACATACTGTTCTCATCTCCAGACTACCTAAAGGAGACAGAAATTCTCTGCAAATTCACTCCAACAGCAGCTCCTCAAGTGTTAAAAGCTAGCGAGCACCTCTGAGTACTACGAGTGGTCACACATAATCACATTGTTGAAGTCACCAGTCAAGAAAACGGTTTGTTTTTTTTTGTTTGGGGGGATATTTTTTGTTTTGTTTGGGTTCTTGGTGGGGATTCTTGGGTGTTTGTTGTTTTTTAACTAAGAAACTGATTGAAGTGAAAGGGATTATTTTACTCCTCAATTTAAGTAGGTAATACACCCTAGGACACTGAAAATGTAACTCTCAATTGTCCATGTCCAGAAACTGCTATGTTTATGAAGAAACACAATTTACATCTCATGCGGCCAGTCAAACTGGACTGCTTACAACAAGAGAAATAAATGTTCTGAAATCTTTTATCATTAACTCTCACATTCTAGACTTCTGGCAAAAATAACTCATTTCAACTGCTAGGACAACCGAGCATCAAAGGCTCAATACAGTAACATCTTACAGAGGTGTCCATCACTGCAAATACATGCTTTCCAATGCAATTCAAGAGACAGAATCTACTTCACTTTCAGCTTACTTCACATTTTCAGTAAGTATTTACTGGAATAATCCAACGATACTGAAACACATGAGAGTACATAGATCAAATCACTTACTGTTTTGAGTAACAACTCATTTTTGCACAGTGATGAATCATACTAGTTTCCAACTTGAAACAGCAGAAACAGTCAAATTAACAAAAGCAATGCAAAAAAAGGAATTTAAGGAAAAAACACAAACATATGCATTTACTTTATTACTCCAAATGTTAACCTGTAACTGTGCCTGTGAGCATGTAACCTATTCGTATTGCCTTGGCTATTCAAAATTAAGAGTAGAGCTATTACAGGGGGAGAAAAAAAGTCTTCTTTGGTGCTTTCTCCATGGAAACCCACTGCAGTCCTTTTACTACATGACAGATCTGCACAGGCCAGCGGAAGCTCCGCACTTGTGTCTCCATTGGCAGCAGTTATGTAACAACCTATGATATAATACTTAAGGATTTCTTTAACCATTACATTTAATTATTATAAGATTTGTCAAAATTAAGCTCTTCTTCTAAACTGAAAATACTATAATGAAAAACATTCAATCTTTCAGAACACCTCCATAAAACACCCCCCCCCCCAAAACCAAGCAAACAAGACCCCCCCCTCCAAAACTAAGG
>WUAM01000269.1:902671-926129 GCA_024336885.1 Actenoides hombroni | reverse complement strand
CGCCCCCCCCTGCTCCCCCCCCCCCCCCCCCCCCCCCGCGGGGGACCCCGCCGCCCCCCCCCCCCCCCCCGCCCTCCTCACTCACGGCGTGCCCCGGTCGCTGAACTCGTTGGCGACGGTCTCGATGCCGCCAGCCCGAGCCACGGCGATATAACAGCTCTGGTAACCCAGGTCAAAGCCCACCACGGCCATTGCCCCGCCACCGGGGTGGGGAGGAGGCCCCCGCTCTGCCCTGCCCCGGCTCGCTCCCGGCGCTGCGGCCGCCGGCCCCCAGTACCGCGCGCGCGGCGGCTCGGTGCGCAGGCGGGAGGTGAAGGGAGGGGGGTAGGAGGCCGGCGCCGCCGCTTTAAATATGACAATGAGACGAAGCTTCCAGAAACTGCGGCAACCACTCACCGGCTCCACGTGCGGCTTCCGTTTCCGCCTTCGGCGGCGTTCTCGAACAATTCCTGCCAATCGGCGGCGGCGGGGCCCGGTGACGCGAGGCGTTCTCATGGCGACCGTGGACGCCGCCGACTCTGCGAGGGCAGGGGGCGGGGCGGGGCGGGGCCGGCCGGTGTTAGAGCCGGCGGGGCGGGGCCAGGCGGGAAGGGGCGGGGCCGAGCGGGCAGGGTGGCGGGGGCGGGAGGTGCGGGCGGGCAGGCAGGCAGATGGTGTACGGCGCTTGCCTGGTGGTGGTGGCGGCCGTTAAACCGTCTCTCCGCGCGGCGGGGAGTGAGCTCTAGAGCCTCCCCCTCAGCGCGCTCCCCTGGTCCCCTCGCCTTCCTTCCTAAGCCCCGCTGCTCGCCGTCTCCCCTTTGCTCTTGGCTTTGGCGCTCCTGAGCGGCGGTGGGGCTGCCCCCCGGCCCCGCGGTCAGCCGGGAGCGGTGGCGGGGCCGTGCGGCGCGGACCGCCGGCAGCGGGGTCCATGCGGAGAGCTCTGCTTGTTGCTCTCTGGCATCAAAAGTGGCTGGGGGAAAGGGGGCCTTGTTGAAGTGCTGCGAAGGGCGGTGCGGATCTGTGGCTAGCGGTGGAGAGGAGCGAGCCTGGGTCTCTCCGGGGGAACGGCACCAAGCAGCGGTCCGGAAGCCGGAGGGCCCGTCAGCCACGGAGGGAAGAGGGCGGTAGGGGCTGGGTGAGGAAGTTGATGGGACGCAGGTGAAGTGCAGCGGTGCTCTGCTGTCCGAGTCTGTTGCTTAGCCCTGCTCTTGGAGGGACTTGCGTTTTGCTCAGCCTGTACCTGTGGGAGAACTGAAGCAGCGATCTGTAACAATATCCTTACTCGACTCATGAAGCCTCTCTGTAGAGTCGACTACCACGTTGTTAAAAGTATCCCCTCACGGTGCTTTGTTTGGGGTGCTCTCAGAGCTAGCAAAAATTTAACAGCACAGGTTAAATAACGTTAATGCCACAGATTACTTGTTCTTCTTAAGAGGACTTTTATCCATACAGCCACTATAATAGAAATGTCCTATTGCCTCCTGGCTGTTCAGCTCTAGCTTGTTTGTTCAAGACCCCATCCCCTGCTACAACCCCATCCCCTTAACCTCCTGCATTTCACATGGAGGCATGGCAGGTACACAGATCTTCATTTTTTGGTTGTCAGTGGTATATCTGTTATGCTGCCCTTCAGGTCCCGGTTGTTAAAAAGGGTGGGAAGTGATGGTAGCATTCAGAGTTCTGAGTGTCCCTGTGTGAATGAGGCAAAATCGAAGTATTTTGCCCCTTTGTCGATAATACACTGTAGCAATCTAGCTATGCTAAAGCTTCACTTCAGAGTTGAGTAACATTCAGCAACACAGTCTCCTAAAATAATGTTTGCCTGTTTCAGAGGAGCCACATTGCTGAAAAAATCCATTGAGATCATTGTATGACTAGCTGAGGATGCAACTTCTAACTTCAGAATAAGCTGACAGGTTGGCCAAACACTAGAGTGTGTGTTGATGAGGCTTCCTGTGCCTACTTGACGTGGTAAATATTCCTGATAGTGCACTTCTAATTTTAAATGAGGAGGCAGACTTCTTCAGGGTATTTAGGTGCTTAACTATCCTACTTTTTCATGGGCGATACAGAAATGCTCAAAATACTTCCGCTGCCTTCATAAGTATCTGAAGTCCTTGCATCCTGGATAATACTTTTCTAGAGCTTGAAGGTGAAAATCCAGTCCCTTTATTACCAGTTCGTTTGTACGGCCGCTGCCAGCCTATCTGACAAGAAACTGGGTGCCTAGTATTTTCAGCAGTTGTTTAGAAAATCCTGTTGTAGCAAATGATGAACACACAGCATACCCACTAGTTTAAGTGTCACCGAAGATGATAAAAGTAGATACCAAACATTCCTTTTGATTTTTCTTCTTTGCTGTTAATTGTTTATCCCTGAATAGAAATAAGAAAAACTTGACTGTTTGCCCAGATTTGCAGCTGTTCTCTAAAGGGAGAAAAATGTTAAGCTCAGCAGTGAATTTGGAAGTTACTCTGCTAGCACCATCTGTCAGATGGTACAGTACAACGTTGTGCAGTGCAGTGGTTGAGCTATGGCTTCAGTGAACTGGGATCCTGGTATGGGAATAGAGTTTTTCTTACTTGGCCTAGAGCAGAAGCATGTATTGGTAGTGACTTGCTCTCTGTGAGGTAAATTCCCACTGTGGAACTGTAAATAGTGTTGAGGGTTGGGAAGAAGTAGGAGGGAGATCAGAACTGCTGGAGGAGGTAGTAGTGGTAAGATGCTAGCTCGAAGTGGTCCCTAAGGCTGGGCCTGGGCAGCCAAAACAGCAGTAAGGGCCATTCTGAAAGGGCAGCTGATGCTGCACATTAGCAGCATTCTGTAGGCTGCAAGCCCTGTGTCTGTGGATGCAGCCCGTGTACCACTAGGAAGTGCTGTGTGGAGGAACAAATGTGACTATTGTGATATGAATAAGAATCGTGGTTTTCATCATTGGTGAAAGCCAACAAATAAAAGATCAAAGAGCCATCAAGAAATGACAGGACATTGGCTGGCTAAGGTTAACACACTGGCAAGGCCTGAGAGCAAAAAGATTCACATCTGTCTGGTTAGGCTGATACTCAGATAGAACCAGCAGGATTGGAATCATTAAAACTGTGATTTATCAAGGGCTGTAGAGATAAAATTATCAACTTAAATTTAAAAAGTTGTCTATGCCTAGGCCGTAACCAGGGCTAAACTCTATCAGTTGCTCTATCACCTGATGACCCCTCTCCAGCACAGAAGGGGAACTGAGAACAGGAGAGAAGACCCATAGGTTGAAATGAAAACAGATTTAACGATACAGCAAAACTAACACCAGTGCCAATATAAAGTACAAAGTTATATTAAGCCCAGCAAACATACAGTCATCACAATAAATGGAAAGGCAATCCTCGGGAGCAGAATGGTAAGAAAGTCCCTTCAGGGATGGAGACAAGCAGAAGAAGGAGGAAGAGGTGAAGCAGGAAACCCTCCTGTCCTCCATAAACTTCCCTCTTTAAAATGAGTGTGACAGTTATGGTTTGGGATACACCTGTGAGCCAGCTTTGGACATCCGCCCTGGCTGACTCCCAACTGCTAACAGCCTGCAGACCATGGCTGGCTATGATTCTGTCACAGCAAAACCAGGACAAAACTCCAGAAAAAAATCTTTAAAGCCCTTGTTTCCTTCCTCCAATGGTTTGCAGTCTTTAGGTGTCGCTCCTTCCTGAACTTGAGATAGGAAGGGTTACATAAGGACAGTAATTGTTTTGTATGGGGTGGGTGGGGAAATACTGTTACTAACTTGCACTGTGGTCTGCTTGAGTTGAAAAATTTAGGAGTTTAGGAACTGAGAATAACTGATGTGCTAACTTTCCCTTTGGCTGTCACATCAGCCTGTACTGGACGGCCATGTGGATAGACTTGCTGGCCTGATGCAAAATTTCTGTTTATGTTCTCCTTCGTACTTGTCAAGTAGTCTGGGATCTTAATGCTGCTGGGAAGAAGAAGGTTATGCTGTTCCTGGTTTCTCATTGTTCAGTGGGATATTGGATTGTTACACATGGATGCTCTGTTTCAACCTTTGTGGTTTTGCAGTGCACCAACTCTTGCAGCTTGTTACCAGAATATAATGGTTGACCCATGTCTTTCAATTTTTTAAGGTTGCCCTGCACGCTTAGGATGAGTGTTGCTCAGTCTACCCAAATATTCTATCTACTTAGGTGTTTAGCCTATGGTAAATAAGGAGAGGGTTTAGTGACAATGAAGTATTTTTTGTGGATTTTCCTTTATTCCTGCAGGGACTTCAGCTATGTTGGTGTTCTTATTGTCTGTGAAAGTTAAGGGCTTCTATAAAAAGTCCACATTCTGATTTGGAGAAAAGAGCAATCTGGCCTTCATCAGTGCAAGCAATGCTTTAAAATGGTAGCTGCTCAGGCCTTTAAAGAATTATTTTCATATTTGTTCTATGATGTGGCCTGTACAAGAGCAATAATAAGGGTGTTAAGAAAAGGAATTTGACATGGGAATGGGAGTGATCTGTTAAACCAGTCCTAATGTTGGTGAACTGTCATGGGGTGTGGAGGTAGAATGACATTACTGTCTATACTGGGAATGTTACCATTATAAAACATGACCTAAGTGAACTAAAGAGGACTAGCTAACATCCCTATGGAAGGCCAGGCACCACAGAACATAACACAAAAGTCTGTTGAGTACTTAGGTTTTCTGCTATGTTGCCAGGGACCCAAACAGAGATGTACAGGAGCTCTGCTGGGACAGTAGAGGCAGCATTTTTTGTACATAATCTTCATGTTTTATTTAAAACAGAGAACAGGAAAGCCCATGCAGGCATAGGCAGGCAACATCTAAACATTGCATTACATGTAAATAGGTCTCTGTATCATTTCTCTGGGGACATTATTTGTGATCTCATTTTCCATTTGTGGGTTAAGCTGCATTCCAGCCCATGCTGTTGTTCCAGTCTATTTGGAGGTTGCCCGTCCCAGCTTTACTGCAGCTGCAGCCATGAGCAGTTGGCTCTTACGATAGTGAATGATGGACATGCTGGGGGATCTAAGCTTCTGCACCATTTCTGTCTCTCATCATTTGAGCAGGCCTTTAATGCAAACCTAATGAGATTAGGCATCATTTGTTCTTGGGTTTCAGGCTAAGTTTTAAAGGGTAAAGAGCATTTGAGATCATTGCATAATCCAAAGAAAGACTGACGTTCCTATCAATCATGGTTCTCTGGAAATATGAATTAATTCTCTAGGTAGCTCCAGTAGTCTCACCCTTATTGTACAATGCTGTACTGCAGCTCTTTTGTTACACTGATTTCCATGCCACTATGTTACTACTGTATGACATTTATTTTCATGTATATAAATGTTCTTTAAATCAAGTGAGAAAGAGGATAGTAATAAGGAAAACAGTATGAAATGCCAAATGTTTATTCAACTCTACAAAGTAATAGGTAGTGCATTATGCTTGTAAAATAGCTAGGTAATTTCATCTGGCCTTTTTTTTTTTTTTTTTTTTTTGTCTCTTCTGTATAGGAAGTGTTGATGATAATGTTCTACAGTATTATCTTTGTTAATACCTCGATCCACATGCTTATCCTGGAGAAAGCAGGCAAGCCTGAAGAGGATATGTCACCAACATGGCAGTGTCAGTCACCCGAGGCATAGCACTCAATGGACACTGCTTTCTAAAGCTTTGACATCTCAGCTGTACTGTTCAGAGCATCTCTGCTGTGGGGAATATCCACTTTAAATAAAATGCCCAGCCTCTCAGGTAAGGCAAAGAAACTTCACTTGATAGATTTTTGCATGCTTCCTGATAAAAGCCTCAGCACTTGGCAAATTCTAATGTGACTCTTCACAGCTCTGGCTGTGAATCAGCATACTTTAACACACAGCATAGCATGGATCCAAATCCCAGAGTTACCAAAGGGGTGATGTTTTATCTTCCTTACATTCTGAATAAGACTTAACCCAAAAGCAACTTTTTAATGCAAATACAAGGATGTCCTTTTCTGTGGGTTTGGTTTTTTTTTATTTATTTTCACACCTATTAATAGATCTGTGTACTTATAAAACATGAATTAAAATGGAGCAGGCTTTACTTTTGAGGTTAACATGAATTCCTCAGTAATTCTAATTGTGAATGTTTGCTTTGATTCCTGGGAAACTACTGTTACTGTCTGACATCAATTAAGTGTTCTTTGGATTTAGAAAAACACAAAACTAAGACTGAAACTAAATAGTGCAAAGATGGAGAAGGTAAACTAAGTTATAGTCACAAGGTTACTTATAAACTTTGTAGTTCTATTCACTTAGAAGTCCATGTGTTTTTTCACTTAACTGGAATTTTCTACTGGAAAATGAAGATTTTTAGGAAAAAAAAGCATTTACACTTTATTTACTTTGTATTTAATGAACTTAGTACAGCGAGGTAAGTGTCCCATAAATGCTTTAACATAGAAAATTATAGAGTTCAGGAATATTCAAGTAATAGACTGTAAGTGTTATGAATCTCAAATACTTTAAAATGAGTGATTATGTGTTTATAATTCCTTCATAACCTTTTTCTTTCTTCCTGTTGCTTAGACACAAGAAGTGTTTTGAACAAGAAAATCAGACAATAGGGTTATAGCGTAAAACAAATTTAATGTAGGTGACTAGATGTACATCACTAAATGGAAGTATTGAAGAGTTGAACAGTTTTAAAGTAAATATGGAACTAGATTGCATAAACTCTCTGATGCCTAAGTGCAATTAATAAGATAAATGTACTTGTAAAAACAAAAACATTGCAAAGCAAGGAGGCAGTCTGGATTTAAAAAAAATAAATCAATGTTTTTGACTGGTTTGTGTATATACATTCAAAGGAACTGACTATTACTTTTAAGCAGAGAAATTAAAATGGACATAAACGAAAATTGGGGAGGGAAGGAATGGAGGAAAAGAAGCTAAGTTATTACTGCTCACTCTGGTCTCAAACCATCTGGCAATATGCTGCCAAATCATTATGTATCATTTATATGACTCAGTGCTAATCAGATGTGCACGGATTATGCAGACTCCTTATGCTTTCAACACTGGTAGAATGTTTCAAAAATAACACTTGCAATATTAGTATGACATGTACTTGTTATGAATTTCTGACAGTAATCCAAGCCATTTTTTCACTAGAAAATATCCCAAGAACTTCAGAGGCTGTTAAGATTTTGACTTATGTAAAAAAGAAAGATGAAAGAACTTCCAACCCACTAATATAATATCAGTATCTTCTGTACAGACACAAAGAAATTATTTTCTTTGACTTTTTCACTAACTTACTGAAAATACACTGACTAAGCAGTTAGGCCTGAGCAGTATGAAAAAATACCTAACTAGGTAGATATATATACACTACTGGTTACAATATGCATGCTTTGGAAGAGCGTGTAATAAAACAACTTTTTTACAAGAGTGTGTGCATGGTACTGTGCCTATGCATAGATAAATCCAACACTTACATATTTTTTTCTAAAAAGAAATTAGTTATTTCACAGTCAACAGTTGCCACAAATTTAGTACTATAAAAGTTTCCATTGAGCGTTTATAGCATGTCTATATCTATAATTAGAATAAATTAACTATTACAAATGTATAATTATCTTAAACATATGGCCACAGAAATTTGTTAATAAAATATGTTTTGAGAATTTAAAACTTAACACTGTCTCAATATTAAAGCTACAAAACTCTGATGGGGAGAATATCAAATATTGAAAGGTAAAAATCAACAGGCTGAGTAATTACTCTAACAGGTCAAATTGCTCCCTTCTCAAGAAATGTCCCATAGGTAGTACATAGAAAATTACAGAAATCATTGTTTTGAAATAAAGAAAACTATATGCTCAACTAAGAAATATCACGTATTCTGGAAATTAAGGGTATATGAAGGGAAGTTGTTTATTTGTTATGTGACCATAAGATTCAGTTATGAATGTGGTGAAAACCCTTAGCTGTATAAAGGACAACCAAACAGGAAGAAAGAAGTAATATTTAAAAATTTAACATAACATTCTATTGCAGGGATATAGGTCTTAACACAAGACTATGTTTTGTGATGTGGATGCTTGTATAAACATACGTGTGATTTGCTGTGTGTAGTTTCTTGTATTTACATTTATAGATGGTCTGAAAGTGTTGAAGGTAGCTCAAAGCTGGCAGCATGTTTTATAGTATAGAAAGCATGTTCTGCAAAGTAAATAATCCATTGTTTAGATTTACTTATGGACTTAGAATTACTTATACAAGAAAGAGGCATATGCTTATCAAAGCTTTTTAAAAAATATTTGTTAGACATAGTCATGTAGTGTTCCTCTAGTAGAAGGATGAGAGCAAAATTCAAAACAAAAGTGAGAGGTACACTGTTAATAGTGACTGTCAGTAACTATCTGGTAAATTTTTCAAATATCATCAATTTTTTTCTTTATAGTTCTAGATAGTTGACTTTCTAAAAAGTTACAGCCCTTTGAACAGGGGCTGGATTCAGGGCTGTGTGGATGAAAGATGGATTGTTCTGCAAGAGATTTGATTTTAGCAGTGTCATAGTAAAGTCCATACACCACTTGGAACATGCTGAAGACTGATCCCTGTGACAAGCCTCAACTAGGTGACCTGAAAAGTGAGAAGCTAAAAATAATGAGGACCTTAGGAAAATGTGTTTCACCAGCTTGTCTGGATTTACCTGGGCTATGCTAATACCCATGTTCTAGAGAATTAAAGCTGAAACAAAGAAGTGTGAAATATTTGCCTGTTTTGTAATGTACCCCATCTGTTAATCATATGTCCAAGACAAGCCTAGATTACTAGTAAGTGTTACATATGGTTTGTTGTTTTGGGTTGGGTTGTTTTTGTTTGTTTGTTTGTTTCTCTTTGATCAATAAAGAAAAGCAAGTTTATGTATAACTTCTGGACATTGGGTGGCACCATTGCCTCATGTAAGCCACCATATAGCTGCCTTCTAGCTAAAGATTTACCGTGTTGGCTCAGCTCCCTTTTCTCCTTTAGTGTAACTATATAAGGCAAGTAAAAAAGCAGCACCCTTCTTTCTTTTCTTTTTTTTTTTTTAAGCTTGATTTTAAGTAATCATCTTGCTTGAAATGGTAATGGATTTTTGACCAAGAACTCATGTTGCTTCCTTTAAGGAACTGTTGCTTGATTTCAAGTGCTATTCTACAGACCTTCTGTGAAGCTCTTGACTGAAATAGATACTCTTTATAGATAGTCTGCCTTTGTGTGCATGTACCCCAGCCAGCCTCTTGCAAAGCTGCGTGCTAATGTAAAAAGCAGGAATAGCACCAGTGTGATTTATCAGCTTTAATAAAACTTCTGTGTAAAATGATTTAATTACGAGCTGACTTGCATTGGGCTGACATGGATGACATATCAGATACCAGTATATGTTTCTTAAGTGCAAGATTTCCTGTAAGTTTACTTTTAAAATGTATTTAGGTCTTTTTAATTGGATTTTCATCTCCTTGCTGGCAGGTACAAAGTTTATTCCAGATCAGCAGACATTTGTAAGTACACCACTTTCAAATTTAATATATTACTGCTATAAAAGCATATGACAAATACCTCTTTTAGTTACTGGTATAAATTTCCTTTCTGGGATTCATTTAATTTATTACACAAATCAAAATACTCAAATAGTAGCTAACTAATAGCATTTTGCCATTAGATTAATTAAACTGCCAGAGAGTGCATTTTGAAAATTGACTGACCAGTTACACAGTGTTTGCCACAGTGGAACTGAATGAGCGAGTAAAAAGGAATACAGTATTTCAGTTAATTTTTAGTTTATGGATGTATTTGAGGCAGAAGTGCAGAATTAAGTCTTGCAGTTGTTTCAGAAAGTCTCACAGCAGAGTAAGGTCAGGATTATGTAGATCAGTATTAGGACTGCCTTACCTCAGGGAAAGAATTCTGATGAAAGCTGAAACAGTGATTTTTGATTTTATTTTATTTTTTTTTTTAATTTTTGTTGAAAGAAAACTCTGTTTACACGTATGTTTGCTGTTTGACCTAAAGATACCACAGTTTTAGCATCAATAGAAATCTGCATAAAAGTATGTCTTATTCCTTTAAAATGTTGCTATCCATCTGAGTTATGAGAAACAGCAATAAATCAACAAGGCCAAATGCAAGGCCCTCCATCGGGGTCGGAGCAATCCCAGGCACTAATATAGGCTAGGCAGTGACTGGCTTGAGAGCAGCCATGAAGAAAAGGACCTGGGAGTGCTGGTGAATGAGAAGCTCAACATGAGCCATCAGCGTGCTCTCGCAGCCCAGAGGGCCAATCGTATCCTGAGCTGCATCAAGAGCAGCGTGGCCAGCAGGTCGAGGGAGGTGATTCTCCCCCTCTACTCCACTCTCGTGAGGCCTCACCTGGAGTACTGTGTCCAGTTCTGGTGTCCCTAGATATGGATGTGCTGGAACATGTCCAGAGAAGGGTCACAAGGATGATCAGAGGGCTGGAGCACCTCTCCTATGGGAACAGACTGAGAGAGTTGGGGCTGTTTAGTCGGGAAAAGAGAAGGCTCCGGGGAGATCTTATTGTGGCCTTCCAGTATCTGAAGGGGGCCTACAAGAAAGTTGGTGAGGGACTTTTTAGGCTCTTGGGCAGTGATAGGACTAGAGGGAATGGATTAAAGCTAGAGATAGGTCGATTCAGGTTAAACATTAGGAAGAATTTCTTCCCCATGAGGGTGGTGAGACACTGGAACAGGTTGCCCAGAGAGGTGGTGGAAGCCCCATCCTTGGAAGTTTTTAAGAGCAGGCTGGATGGGGCTCTGAGCAACCTGCTGTAGTGGGAGGTGTCCCTGCCCATGGCAGGGGGGTTGGAACTACATGATCTTTAAGGTTTCTTCCAACCTTGACAATTCTATGATTCTGTTGGGCAGCCTGTAGTAGACACCAACCACAAGGTTCCCTCCATTGCCTCAGTCTGTAGTTCTTACCCATAAGCTTTAGATATGCTCATGGTTGTTCTTCAGGCACATCTCTTCACACTTTATCCATTTCTTGACATAGAGGGCAATGTCTCTGCCCCTCCTTCTTCTCTTGTCCCTTCTGAACAGCCTGCAGCCATCCATAGCTGCACTCCTGTTATAGGATTTGTCCCACCAAGTTTCAGTAATGACAACCAGGTCATAGCTTTCTAGCAGCTCGGTGTCTTTCAGCTTCTCCTGTTTGTTGTCCATGCTGCTGCATGTATTCCAGCTGGGTTATCCGCCACATCACCTTCTTAGAGGAACTACCCAGATTGCACGGGGCTTTGTTGTTTGCATCTTAAAAACTCCCCAAAACAGAGCTTCCAAAGCACTTTCACTGCTTCGGTGTCCTCGGGGCAAAAACTTTTATCTTTATCACAGTTCAGAGCCTCTTGTTTCCATTTATGATTACTGTCTCTTGTTATTCTGTCTTGGACTTCAGTAAAGAGGTGGTTGTCTTGGTAATTTAGGCATAGGAAGGCTGTTGATAGATGCCTGCCAGCCCCCTAGGCTAACCGAGCTCAGTTTCCTTAACCACTGTTGATGTGCTTCAGAGCTTTGAAGACAGTGATCACACTGAGAGCCCAGCCTATTAACGAGGAAAGCCTTTGCTTGTTTGTTTTAGCAAAGTGTGTCCTTGTCTGCAGATGAAGAAGAAAGCCATCAAAACGCCAAGGGGCAAAAAAACCCTATTATAGCTAAAGCACAAAGTAGGTCTCGTGTCAGTGAATGTAACCTGTCCAAGAATAAGCTTATGCTGGCAATTAGAAGGAAGCTTCACTCAATGGCACAGTCAGATTCTAGAGCAGCCTTCCAGGGTGTGTGAAAATGGAAATTCTTCATTATATTCAGGTGGATACATCTCCAGAAGTGATTACATGAGAAATAGAGCTGCTTTAGAAGTAGAGTCTAGAACCTGCAGGTCCTGCTGACCTGGCCTGTGTTCACTCAGACTGTTACTTGGTTCAACCTCTTCTGTGAATCTGGAGGAATTCAGTCAGTAAAGTGTCCTGCATGGTGCTGTGAGGTTTCTCTTCGTCCTGGAGTCAATAGGAAGCTTTGATTTATCTTTGGATAACTTATTTATTGTTATGTAAGGTGGTTCTATGAATTTTGAACTTGAACTAGCAAGTGAATGTGTTGGATTTTGAGAAATAAAACATGAGTCTGTTTTTCAGGATGTTCTTACTGCTTTTGGTCCATCATTAGTTTTTAAATTCATGTCATCCATTAAGAAAAAGTAAAAAAGTAGCCTTGGGTGTGGATTTTAATATTAAACAGCTGAATAATATTTTAATATTAAACAGCTGAAGAAAGGCAGTTAGTTTGAACTTGTATAGCATGTAGCAATATGACACCTTTCCTTCTCTGCATTTTAATTGTATGATGGGAAGAATCTTAAGCTGCTACTGGAGCAGAAAATTGATAACAAAATAACTTGTTTAACTGAAGAGATGGGAAGTCGCTTAAACATCAAGAAAACATGTAGGCTGTAAATCTCTCACTTCTTGATGTTTAAGCAGCTTCCCATTTATTTACCTTCAGTTGTGAAATGATAAGCGCTGAGGAACCGAGATGTTTTGTAGCTATACCTTAAAGAATGAGCAAACTCTGTTGCAGATGCCTACAACAAACAAAACACAACTTATTCTACATCTCTATATTTGCAATCCAAATTTTTGTTTCAAAAGTTGCCATCACAGTTTTTACTACAATCTTTTCATATATATATATTTTTATAATTTCTGGGGTTGTTCTTTCTCTTGGTTTAGAGTGTATAGTCTACACTGAAATTCTTTACTGTGTGTGCAATGCAACCGACAGGGTAGTTATTGGAGCTGTAATTACAAGATTGGTGTGGGCTGTGGTGTGGAGGGGAGAGAGGGCGAGGTTTGCATGCTTGAGATCACAAACAAAATGGGCTATTATGTAACTGTGCAGAGGGGATACAGTCCACAAATTGTATTTAATCCTACTTCTCATACTGTGGCTCTTCTTAACTGCTTTCATCAGTAATGTTGCAGTTGGCGCTATAATGAAGAAGTGTGAGGGTATGATCCTTATCAGTTTGCTACAGCGAAAAGCTGGAATTCCCGTTGGTAGCCTGAACAGAAAAAACCCAAACAATTTGGGACAGTCATTGTTATGTCCCATGTGGAAGAGCAAACTTGTCAGGGCCACAGGAATCGCAAAAATGTCCGGGGACCAAGACTCTTGACATTAATAGATGGAAGAAGCATACAAGGTATACAGATACAACTTCCTTGCTAACTGTTAATATAGGAGATAGGATACAGGGTAGCTAAGACCACTAAGAATCCTATCAGAACTTGAAAAAATTAAAATTTTCCTCTTCTGTGTTGAAACTTCTCTACCAAAGACTTCCCCCCCGCCCCCGCACTTTCCTTTGAGTAAACATAGGCTCTTTTTGTATTTTCTTTATTTCCTTCTCTTTTTTTCTTTTAGGTATGAACTTTCATTAGTGACATTTTGCCAGAGTCGTTCGTTTCAGATCCCCTATAGTTTGTTTGAAGTTGGGTTCTTGGGCTTGCAGAATAAGTAGTACAGCAGTTGCAGTCTATTAAATTTCCCAGTGCTCTTGAGGGGAATGAGATTAGAATCTAAACTTAAAGGCAAGTTTTGGGATTCTTCGCTTCAAACCCTTTGAGGTAGTGTGGTGTGCAACTCAAGATTAAGATTCCTTCAAGCCAAGATTAAGAAATATAAAGATATATATATATGTATCTCATATATGTGTGCATATATATAGACAAACATGCAAACTGAATGTGTCAGTGGCATGCTGTACTATAAATAAGAGGATACTTTAACCTTTCATTAGAGCAGCTGTTTCCTTGCACTTGATGCAACATCTGCTTGACTGATTTAAGGATTTATTTTGGGCTTCTGCTGATATTTGGTGATACTTTTTTTCTTTTTAAAGGAAAACATTCCTCCTTCATTTTACACATACTTTGTAGTATATCTTGTAAAATGATTACTTTATCTTGATGTGCCTTTTATATTTCATAGTAAGACTATAAGAAATGCTCTTCATCAACAAAAAAAAACTTCAGCACTATTAAGTTATTCATTTTCAGGAGGTGAGGAGGGAAAAAGCAACTAACATTTTTCACTCTTCCCCCCACCCCACTCTTGCTTATATTGACTTTTTGTTGTATATTAGCAGATGCATGACTTAACTGAATTTTCCAAGAAGCTAATTAAGTTTTGGTTATTTCTTTGTGATATTCTTCTCCTGCTGGTATTCACTTCAGTGTGCCTGGTAATCTCAAAACTCAGTAGAGGGAATAAAAAGAAATGTGTCTCCTTAATGTTATGCTGGTTGAAGAATAACTTTAGTTCTATATTAATGCTGTCTCCTAATCATATTTTAAGTGCTCAGCAGGACTAATCTTCTGGATTTTTTTTAAATAATCTTGTAGGATCTAAATCAGACAGTTACAGGGAGCTGATGGCTTGGTGTTATGTCTGCTGCCTAGAGAAGTGTTACAATATTCAAAACAGGTAGTCTCCAACACAGATAAACTGCGCACAGATGAAGGAAAAGAGATCCTCAGATAACTTGCATAAAATCAAAGCTGGAGGGCTGCTTGGCTGGAGGGAGGGAGCTTTGGGAGGGGATCTCAGGAGCCAGTTAGAGCAGAGGAAATAGATGCGGGGAGATCAGAGCGAGAGGCAAGAGGGCAGCTCCTCACCACTAGTGCCTGCAGCAGGCACTGCTGCTGAATACTTGGGGTTGGTTGGTTGGTTTGTTTTTTAAACAGGCAGCCCATTCCCAAGTACAATAACAGTTTGTGACACAGTCTAAACCTCCTAAATTTTTGGCAGTGTGTTGCTGTTGTAATGAGTTGCATTAACGTTTAAAGGATAATTAAAGATAATGAGGTATAGAGAAAGTGGAATGGAACACAGTACACCACGCCTCTGAAAGCTGGAGTATGGCAAGCTGTCTTTTGATGAAAATAACTTATTTTCTACATAGACATTTTTATAGTTTCATCTGAATATGTACATAGTAACTGGTGTGGTGCTGTATTGCAAACTGTTGGTTAAATAGGAGAAGTAAGGATTTAACAGAGAAATTGAGTGTGCCTAAGGGCCGAACGTAAAGGACCGAGCTGAGAGGGGAATCAGCTGAGAGAGCTCACTATTGGAATGGTAGCACATCAGCTGTCAGACCAGCCATAGAATCACAGAATTGTCAGGGTTGGAAGGGACCTTAAAGATCATCTAGTTCCAACCCTCCTGCCATGGGCAGGGACACCTCCCACTAGATAAGAAGTTGAGAGGGAGCACAGCTGGGACAGATGATCTCAACTGACCAAAGGGATTATCCCCCAGACCATACCATGTCACGTACAGCATATAAAGCTGGAGGAAGAAGAAGGAATGGGGGATGATTGGAGTGATGGTGTTTGTCTTCCCAAGCGTGATGGAGCCCATCTCTCTTGGAGATGGCTGAACACCTGCCTGCTGAAGGGAAGTGGTGAAAGAATTCATTGTTTTCCTTGGGTACCTGTACAGGAACTGGATATATTCTGTCTGAAAAGAAGCTAAACTTTGGCTTTACTATGTGAATAGCACCTCCAACAAAACCACGGAAATGGCATTCCTTATAAACAGTCTGTTTCAGAAAATCAGAAAAGCTGTGTTAAAACTGAATGGATATGTTCAGGACAAAAAGAGGGCACAGAGAGGGCTGGGATAGTCTGAATGCCAGTAATACACAAAGTGAGTAGCAATGGCATGTTGTTACCGTTGCTATTTTCACTAATTAGTAAAAACAACCACTGCTGATCTGGATTTGTATTCTGAGAGTACCTAAACACTGTACTTGTACTACAGAGAAGTTCCCTGACACATGACCAGGCACTACAAGGGACAAGTGGGTCAACAATGCTCAAGCACGAGAAAGACAGGTATAGCCCTGACCTCAGCACCGTTTTTCCACAGTCCTTGTGAAAAAGGAGACTCTTAAGAGAGGATCTAAAGGCAGGTGTAGGGCTTATTGGGAAAGCGTTCAAGGCTCTTTCCAGATCTGATAGGAAGCACAGGAGAAACGAATTGATGTAAAACTTAGCGACATTGTGATGGAGGCTGGCATCACCAGGTAAGCTCAAGTGGGAGCTAATATGTTACCACAGACTGGTAGGCTCGAGGCCTTAAAAAGAGAGACAAATAGCTGCAGCTGATGGGATAGAGAAGGAGATGACAGTGGTGAGATGTAAAGACAAATGTCTTCGGGCAGGATGTCAAGCTAGGAAAATGATCTGCCCAGCAGCATGAATGGAGGTGGATAACACCGCATTTGTCAAAACCGAGGAAAGGCTGTTGCAGCAATCAAGGCCTGCAATGAGAATTTGGACCTGAGACTTAGACCTTTGTGAATAAAGAGCTTCAGCTAGAAGTGCTATAGAGTAACAGTCTGCAAGTTTTACGTGTAGTCAGACATGGAGACAACAACAGAAGTTCAGAACAGAAAGTGATACCCAGGCTGCAGACTTGGAGGAAGGGCAGAATGAGAGGTAACCTGTGATGACATGTGAGGACAAGAGCTGGGGATGAAAAGAGTATGCCCTCTATTTTAGTCATGCTAAGACTCAGCAGATAGAGAGACACCGATGCAAAGTGTGGCTTTTGAGCTGTGGGGTTTATTCAGTTTCAAAGCAAAATGAAAGAATTTGTGAATAATTCCTCATGAACAAAATGGTCCTATCTATACAAGGATGTCCTGAACACTTCATTATGAAGCTCTGCAAGAATATTTCTTGAGGAAAATTCCCAAGTGGACAACAAAGAGAGAGCAGGAGCTGTGTTCACAGGTTTGGAGATGCACCTTACTATCCCTAGTCATACAGTGCATTTTTTTTCTTCTCACCTCAGGTCTCTTACATTCCCATGTTCCTGTGCATGAAAGGAACCATGTCTCTTATACATTTTTTTTGCCTAATTGCAGAAGCAAACTGCACAACCTAAGGAGGAAAACAAGCTTCTTTGACTGTTCATTTTAAAAGCCTTGCATAAGAAAGGGGTGAATGAGCCTCACATCGCATCATATACTTAGTGCGTCGTGAAAAACTTAAAAAGCTCTCATGAATTACACTATCTGCCACTAATTTGTAACAAAACAACAGGGGCTGAGTCTAAGGCTTGTTGAATACCCAGTTCAATCCTACAAAAGCCTACTTTGTAAATGTTAGCTAAGTAAAAGCTCTGCCAGTGAAGTCATAAGCAATACATCATCATCACCCTTCGATAAACTCTTTGTCCATTTTAAGAATTAAAAGCTGTATTTAACATATTCAGGGAGAACGAAGAAATGCCTTTAGAAACAACAGCCTTAATGCACTACTAATCTCTAAACCAAATATTTATAGCCCCATAGTTTATAAACAATCCGAAATATTTGGGTAATGGATATCCAAGAGGTGGAAGCGCACACAGTAATAGGGAGGTTTTACCATTCCATCTACCTTGTTCGGTGTTTCAGTCACTATTATATCAGATTTATAAGCACTGTGAATTACTGAATTACCAGTTTAGAAAAAGAACCAAAAAAACCACGAGTTAAAATATATGGAAATGTTTCACTGTTTATAAATTTGTCTGCCTCAGAAAATAATCAATATCAAAGTTGATTCGAGCCAAGATCTATCTGGATGTATGTTAATTTACTCCATGAAAATAAACTAGAAATTACTAAGATAAAAGAAATAATAATGAAATATGGAAATAACTTCAGATTTTGCACATTGTCATTATATAATGGACATAATGGACATAATGACATTACATAATGGATTCTAATTAAATCCAGGTGGAAAATGACCTTCCTAGACCTCCCTTCAAAATTAAGATTTTTGACAGTCATGATTAATGGAAACATGCACTTTGCATGGTTTGTAAACCTGAAACATCATTGTACATTTCAGTTTATAATTTATCCCATTATCTGCTTCTGCATGCATGAAGGTCAGCTGTACTGGCACAAAGTAGCAGTGGAATCCAGAGGCTCTGGAAGGTTGTTTTCACAGATTTTTCAATTATTTTACATAAGGAAATAGTTTTGCTTATTTTTTCCTTAGAAAGATGACAATCTAAAAGAGTAGCATTTTTAACAGCAGTAATTGCAATATTTTTGTTATTCTGTTGTCTTTTTAAAGTAAACACAATGGTAGTGAAAAAACCCAAGGTTTTTTAAGGATTCCTACCCGTAATATTTCTTCAATGCAGCTGTTATCTGCTGTTCCACTGTCCTGTAAACAAAAAGAGAAAATAATTTGTTTGCGTTTTAAAAAGAAATAGCAAATAGGAGATTTGAGGACATGGTTGTCACATGAAATATATTCTAACCTCTATTACAGTTTCAAAATGAGGCCAAGTCTTTCCAGCATCTGAAAAGTTGCGCTGCTTAAAATTCTCAAATTATTCCCTGCGAGCACCAGAGGAAGATGTAATATTTGCAGTGTTAACATACAATTGCACTGTTTTTCTATAAATTCATAGGATTTTGTTTACATGGATTTTGGGTGACGTTCCTGATGGTTTGGGTATATCGCATATGAGCATAAGCAAGACAAACATGGCATGTACATAGATCCTATATGGCTTATATTAAAGAAATAACACCTCTCTGCACCCTTTTGTGCAGGAAAGACTCTGGGATGACACTGCCTATGTGAAGTCTGATAATGTATAGGGTAGAGGCATCTGTGATACCCAGGGGAGAGCTACTGAGGCTGCAACAGCGGAGCCAACCCTGAGCATGGGCTAGACAGCACAGCAGTCCTGAGAAGGCTACAGTTTCCTAAAATGCTGACCCTAAACCCACCCCTATGCTGTGGGACTGAGAACGCAGAGGAATTCAGCTCTCCTGAACAGTATGTTTTCCTCCAGAGCCATTCTGGAGAGTGGAAATCAGGGATTTGGCAGAGGAACCAGCCAGTGTCTCACCTACACGCTCTGCAGGGTTGTTCATTAGGACCCAAAACGTCTGCCAGAAAAGATGAGGCACCAGCCTGTCATACTTATTCCCCCCCTCCTTCCTTCCTGCCTGTGCCCTGCCCTTGTGCTGCCCAAGACAACTGGGAAGAGAGGACACACCACGGATGGAGGTACTGATGCTGGGGGGTGTCCTGTCTCCTGCAGCTCTCCACAAGGCACGGGTGGCTGCTGCATCAGGCAAGTTTTCTGGGGATTTACTTCACCACACTAAATGTGCTGACAATTCCCAAGAGAAAGGTTTGTTTCCCTTTGCAGGACGGAACTAACTCAGGAAGACAGAGACGGGGACTTGAGGTCTTCCCATGTGGGAAGGGGGCATGAAAACAAAACCAATCTGATTGACTGCTGTCCTCAAAGAACTAGCTGGGAGGTGAGTTTGATCTTCACCTCTCATTTTCAAAAAACACCTGGAGGTTCTGAGTTTTCAGGTGCCCACCTGGAGAAATATCAAAGCAATCTGCTTTTCCAAAATGCTGAGCTCTCTTTGCCGGGAAATCAGACTTCTCTACCACATCTGTATTTGAGCACCCAAAAAACCCCACAAGGTGCTTTCAAAAATGGATACCAGACCCAAATGATCCCACCAACCAGTCATGTGCAAGTCCTGCTCTTGGACACTGTCACTGCCTCTCCCCCAGTCCGAGCTGAGTGACTGAGGAGGTCTGGATCCACAGCTGCTCGTAGCCTACCAGCTGTAACAGAGGTCAGAAGTACAACAGCCATGCATATGCAAGGGAACAATTTATATTTCCTAATTTTTTTTTTTGGTGGCTGTTATTTCATGCCAATTCATAGAAAATCGTTAAGTGCTTTATGGTCAGCACTCCTGCTAAATCTATGCTGAATATGTCCCTTGATTGTTAAAGAAACGAATCGCATTAACTCTTTTCGGTGCAGCGCAGTCCGTCAGGTTTACAGCTCACCAGGAGGTTCACCACCGATTTCAAAGGGAAAGGAACCAAGCATGCCATAAACTCAGCCTTTGGAGATTTACTCATATCTGATGTATGGATGCTGAAGAGAAGCTGCAGCCCTGAGCAGATAACCCTGTTCAGATCTCAGCCCTGCCCCCGAGGAGCCACACAATGCTGCGTGCGACCTTCCTGCCACTGGAGCAGGGGTGCAAGTGCAAGAGTTCAGCGTGCCGATGAAGCTAACGAGACACGAGAGAAACACCACAACCACCTCTGGGTTATTTAAAAATGTTAAAATTCACATTAGCTAATTTTTATTTCTCTCTTCCCAGAGAGTCTCCGTCCATTTTCTCCCTTTCCTTCCCCAGTTATCCCATTAACAACAGTGGGAAGTGTAAGGTTCTTGTCAGGAGTGCCTTGTTTACAGAGCAACTGAGTTTACTGCCTGACCTCAAGTTCACTGCTCTAGTCCATTGTCACCTTACAGGAGAAGGGATGAGGTGACCTACCATCTTGTGCTTTATACAATGCATTAAACGTGGTAAACTGATGCGCTCTGTTTTTGTGTGAAGATAAAACTACTGGAGGTAAATTTTGTAATAGGCTATTTCAGACTAGGTGTAGAAATGAGCTCCTGTTACAAAATTAAATATCTTCAGCAAGAAATTACTCTTTCCATTACCACAGAACTAAATCTTTAGCTATTCTCTCTAACACATCATATCTCTGGGCAAGGAGTAAAAAAACTTCTCAAAAATCTCTCTCAGTATCATCACACTTGCCTATCAAAAGGAAAAAAAAAACAACCCAAAACTGGAAACACAAAGCCAAAGACAAGACACACAAAACTGAAAACAATTATTTGGAAAAAACCCTCAGTATTTTCCTCTTTTGTTCTTCATCTTTTGAGTGCCAAATACACATTTCTTAATTTATTTTTGCTTTCATTACTTGTGAGGATCTTATGTTACTGTTGATGTAAAACTTTCTAGAATAAGGGTGGGGAAGTTAAGAGACCATGCTCAGCATGCAGCAAGCACTTCAATTTCATATGACCTGGGGCCACTTATTTTTTTTTTGCCACGATATATAACACAATGCAGGGTGTTATTGTGCAGACCTAAGGTACGTCTGAAAAGTGTCTGTAGATGTTGGTATGGAAAAGTCCCCAGTCTCACTTGAAAAGCTCTGCTCCACTACATCTCTATAGAGGAACCTGCACTACCCGGGAAATCTGGCAACCTGAATTTAACTTTGTGGTGGCATTTTAACGATAAAAAAAACCCTAAAAGCTAGTAGAACTCTGCAATAAAAGAAGAGATCGCGTTGCCTGCAGGCAACAAATGTCACAGAGCACTCGAATGTGCTGTTTGCATCGGTGGCCTTGCCTGAGCCAAACCGTATTGGGTCGGTGCCGGCTGCGTGACGCAGCGGGTTGTGTGAGGCTGATGGCAGCAGCGCTGGCAATCCCCTCCACCCCCTCTCTCGATAGCCTACAGGCCACAGCACGCTTGTGCATTAAATGTTTTAATTACTTTTTAAAAAAATATCTTAAAAGGAAAATGTGAAAATAAATAAATAAATAAATAAGAGGTTTGGAGGCTGCTGTTTCCAACCAAAGCTGAGGTGCTGCTTCCCTGTATTTATTCTGACACGGGTGAACCCAGCCCATTTGCCTCCCTTTGCATTTTGCAATCTGTCATAACAAACTCGCCTCACTGAACCGCCAATGAACCGTCAGCGAAACGCCGGCGAGTCTCGGGGAGCTGTCGGGGGCAAGCGGGCTCCGGCCTCGTCCCTGTTCCGATGCCGTGCCCATCACCTTCGTCCCTCAGCCGGTGCAGTCTGGAGGATGCCGAACATCTGCACGCACGTGCGACTGGCGCACGGTCTGGCAGGAGGATGCGAGTTGAGGATAACGGCTGCTTGAAGAAATAGCCGGGAGCGGTGCGCCGCTGATAACGCGAGCAGCTAATTACCATGCAAAGCACAGAGCACTGTAAGAAACAAGGCTGACTCAAGGCTACATCGAAGTCTTGAGAAACGGGATGTAATTTCCAAAAAAAAAAAAAAAAAAAAAAAAAAGATACATCTGTACAAATTTCATTTCAGAGCATCACTTTTATTTTTTTCTGCCCTTACCAAGAGCGTTCACGTGGAGATACATAAAGAAAGCCCTCTGAAAGGAACTGCCTATCTGTGATACTTCTCCATCCTTTCAAATCCTTGTGTTCAGGAAAGAAAAGAAAAAAAAAAATTCTTCTGCAGGTATCTGCTTCCATTTTAGCCTAAGAGATTTTTATGGCATGAGCTTTTGCTGCTGTTATTATTTGGACTGGGCTAAGTGGTTTTTTATGGAGTCTCCAGAATTTATTGGATTTTGTGTCCGGTACAAATCAGTCATGATTAAGATCTCCGTAATGTTGAGGTATGTACTGAGCCTCTTCCACTTGGCAGGAGCCAGGCTGGCTGTGTTGGCGTTTGAACGCCGGTCTTCTGCAACGAGCAGCATGGCAGCAGTCACCACGCGTCCACCTCTTGGGTGCTACCTCTGCTTCCAGGGCAGCTCCCGCTCACTCCTGCACTGCACAGGCATTGCTTGACATGGGGCTGCAGAATGTCCCCTGGGGCCTGAAGTGAAGCTTCAGGCAGTTAACAGTTGGCAGAGAATAACCCCTTATTTCATTAGTAAGGCTGGTGCACTTCACAGCTCTTAAATGGAGAAGACTTCTTGTCCTTCCCTAAGGATGCAGGCAAGCAGGGCTGAAGTGGGTAGGACTACGTCAAGAAAAGAGAAATGAAGAGATGGCTCAGGAAACTTCATTTTCTGTTGTTCCTGATAGTTGAAAGCTTTACTTTGCACTTGTCATGTTTTTCGCAACTGATTTGGAGTGCCAGTGGCCAAGGTCTGTTTGATACAGTGGTTTTCTCCCAGGCTTTGGGTTGCTGTAAGTAGGAGCTGGTTTGCTTTTACTACAAGGAATTGCTGCCGCTTCCTTAGACACAGTGTTGTGCAGGAAGGAGATGGAGATGAACAGCTGAATTTTCCTCAAGCTCTGTGTCAGAAAGTGTTGCACTAATTAGTTATTAAATCCATCTAATTTACAGTGACTGTTAATAAACTGTTACCCTTAATAAGCCCATTCTCTTTTGAAATGGAGCCCTCATATTTATTATGGGGATTATTTTTCCTACCAGGGGATCTTGCAACATTGTTCTCAGTTCAAAAGGGAAGAGGAGAAAGGTAAACAAAGATTTTATGTCAAGCAAAAAAAAAGGAATAAAGAGTGATGAAAGTCTTCTAGCTTTGCTTAATGAAAATATCGGGCTACACGAGCTGGGAGTCTCATTGCAACTGAAATATCATGATGCCCCAGTCTTCTACCAGGAACAGAAAGACATTCTGGATAATTAAAGAATCACAGAATGATAGAATGGTAGAGGTGGGAAGGGACGTCTGGAGATCATCGAGTCCAACCCCCCTGCCAGAGCAGGATCACCCAGGGCAGCCCACACAGGAACA
>WUAM01000269.1:865632-876841 GCA_024336885.1 Actenoides hombroni | reverse complement strand
AAAAAATAATATTTTTTAAGTAATTTCTGTGGGTAAAATCGGGGAAGGACTTGAAACAGATAATGAAGTTTTTGGTGGTTCTTAGTTCCTATAATTTTAAATTCTTTTTAAACTGTTATATAAAAAAAATTCTTTCTCTGTTATAAATAAGCTGTACCTTTGTACCAAGGAAGACAAGTTACCATCTGTAGTTTTCCTTTCAGAGTTTTAAGAGATCTTTTTAAGTGTCCTTAGTCAAGCCTTTGACATGGTTGTTTTGTCTACTGAGAATGTAATGTAGCTTTCTAGATTGGCTGGTGTGCAAAGTGTTTCAAGCATGGCTATGTTGTAGTCCAGCTAAAAGATAAGCGATATGACTTACCAGTGTTGGGTCATCATTGATGAGTCCAGTGGAGAGCTATGAGGATGATTAAGGGACTTGAACATCTCTCCTATGAAGAAAGGCTGAGAGACCTGCGGCTGTTTAGTCTTGAGAAGAGAAGGCTCAGAGGGCATCTTATTAATGTTTATAAATATCTGAGAGGTGGATGTCAAGTGGAAGGGGCCGGTCTGTTTTCCGTGTTGCCCTGTAATAGGACAATAGGTAATGTTCACAAGCTGAAACACAGAAAGTTCCACCAACATGAAGAAAAACTTCTTCACCGTTGAGAGTGACAGAGCACTGGAACAAGCTGCCTAGAGAGATTGTGGAGTCTCCTTCTCTGGAGACTTTCAAAACCTCCCTGGATGCGTTCCTGTGTGGCATGCCCTGGGTGTTCCTGCGCTGGCAGGATCTCCAGATCTTCCAACCCCTACCGTTCTGTGATTCTATTGATGCCTGTTCTACTTTCTAACAATGTGTTTAAACATTCATTGAGTTGGAGACAGGGTTCTAGATGCCCACTGTTTCAGGAGAGTTGGGTAATTAGGACACTCAGAAGTAATTTTCACTCTTCTCTGTTGCTAGAGCAATAGAATATAGAGAAAACCCACCTCAGAATATACTTGCAGCCTGGAAATGAAGAGACTGACTTGGAATGCCAGAGACCTACACTCAGGCCCGAACTGCCTCGCAGATGAGAATTTAGGGTTCTTGCATCTTAGGTGAATGTTTTAACCTCTGGGTAGTAATGAGAGAGACTAGCAGGCATCATCATTATCATCGTATTTCTTCTAGGAGTGTTTTTCCTCGTTTTTTTTTTTCTGCCCGAAATGTTTTTTTTAAATATTTCAGTAGTTTTGAGTTAACTAAACAAAAAAATAACTATGCAAAAAAAAGAACCCGAACTATAGAGGTCTTTTATTCGTGTTGGTCGTTATACTGCAATGCATATCTTCCAAGAGGCAGAATTTCCTCATTGCCATCTTTTGAACTGAATTAGTGATAATTCCTAGGGAGGAGTATTCTGGATACGATCATTGTGTACTTGCTAAAACACATGTTACTGTTAATGGCTTGTTAAAAGTTGGTTTTTAGTTCCATTCCGTTTAGCAATGGTTGTGGTAGGACTCAGGAAGTTTCAGCATTCTTGTTTCCCAAATTTTTTTTTAATTTTTTTTTTTTAATGTGAATTTGCAGGAGCTTTGCAATCAATTAGCATTTGAGGTTGCTGAAGATATTTTCCAGATATATAAATGTCTTAGGGAAATAGAAAAGAAGACAACAAGAGAAATAATGTGTCTTCATATCAGTAGTTGTTTTGGATATTAATCTTCCAAAAGACTCTGTTCTTTGACTTGCTTGGTTGACTATTTCTCAACTTGAGAAACAATTCAGGTGTTTAAAATTATACCTATTTTCTGTTGCCATTTTAGTACAGTGAATACTTCTTTTTATGAACTATTTTAAAGTACCTATAGCAGAGGATACTGTTCCCATTGGATGAAAGCAATAACACCAAAGTAGGTGTTAGCTTACTCCTAGAAAGTATTGTGTTGTGGGCTACCACACCTGCTGTTAAATATACCAGAAATGAAACTTGAGTGTAATTCATATGCTTCCATACCTGTGAATGTACTGATACTAAACCAGTAATTATATAAAGTAATGTAGTTTTTGCTTTTTATCCCTGAGGATATTTTCAATGTTGTGCACGTAGATTTAGCCCTTTGACTCTCACTAGCAGCAGTGAACTGTAATTTTAATTTTTGCACTAATTTTAACCTCTGCACTAAGTTCAGATTTTGCACAGGAAATCTAGCAGATATCCTGCTAGACAGCAAATAGCAGCTCTTCAGAAGTTTTTATTTGTGCATGGTTTTTTTTTAAGCAGTTTGTTTGGTGGGTCAGAGCATGAAGCTGCACTCTGTGGGGAAAAATGTGAAATCAAAACTTATCTATGTCAATGCTCATGCCATCTCTGCAACTTTATCACCAGAAACCTCACACAATTTGACATTTTCAGAGTTTTTCTTGGTGAATAAGCTAATAAATTGAGGGAAAACAGGGAAAAAGTAGAAAAACATTTAGCTGCATCTTTGAGCTGTCATAGGTCTAAATTAAGAGGTAGCTGTTCAGAGGAACAAAGGAATGTATTCAATCCTGAGGTCTTGAACGTGGTAGTCTCATAGTCTTAGTGAAGATATTTGGAGTTACTGCTCTTCTGGTTGCACTGTTTTTCCTGTAAACCTTTTTCATGTGCATGGTTTTACTACTTTTTTTTTTTTTTTTCCTCCTTGAGACTAAGTCTTTCGCTCTTTGGTCATTTATTCTCCATCTTTGTTCTACTGTTCTTCACTCATTCTACTTTATTTGCCAAACCCGCATTTTTAACGTAGAGGTAAAGATCTCGAGGTGACACTAGGATCTTTTAGGCTGACTTGATCTATGATGCGAGAATATATGCTATACAAATAGATATTGCATGATGTAAAACTTGAATTTATACTGCAGTGAAACTGCTGATTAAAAGTGTTAAAATACTCTGCTGCCTGACAAGAAGCATCACGTGCTTCCTCTGAGGTACTCTGTCCTTGGGAAGTTTGTCTTCATAGACACGGCTTGTAGTTAAATCTGGCAGCTTTCAGTCAGCCATGACTCTAGTTCTCTACTGAACTTTCATCTTGGACTGTCTTCAATTTGACATCTCTGTCTCACTGAAAGTTTTGTTTCAATGGAACACCAGAAATTATTTGTAGAAAGCTCCTCTAGGGATATTGTATCTTTATTTCCTCTGTCAGTTTCCATAATGTTGCTAATGATGGTGATCATAAAGTTTTTCTGAAGTCTGACTCTTACGTCTTTTTTGTTACCTATATAATATTTTTGGTGTGCACTTTGTTCTTTATCCACATTTTTTGACATTCTGTACAGATACTACAGGACTTGAATTTCTTTCCTTTTTGTACTGTCTTGTCCTGGAGCAGGGTCATCTGTAAACAATAACTCATCGCCTTTTCTGTGTTGTCTCCTTATTGAATTAGCTAGGATCTGTTATTTCTTATGCTTGACCTGACTGTCATCTCCAGTGACAGAATTTAAATGCAGTTCTCAATCCTCGCCATCCCCACAATTCCTCTGCTTATCTTCTTGAACACTGGACAAACATTACTCTTTTTTTTTTTTTCTTCTTTATGCAGTAATTGGTCAGTCATTGACTTGGACCTCTTAATTTGTTATATTCTGAGTTTCCTCATCTGCACACTTTCAGTATAGTATCCGTAAAGTTCAGCCTTTTCTGGCAAAGCAAACAGAAACTGCAATACTGTGCGGTTCAACTCAGCTTATACTTGATTGCTACTTAGTTATGGTCTTGTATGGGTTATACAGCATAAGTCAAACCTGTTAAATCCATAAAGGGCATCTGTGCTCTCATATTCCTTTAACATTCTCATCCTCTGCAGTGTTCTGCTTCTGAATGGGTTCAAATCTCCCAGGTTTTTTTATCTATCAAAAGTGTTGTGGGATTATTCTGTCTACTGTCGTCAAGAAATTTTGGCTGTCTACTTCATCACCTACTTGTACTGTTTAAGAAGCACTTTTTTCTAGCCATAAATGTTTGCAAAGCTACTTCATTATTTTCTGTAAAATTTGTCAGTCTCCTCTCCTGTTGAAAGTTCTTAACTGTTGTGCCTTAAAAACACTATGAAGACGCACGTGATGAAATTTAATAAAATAAAAAAATAAAACGCATTAGATGAAAGAGCGTTACCTTATTTTTCTCATGTGCCTCTCTATCTCATATTTGTTCCTGGGTACAATTTTGAGCTGTTTATTGAGAAAGCATCTTTTCTGTTTCATGGTCATGCATTGCCTAGCGAGGGGAGATGCTGGTCTCTGATTAACACCTTTTCACTTCGGTAATAAGGAGTGCTGGTGTGTTGCAGAACAAGCAACTTCATGAAGGTCACTGCTGTTGACTGTGGGCATAAGTTTCTTTGTTGCTGCAGATCTCCTAGTCATGTCATGCTTTTATGTGTTAATCCTTAAAAGGACTGATTAGGTTTTTTTGTGTGTGTTAAATTATGCCTTTTTACTATTTCATGAAAGGTTTGAATAATGAAATAAATAGCTTGCTATGTAATAGATTGCCCCACCACATCTGGGTTCTCACTAGCTGTGGAGGAAAACTGGAAATAACTTCTGTTATCT
Organism: Actenoides hombroni; assembly: GCA_024336885.1. NCBI lineage: Eukaryota > Metazoa > Chordata > Aves > Coraciiformes > Alcedinidae > Actenoides > Actenoides hombroni. The sequence goes on along the minus strand of WUAM01000269.1, from coordinate 872,271 downwards.
TTAAATCTTCTTATTTTCTGGTTCACAGAACTGAAAGAAATTGTATTTATCATCCAGAGTCAAAGTAATTCTTTCCATTCCAAGAGAGCAGAAGATCTAAAAAGAGATATTTTAAAACAGGCTGCAGATCTTGGAAAGGTATGTTTAGATACATACATTACACCTTGTTATGTATGCTTTTACTACAATTTACTAAAAATACCGTTTCCTATTGTGCCTTTTTTTCAAAACCATTTTATTTTGTTAATTGTCTTCTGTCTGCTTATAAGAAAAATGTTTATTACTAAATAATTTTAATTTGTCTACCTTTTTGTATAACAGCTGTCTTTGCTTGCATGGCATTTGATGCAAAAGTGATAATTAGAAAGGCTTTGAAGAATACAGTTTTCCATTGTGATGGTAGTGTGCTTTTTAAAAATTAAAAAAGTAGGATGCTTTCTTTATGAAGTTAAAACCATAATCATCTAAGTAATAAAATAATTTTAGATGAGTAATTTATTTTATTAGAGCAGATGTAGGTGCTGTAATGTAGATTTTGCCAGAATTCCACTGCACAACTGTAGCATTTTGGCAGTAGAGCAGCAATGTGGGTGGAAATTAAAATCCTACTGCAGGATTCCCTACTTCCTACAGCAATAGACTCATACACCTCTCTTGCCCACACCAGCATTGGTTCCATCCCCGGTGCAGCACCTTCCCTAACTACTCCTTGCTTCTCTGCCACCCCACTGCAGACTGAGCACACTGCCTTGCACCTGCTGATGGGCCCTGCTGGCCTGGGAGCTGCGTGTTGTACAAATCTGCTTTTGACTTAACGCTCTTAGATGAAATTTTACTTGTAAAGCTTGAGCCTAGAGAGAAGAGGTTTGTAAGGGACTTACCTTGAAAGTTAAGTGTACATAAACAATGCTTTATTTTCTCTGTCTTTAACAAAAATAAGAAAAGAGGCTTATGAATTCCCTGAGAGGAAGTTGCTTGCTGTGAGGTTATTTGACCTATTTTTCAATTCCAAGTTCTTTGTTGTAAAGGAAAAAGAAGTCTGATTTAAATTGTCCTGTGTATCTTGGCCTTGAACTGCCTGAATCATATTCCTGGACACTTTAGGCTTCATTTATCCAAACTTATCAAAAGCTATTGTAATTAAATCTATTCTAAGTGCAATTTTTCATCCCTTAATGAAATCGGTCATGTGAACAGCCTTTGTTCTGCAGAGTTCTGCTCTTTAAGATTCCTCTTTGGGATTGAGACAAGTGTTCAGATACAATGTGTTCAGAGATGATTATGTTTTCAGTTGTTAAAGACAAGGATTTTAGTTCAGTTCTGTAACTGATGTTGCAGAAAATAAATGATGAAAAGATCAGTCAGAGGAAGTGTAAATACTTTCAGTGAGACAGGAATATAGGCTTCTTTTGTATAGGAATATAGCTGTTAAAATCTTTTTTGTAATCAGAGTTTTACCTGTGTCTTCTTCTGGGGTGCATTAAGAGTAGTGTGACCAGCAGGTCAAAGGAGGTTCTGCTTTCCCTTTACTTTGCCCTAGTGAGGCCACATCTGGAATACTCTGTTCAGTTCTGGGCTCCCCAGTTTAAAAGTGACAAGAAACTACTGGAGAGAGTCCAGGGAAGGACTGCAAAGATGATGAGGGGACTGGAACATCTCTGTGAGGAGGAAAGGCTGAGAGACCCAGGTCCGTTTAGCCTGGGGAAATCTAAAGAGGGGAACTTACCAGTGCTTACAAATATCTGAAGGGTGGGTGTCAAGAGGATAAGGTCAGTCTCTTTTTCAGTGGTGCCCAGAGACAGGACAAGAGGCAGTGGGCACAAACTAGAACACAGAAAGTTCCACCTGAACATAAGAAGAAATTTCTTTACTGTGAGGGTGACAAAGCCCTGGAACAGGCTGCTCAGAGAGGTGGTGGAATCTCCTTCTCTGGTGCCTGGATATGTTCCTGTGCAATCTTTTCTTGGCGAACCTGCTTTGGGAGGGGGGTTAGACTAATTGATCTCCAGAGGTCCCTTCCAACCCCTACCACTCTGTGATTCTGCTGTTGAGCAAACTGCTTTTCCAGTATTAAGAGGTACCTCTTAAACCACATTCATGGCATTGTCGGGAAGCAGTGATGGAAATGCACCACACCAAAAAATCTAATATCTGAAATCTGGGGAAAAGGGAACCATCAGTGTCCAATAAAAAAAAAATGAGCATAGCCAGCATGTGCTTGGTATGTCCGGATTTTGCAACTCTCAGTTCCACTGTAGGGCATAGTGAGGCATGACGCAATAATGCTAATTATGGAGAAGAGACAGAAGTTCTCTGAAATCCTGCATGTCAACATTTTAAGTTTGCATTTTTAATTAAAAAGAATATGTATGAAATTATTGATTTCAGGCAAAGGAAGTTAAATCCATGCTTTTTAAATTATAATTGCTGTAGAGAAACAAAGGACTGGATCAATTGCATCATGTTTCACTTGCCTGTTGTCAGAAGATGAAACGATAGATGTTTAGTCCATAAGGATTCACTATTTATTATTTTGTACTGTTTTAAAATGAGAAGTGGAAACCAGCTGCCAGGTTTGTATTATTTAATGAAACTAGAATATCTACACTGCTTTAAAATGGATTAAATCACATTCATATTTGCTTCACATTTTAGAAGTAATTTGTCTGTCTTTTGTCTTTCACCATGTACTTAAAACATTCTTTTCATGTGAAACTAATCTGTAATTCCATTCACCGGTAGATGTCACTATTGTGTTCAAGCTTAAAAGCATATTTCTTAGCAATTTACTGAATATTAGCCAAAACTCTTAAGTTAGAACGTAGCAACAAAGAAAATTTCCTAAGATTTTTACCATTTTTCTTTATTTTCTGAGATTTCTACTCTAGCCTAGACCTACTCTAGGCTGTCTACCCTACGCCTATCTACTCTTGGCTATCCTGCTCTGGCAGGGGGGTTGAACTAGGTTAAAGTCCCTTCCAACTCTTACCGTTCTGTGATTCTGAGCACTTAGGAAGCCCTGTAAGCTAAGCCTTCCTAAAAAACATCAGATAAGGAGGCTATCAGAGTGTGAAATGATAATATTTGGAACTCTTCCCTTTCAACTTGATAAAAAATGGACATTTTGTATAGGATTGCTGTTTTGTTTGTAACATTTAAGAGTAGAAAACAGATAAAGTTTCTGAAAAATGATAGATTTTGTCTGAAATACTAGTTTTAGATGCTACATAGTTGCCTGGGATTGTGACATTGTTTTGAAGACAGAGGTCTGTGTATTTTTTTAATGAAAACTGGTCTTGTAGAGTAAATGCCTTTTTTTTTTTTTTTCCTTTTAATCCTTGAGCATTCATATATTGAACACCCTCAGTCAATGCATTATGTTGCAATTTGGTTTTTTATTTTCCCTGAAAAGCCTGACAATTAACTGATATCCTATGTATATGAACCAGAAGAAATATAGCAAATTATTACTATTCATTATGGAGTTAAAAAAAAACTCAACAGACCAAGGATGTAAGAATAAGATTTTAATACTAAAAAACAAACACAACAAACCAAGAATGTAAGAGTGAGATTTTATTACTGATACCGTAGAGTACTGGAAAATGAAAATTAGTATCACATATTCTCATATGAATAATAGACGATGTGAAGTATGCCCTCTGTCTTATAGAAGCATTGTAACTATAATTTACAGTATTTTTACTATTAGGCTTACTTTTGAGCAAAATTCTCTGTTTTGTGGCATCCTATAGAAATTAAATTTCACAGATTTAAGCTATCCCTACATATAAAGAGGAATATTGCTCATTTGTGAGCTCAAGAATTATTATTGTCGTTCTTATTACCATCAGTTTAAAAGAAACAAGCACAGTACAGAACAGTACGTAAAAGATGTCCATATTATGTTGCTTGAGTAAATACTTTAGTTAACATTTTCATTAAGTTTTCATAGTATCATTTCTTTGTTGTTCGACTGTCTAACATGGAAATAGGTGACAAATGTTAGGAGCATCATATAGTTGTGTTCCTTTTTATTTTGATTTTCCAAAATCCTGTCTCCTGAAGAGCCGCAGGAACAAAAATGATCAGAAACCCAGCTGGCGTATGCCACTGGTCTGTGCCTCAGAAGTTCAGTTTCTCTGTTATTGTGCAGGGTCATGCCTACAGAAGGTTCTCTTTTTCTGCTTCCAGCACCAATTGGCTGTAACTCAGTTTCCTAGCTGCTGCATCTATAAGGTTGAAAAGCCTCTTGATGCCTATCTCAGCTTTTTTTATTATGCCATTAGATTCAAGGCCGTAGTATCTGTTGCCAAAATGCCATTTGTTGTTGAACACGGCATATGTGCTTTAAAAATCTGTTCTTTTTAATTGCCTAGGCTGTACCGATGGCAGCATTGAGCTGTTTCAATAATATGGAAGATTTCTTTGTTAAAGAGTTGGAGAGGGGAAAAAAAGAAGTAGAATTAGGTTGCTTGAATTTTAATGTATATATGTTACATCATCACCATATTTCTGTCTGAAATGATCTGTCTCCAAATTGTTCCTGCTCATGTTTTGGCCATCTGTGAGAGAATACTTTGAAGGGAATTTATAGAGTGTATCTTCCTTAATTTGCCAGTGGGCCTGCATTCCATTTCTGGGTGAATTAATGTTTTCCGAAGTTCTTCCTACCTCTACTGCCACATCTGATTTCAGATGCTGGAGTGAAGCTAACTGAAGTTCTGTTGTCCAAAAGCCTCTTTAAATATTCCTCTGCTATTTTTTGATACTATTCCCACAAGTACTTCTGACATCTGTATCTCACCTGCGGGAGATTTTTAAATGCTACCAGGCTATGTTGGAAACAACTCTGAAAACATGTCTAGATTTTTCTTGGGTTATAGTAGTTCTTTCCATATTTTATTCCTTATTAGATGTATTCCACAAGTGAGCAAGCATATATTCCTCTTTCTATATAAGCTCTATAGCTAGAATTTCCCAGTGGTTCTTGGACTAGGTCTGCACTGTTGCCATACTATAAAGCTCACATGAATGTTCATCATGTTTTGATTACAAAACGTAGTGGAACAATTGCTCGTTACTGCAACTGAGTTGTTTTTAAACTGGTGTGCATATTTAGATAAATATTCATAGACTTAATTTGCGTGAGACCTTTCAAAATTAATACCATAAATGCAGTGCAATCCATAATATACCTGTTGCTTCAACTTTCACATTATTTGCTGGAATTCTAGATTCTAGTTTGAAAACCCTATTTCCTCCTCTCCCTCCTGTAGTGGTTTCTAATCCATGGAAACTGCTTTCCAGCTGAGAGTAGTCAGATGATTAATTTTAGGATCTTGCAGTTTTAACAAGGTGTAACTGATTATATTTAAGTGAAGTGTTGGGCTACATTCTGTCATAACCTTCTATCTCCATGTCTACAACAGTTTGTCTTTATGGCAAGGTTTTCCACAATTATCAAGATTAACCCTATTTTTAGAAGTAGAACAGGTATGGTTTATGCATAACATTATTTTATTTCCCAATGTTACTAGATCTAGTTTCTTTTTAATTTTTTTTTTTTTTGTGTAAAATGTTGGTGTGCAATCTCTTTCCTTCCTAGTCACAGCTTTCTTTAATTCTACAAGGATTTATTCATGTCAAATCCTGTAGCTTCTTGAAATGTGCTTATCACCTTAGTTCTTTAAATTCTTATTCATTAAGATGTAAGAGCTTATCTTGCTGGGTAGTAGATAGTTTTTGTTGACCTTATTTATGAAAAACAAGGCTCTTTGACATATCTTCTCCATTAGCTTTCTATCACCTTTCTTTCTTTGTAGAACAAAAATCAGATGCCAGTCTATACCAGAGCTGTTGGGGAAGATACTGTCATGTCATCTGTGGTACTAATTTTGTACGCCACTGTACGTGGCTCAGGTCTGGCTAGTCTTTGACTGATCAGCGGGATTCTCTCCACAGCAAAATGATGAATCTGGCACACAACTGGCAATAGACTGTATGAGGGTATCTTGCTGAGATGACAAGTCCTGCATTTCTCTGTGGTGAGTGCAGATGTGCTGATGGGGACAGTGGAGCATCTGGCACTTTTATTTCTCAAAGTAGTGAAGTCCCTGCAGGGGGTCCCTCATGGACTCAAAGGATTAATTAGGGAACGTGGCACTGAAGTGAAAGAGAGGGAGAAAGAAATTCCAGCCATTACTAGTGGCCTCCTGAAACCACACTCAAACTTTTTCAAAACTTTTGAGTGTCATAGCACCCAGTTGGTGTTGCTCTTGTGATGCATTTTTCTGTCTGTATTGCGTGAGTTAGCTGATAGTACCAGTAGTTACTAAAAGTCCTGTACCATCTGGTGGTGAATGGCTGGAAAGCTGTCCTGCAGAGATGGACCCAGGGGTACTGATTGACAAGCGGCTGAACATGAGCCAGCAGTGTGCCCAGGTGGCCAAGAAGGCCAATGGCATCCTGGCCTGTACGAGGAATAGTGTGGTCAGTAGGATCAGGGAGGTGACTGTCCCTCTGTACTTGGCATTGGTGAGGCCTCGAGTACTGTGTTCAGTTTTGGGCACATCAATGCAAGAAAGACATTGGGATGCTGGAGCAGATTTCAGAGAAGAGCAACTAAGCTGGTGAAGG
>WUAM01000269.1:850331-865383 GCA_024336885.1 Actenoides hombroni | reverse complement strand
GCATTGGAACAGGCTGCCCAGGGAGGTGGTTGAGTCACCATCCCTGGATGTGTTTAAAAGCCTTATAGATGTGGTGCTTGGGGATATGGCTTAGTGGTGGACTTGGTAGCGTAGGGTTAATGGTTGGACTCGATAATCTCAGAAGTCTTTTCCAACCTAAATGATTTTGTGATTCTGTGATCTCTGGTTTATGAATAGAAAATTCTGTAAACAAGATTTCTTTGTCCTTTTCTTCCCCCTACCCCTCCACTTCCAACAATTTTTTGCATTTGGAGAATGAACACCTATGCGTTGCTGTACTAGTTGAATTTTCTCCTAAATTTGCATATTTGTACCTTGCATAATCCAGATTTCTTGTTTAAAAGGTAGAAAAATTGATGGATTAATTCAGTATTTCAGATATCTTTGTAAAGTTTAGTTGGACCTTTAATTTATTCAAACTTTCTCCTCTCCCTCTTTGCTTCTGTTTTGCCTGACCTCTATTTGTAACATCATCCAAAACTTTCATATTTACACTTATCTTCCAAGTCAATCTGTGAAACTTCACTTCTATCATGTGGGTAGAGCTTGTGGTATAAAAATCTTGTCTCTACTAAGTGTGTGCATTTAAGTGGTCAGTGTATGTAGTTTGTATTTCCCTTTCCTTATCCATATTAAGATTGGCATTTGTTTCTTTTCTGATGTATTTTTCTGCTTGTATCCATTGTCTGGTAGCAGCATGTTCTTGGTCATTTTCTTTCCTGATGAGTCCATAGTTTGTCTTCATAATGCTGACGGTCTTTTAGGATTTGCATTTTAAAACACAACTGCTCATTCTGGGGCCTCAATATTTGGGTGCTCAGATTCTGAAATGCTTCTGAACTCTGATCCATTGAAGGGTGAGATGATGAGTTCTGAAAATTAAACCTTTTGAAATTGTTTCAGGAAAAGTGTACAAAATTATTACTCAGTTTCAAAAATGCATTTGAGAATTGTCTTGAGTCTCTTCAAGGTCATTTTGCAGGCTTTTACAGATTTGACTAAATTCTGTTATATCTTTGCTTTCCTGCAGCTGTCCTCTTGGCTTTTTAATTGTTTAATCTCTGACTTTCTGATATGCCCTTGCTTCTCATTCTGCAAAGGTACCAGAATCTTTTTGACAATTACTAGACTTTATTATCATAAAATTGATGTCTAGCCCATTAACTATTGAAACTGTAAAAGTTACCTACACTGTAATGCTAGAAGGTGAGCATGATCATCTTTCCATAATAGATATTCAGTAGATTTGAAGAAAATTGTAGAAGTTGAATAATTCTGCGCTAATGAGATCTTTTAAATGTTTTAGTAGTGACGAATGGGCTCCTCTGAGCTCTGATTTACACATCATCCACTGATTTTATGTAGCAAATTTTCCCAGTTATTATGTGGTAACCACATTGGCTTCTTTATGCAGAAAATAAGACCTGTCACCTCTCAGAGACGACTTGTCAAGTCAGGGCAAAATATGTGCATGAAATTGGGAAGTTTCAAGTGCTTTAGATAAAGGTGCTGCTCTCAGCCTCTTCCACAGGAATCCCTGCATACATAATAGGATTTGAACAAAACCATTTCACTAAGGTGTATCTTTATTAGTAAAGAGTAAGAGGTTGATCTAAAGTTAAAGTTCCCTCTTCCACTGTAGCTGCTGTCAGCTTTGTTAAAACTGCTCAGCTGTCTGTTGACTAAAGTGACATATTCACTGGTCTCAAGTATAATCTCAAATGTAATAATACTGGTCCCAAGCTTAATTTCACAGTTTGAAATGTTTTTATGTGTTAGTTCTGGTTGAGAAAGATTTTGCTTTTAAGTAAAACTTAACATGACACAGTATTAATATCAACCACAATACTAAAATCTGATTTTAAACACATTCTAAATAAAGAGTCTTACTCAGATCAGTTGGCAACGTAATTATTATGGTTTGCCATTAATACTTGCTTTCATGGGTAATAGCTGTGTGTTGTATACCACATGTCTGTCTTCTGCATGATTGCTTTTCTTTAGAATTCTTGTAAACTGTGAGCTCTGAAGACAGTATTCCTCACTGCTTTTTATTCACACAAGTGATAAGCAAATAAATGGCACTTTACTGCAATGTATTGTCATTCTAGGCTACTGTCTCATTATATGTATCTCTGGTACCGTTTATTATAATAAGCGCTTAAAATGTTTCCAGACTTTTCCACACCTTTTTTCTTTTGTTACAAAATAAGACTTACTTTGGATTGCTGGTAATCCCTAACTCTCAAAAGAACAGAACCGGAAAGATAGGGCATATCTAGAGGGAAGGTAGCAGATTCTAGGAGAGGAAAAATAAAATTAAATGCAGAGTAAATTGGTGAGAACTTTTATGCTGATTTTCTTCTTCCAAAGCTACACTTTTAAATTAGCAAGTTCAGAGTCTTAGTTTTAAAAATTGAGATTGCTGCTCAAACTGAATGTTGGACTGCAATTAGTAAAATCCATGTAATTATTTTGTTACTGTTTTATTAAATCCCAATTAACTGAAAGTATAGCAGATGTGCCATTCTGCTTATTTGGACTATTTCTACATTAGCAAGTAGTGTGCTGCAATACAAGCAAGCACATAGAGTAGTGCAGTAGATGCCAAGGAGCTAGTGCTCATGTTAGCTCATGTCATTTCAAAGGGTTTTACTTTGGACTAATTCTAGTTTGGTCCTATGAACTGGAGCTCCATTAGCAGTTGGTTTAGATTCATCCCAAAGGAGTACAATTTGTGCACTCCATGAAGTAAGAGAGTGTGGTGAGTAGGAAGAAAACGCACAAAAATGGACTAACCTAGACTGAATACATGAGGCAGTGTTAGGAAGCAGTAGGAGCTGCTTTTGGTCTAGGTCTATCTTGCAGTTAGGTTTGGACTTTATTTAGTAAATAAGTCTTTTTTTCTAGGTATTAAGACCTATGATAACTATTTTGAAGTGGGTCAGTACCTCTGAATGTCGTTAACGTTTCAGTAATTACAAGTATGCAATTGATAAATTTTTTATATTGTTCAGTCGGAAAAGTCAGGAAGTGACAACGCTATAAGCAAGCACTGATCAAAGTCTCCATGCGTCATTTTGACCTTTGGAACATGTAGCCCAGTCTAGACCAAAACAGATAAAATTGAAATATTTTATGGGTTTTGACAAATTGGGGGAAGGGTGCATATTATTCATTTGTTGATGAACATGTATTTTTAAAACTGGGTTTGTTTGGGTTTTTTTTTAATAAAATTTAGTCATTTCTTGAGTTTTCTCATGTCCTGGTCATCTATATTATGATCCATTCGACTTTTCATGTACAGTATTGGAGTCAGTTGCATTCATGTTGACACATTTTCCACTCCTGATAATGGAAAGCAATAATAAATTCTTTGTATGACTGTTTTACAGTTTGATGCAGGACACTTGTTTGTACCAGTAGTTGAGGAAAATCTTATAGTGTTACATCACCATAAAGCAAATCAAATTAACACTGATTACTACTGACCAGAGGTAAATTATTTCTGGATCACAAAAACCTTACTGGACCTTTTACTGATTTTTCGAATTGTGACAACTCTAGGCACTAAGTTAGCAATTGGCACCCTTGTCATATGCATGCACTATTGCTGAAGAACAATCCAGTAAAATAAAAAATCAGTGGCTACCAGCATCTTTCCTACGTGAAAATGTTACATCAGTGATAATTACAGGTTTTCTAAACAGAAATGTAGTAGAAAGATTTCTTTTTCATGATGAAATAAGTTATTGCATAAGGATTAATATTCTGGCTAACTGCCTAAAATGTCCCTTTGGATACATAGCCTTATTTTAGCTATTTTCCCAGGCAATAGATTGTCAGGTCTAGCTGGCAAGCACTCAGGGGTCAGTGCTTTGGTTATGTATTCAAGTATGTTTTCTAGCAGCTAAGTTGTGTTCTGAGGATTTTAATATAAACCACAGTAGGAAAAAGGAATAAAATGACTTTCTCTTCATTAAAACTCTTCTTTTTTTTTTTTTTTCTCTTATCTGAAGTTGCAGTTATTACCTCCATGTGATTGGGTAAATGCTTCCATCTTTAATGTAAGATCATTTGATGACAGACTTACACAGAGCATCTTGCTCTTTATTTATGAAAGCAGGGTATTGCTATGGCCTTTCTCTGAACCCTTTGAAACTGCACATAATATATTATACAAACTGGATTCCTTTTTAAAATGAAAACCAGGTATCTGAGAGTAGAATAGAAGCAGAGATTCTCTCTAATGGAAATAGTAGATTATTACTTTAGGCTTCCTGAGGAGCAAAAGACTACAGAATGTCTATTTGTTGTATATTATGCTTTATTAGCAATATGTTGGTTTTTTTTTAAAACAGCTTAAAGGGATAAGTAGAGCAAAGGTTAAGAAGGTCATGACCATCTTGGAGCAGCTCCCAAAGAATTGACTTGTTAAACAGAAGCAAAGTACTTTTGTTACAATTGCATTGTAAAATAGTACTTTAAATCATTTGTGGGGTTTATTTGAAGGGATACATAGAAATAATGATTTGCACTGAATTTTTGGACCTGATACTCTGATAAATATTGATTTTTATGTCTTTAAAATGTGAAAAATGTGTATTGTATGTTTCAATGTTTAAGTGAATTGTTAGAATATGGAGAATCTGTACTGTACAATGTAGTGTTTGACAGTGGCAGTTTCTACCAAATTGACTAACCTAGTGGGTTTAGAGGTAGGAGATCTGTTCTCACTTTCTGTCATTTTAGAAATCCTTCAGGGTTTCTAGAGAAGTGGCATGTTTGTGAAAATAAAGCTGTAGGGCCACTTCAGTGTGTATTCCACAGCTCTAGGTTGTCAGAGTAGTCATAATAGATGACTGGAAGAGCTTGGCTTACTTGCTCTCTCAAGGGAAGGCTGAGAAGAGGGTAGATAGGCTAGCTCTGAATGTGTCTGAGGATTCATTTCTGAAAAGGTAAGAGAGTAGGGAAAATATTGTTAAGTGCTTGTAGACCATGTTGAGAAAGAACTAGGAAAATATTTTTAATTCTGGAACTGCTTGATTCAACAACGGTGTCTAGGCTTTAGGTTCCCCCCCCTGTTCCTGCTCCCCAGTTCTGGGTTTCCCGGGACAGTTACAAAGCACAGGGATATATGCAAGACATCTGCAGATATCGGTATACTGGACTCATTAAGAGCTGATTCCTACACAATACTGTATTTTTCTATAATGTGTTATACGTTTGCTAATTGCTCTGATCAGGTGACTCAGTAATATAACAACCCCAGTTCTGTGACCGTTCATTTGTAGTACTCACAATATTATATCACACAGGCACATGTAATAAATACCAGTGAGCAACATCCAGTTTGAATTATATTTTAAGAACTATGTTCTCACTAAACCATACATTTAGAGCAAGGTTTATTTATGCTCAGATGAAATTCAGTGGACTCTGTTCTCCAGAAAAACAAAGCAGCTGCAGGTCTCCTGGGGGGTCTTAGTGGATGTGACCTAGCTGTGGCTCTGGAAGTCCCATTTTAGCTGGGGATGATATCTGCTGTCATGTGTGCTTACAGAGGTTCCCTTTCGACCTTGCAGTTTATGAGATCTTAGCCCTTCAGTTTTACACTGTACTGTTTTGTTCTCTATAAATTGTGCATTTCTTATATAGGTTTTTGTAGATTAATGTAAAATTGCATACAGTACAGAAAGCTTTCAGGTAGTTGTTTCAAGTTAGCAATTCTTTTAATTTATTTTTTGTAATTCTTTTATTCTGAATGACCTTTTTCCTCACTGGATATGCTGTTCCCCAAAGGTTTTCCATGTGTTAATGAAAAGGACTTTTAATGTTAGATTCAAGAAACAAAGTTTGATTTCAGTTGTGTTGATTTGCTGTGGAACTGAGCATGTCACTAGCATCTTTGTACTTCAGCTTGAATAAATAATACCAAATGATTTTAAAGGTACATGTGAGGCTGTGTCAATCAGTGTCTTTTGAGTTAGTTTGAAGATGTGGGTCTAACCCCTTTATTCACACTTAGGTTTTTGTTCGTATAGAGTTTGCATTTGTAATCTGTGGCAGGTATTACTGCTCTCACTGTGCTGATACAGCAGACAGTATTTGGGGTAAAAATGTCATACTGTATTTCACACCACAAGTGATACCATTTTTTGATTTTGCCCTTTTAAAGTCAGCTCATTTGTGAAAGTGGGGAGGGTAGTTTCTTGGTCTTAAAAAATGATTAAATTATTTTATTTAGATTAAATTTGTCTTGTGTTATATGTAAACTATGTGTGAAAGCATATGGGCTCTGTAACTGTGGAAGCAGTATTTTCCAACATAAAATAACCAGTGAATACAGTACAGAGTATGGGTGCATTTCTAGGAGAGTTTTATGGTATACAAAGATTCAGTGAAAGTTAATTACCACTACCTTGACTATCTAGCCATACCCTGACGAGCTTGCATGCACGTGGCCTTGCACTCCCCCATGCTGACATCAGGTACTTACTGCTTTTTCTTCTGTCCTTATGCTGAAGGTAGAATAAATAAAATAAAATTAATAGGTCAGCCCAGATCCACTAGGTTCAGAGTGAAAATAAATAAAATGAGAAAGGAAAAGCAACAGAGATCTTCATATATTTTTGGAAGAGGCTGTTTTATCTGTGCAGTGGTTTTTGAGTATCTCCTTTATTAAATCAGAATTGATGCATCATTAGAGATGAGTGGAAGGAAAAGTACATGCAGGATATATATTTTCATGTTTTAGAGGAATTTGGATAGAGGAACAGAGCAGGTTTATAAGACTGTCACAAAGAAAAGATGCCTTGGAAAGGTATCAGGTTAGCTGAAGAAAGAGAGTTTCTTTGGTCTGCACAAAGGAAAGACTTGAGGTTTTATTTGTTAAAGAGGGGATACCTGAGTACATGGTACGGCTACTTAGATTATGTCGTTTGCTTCACACCTTTTGCACAGGAAAACATTGTTTGTGTCTGAAATGAATACAACTTTAGCCTTTAGTGTGATATAGACACTGAATATATTACGTTTAGCTACTTTTATCTCTGTCTGGCTTCTATCGTACACGAAATACATGGCCATGTACAAATACTAGCATAACTGCAGGGTTTGTATGCTTGTAAAAACACATGACCTTGTAAAGATGGAGGTTTGCCCTTCTGTCTTCCCATCTGCAATCCCGTTAGCAAACATATTTTTATGATTTTACTGTGAATTGGTTACATTGTAGTGAAATACCAGATGTTGACCATGCTGTTACTAAGATTTGCCACTTCCACTAAAAACATCCGGAGTTCTACTCTGCCCTGGTTGAGGCCACATCTGGAGTGCTGTGCCCAGTTCTGGGCTCCCCAGTTCAAGAGGAACAGGGAACTAACTACTGGAGAGAGACCAGAGGAGGACTACAAAGATGAGGGGACTGTGAGGAAGAAAGGATAAGACACCTGGGGCTGTTTAGCCTGAAAAAAGGAAGACTGAAAGGGGATCTTCTTAATGCTCATCAGTATCTAAAGGGCAGGGGTCAAAAGGATGGGGCCAGTCTCTTTTCAGTGGTGCCCAGCAACAGGACAAGGGGCAACGAGCACAAACTAGAAAACAGGAGGTTCCACCTAAACCTAAGGAAAAACATCTTTACGGTGAGGGTGCCAGAGCTCTGGACCAGGCTGCCCAGAGAGGTTGTGGAGTCTCCTCTGGAGACTCAAAACCCACCTGCATTCCTGTGCAGCCTGCTCTAGGTGCTCCTACTTTTGCATGGGGTTGGACTAGATGATCCCCAGAGGTCCCATCCAACCCCTACCATTATGTGATTCTTTGGGTTTGCAATAAATTCAAACTAACCAGAAACATATTTGATAGATTAGATGGAACTAGAACCATAAATCATAACTGCTGGTGTTTCAGATGCAGGTGAATATCCTGTTTCAAATTAGAGGTTTTGCATTGTTTCTGTTTGAATCTGGGTCATTTACAATAGCATAAATATTTTTAAAACAGTAGATTCCTATTTGTTAATAGAGTGGTAGAGGTGTTTCAGTGTATTAAGTTTGGAGGGTTTTTTTTAATTTCTAGGTGCTATGCTAAACTCCTATAAAAAAAATTAAAGTGAACTTGACAGAGTCAGCAAGCAGTGTGAACTAAATCTTGCTGCTTTTCTTAGAGAATAAATGATTTTTGTGTTTAAATGTAAATTTTATGTTAATGGGATTTGATTATATTCATGAGAAACATTCATCAAACAAAAATGTTTGACATATGCATAGTGTTAAGTGGAAAGGAATTAGGCTCTTGAGAGATCAAACGGTTTGTCTTAGGAGCTGCTGAATCCAGCAGCCTGACAAGTATGATGAGGCTGCTGAAGCTTCATCTCGCCAGGTCTAGCTGGTAGGGAGGCTGAGCATGTCTTCCCAACAGACACAAGCACACGCCTACACACACTGCATGTACATACATACGTGGTCATCCATGTAGATCAACAAAGAAACCACAGCACTCTCACAAACACAAATTGCACCAATGGCCTGACTTGTTTCATCTTTCTGGCTGGTCAAGATGAAAGCCTGTTTGTGTATGCGTAAATATACATATCTACAGATGCTTCCAGTAGCTGGTCTTTTGAAACTCAATCTATACAGTCACTGGTCTCACATCCCTGGTCCCCTGCATGTGTGTCACATGCCAGCATGTGAGGCTTTCTGTGTGGCTTGCAGCTCCATTCCAGTTGCTGGTGCTCAGCCATACTGCTGCATGCCCCCACACATACACAACACACAGTATGGATCATCCCAGTAGCTTTAGACACAACTACTGTATCCAGTAGTTGACCTCTGGCCTCCCTGTTGTGTCGTGCACAAACACACACATGCAAGTGGATTTTTCTGGTACCTGGTGCAGATTTATAACCCTACCAGTAGTTGACCCTTGTACCCCACAGGCTCTTCTGCAGCTGGGACCTTCTGTTTCTCTAGTAACCAATTGACAGACTCCTTGGTCTTGCCAGTTGAAAGGAAGTTCCCCTCAGACTGGTGGCTGCTCTGATACCTGGGTCCCAAGCCTCTTCTAGTCCAGCTTGATGCTCACGTGCAATCGCACACACTGAAACACGCACCCACACAACATGCATGCACCCACTCCCCGAAGTTTCTGACAGCACAGACATGTGCATCCCTATGACTTGAAGTCCCCTTTCCAGTTGCAGGTGCTTAGACTTCCACATAGACACAGACACACAGAGCCTCCTGCCCAGGAGTTAGAAATGGAATTTAAGGAGAAGACAGGACAGACTGCAGTGATTAGTGCAGGGCATGGTCAGACAAGGGTCCCAACCAGCAGATGGTTTCTAGTGACCAACCCCTTTTTTGCCTTTGTTTACCAATTATTACTCCGCCTCAGACCACCCTGCTTCCTTTTTTCCTGGCCTTTCCTCTTCCCTATGCAATTCATAGTGAGTTTTGTGCCATCTCAAACTGCTCTTCCACTGAATCCTGGAATGAGTCCCATGCACCTGTAGGCAGTAACTGCCTGGCAGACTGCAAGGTGAGCAGGGAGCCTCTCCCTTCTCTTTAGCTGATGAGTGTCACACCTTGACAGGCTGATGGCTCCCCTGGAACAGCCTTGAGGGAAGCTGGGTCGGGGTGCTCCATTTTCTCCATTTACTTTATTGGGATTCCTACCCTGTTACTCTTCCTCAGTGCTTCTTTGTGTTTATGGTTGAAGAGCCTTTAATCACATAACTTAACAGTTTGTGTAATGGAAAGGTGGGATGTTTGCCTGCGGGTATTAAGTCATTTGTGTTGAAGTGCATTAACACCACCAGTGCCCTGTTAGGTTGATTGTTGTAATGGTATGTACTCAGGTGGTGAGGAACTTTAGATAAACTGGGAGGTCAGGCTTTTCTGTCGGGAAGATTTTTGCTTCAGTACTAGTACAGTTGTCCAACCCGAAAGATTTAAAACATTTGTGAGGTGGTTGAGCCCCTAATGATGCTGGTGCAGTAGAGAATTAGACTTGTCAATCAATGGAGTAAGATACTGCCTGTATACTGTGATTATATATATATAATTTCCAACTTTTTACATGTATGAACTAGGGAATAAATTGCACCGTTTGATTTATCAGAGGGCCATATTTAAAGGCTGTTTTCTTGGGAACTACCCCAGAATGATTGCTTGTCTGCTAGACATGGGCATCTGTCACATGAAAGAGATTTTAAACAAAAGATCAAAGAAATATATGAAAAGATTTTCCACTGTAGGAAGCTTCCTTGATTTTTCAGGAAGAAAAAATGCTAACTCCTCATTTTGATTTTTGCATAAAGCCATGGAGTTTTGTCATGACATTAGTGTGACAGGTCAAAGCTGAACTCAGCAAAGAGAGTTAGAGCTCTCACATAAACTCTGTGTAATGCGATTGTCCAATAGAAGCCTTTGTAGAATACCCTTCATTGTTTGTAAGTCTTCCTTTACAGGATGGGATTTTATTTTATGGTAAAGAAATTAGTATGATATCTGGCTTAACTGATTACACGGGACCTATAGAAAAGATTTAACTTGAAGTGTATTAGCTTTATATCTAGTAGAGAATTAAGCACTTACGAGTTGGAAGAAGCACTCTCCCTAAATTGCAGGTCACCTTGATTCGTACCATCTTAAGTAATCTGTTCTTCAGGGCTAGTTGCTGGTAAAAAGCAATGAAGAAATAAACAGCCATTCTTGAGTAGTTTTGTTTGGGTTTTTTTAGATTAGTTGGTGTTCAGAAAAAAAAGTGCATATAATTCAAGTTTAATGGGAATATTTTTATTTTTCTTAAAGGAATTACCTACGGTTCTGCTTCTTCATCAGATTGATGGGCATGAAGGTGCATGGACAATATTACCATTAATGAGAGAGTAAGTGTAATGAATGCCAGTTATTTTCAGAATTTTTTGTAACCAGGAATGTAAATATTAATTACTCAGACCACTTTTTTCAGAAGCAAAGTTTCTGAATGAGAGTTGCAATCTTTTCACTTTCTTACTTGACCTTTTTTGGTTTTCCAAAGGAATTTTCTGTTAAACTTCATTAAATCAGAGAAAGCTGTTTTGAATAGAAAAACAGCAATAATATAATGTAACTGAAAACTTACCTTCTTCAAACCTTTGTGGGTTTTAAAATTATTAGGGAGATAAACTAGTCAAAAGAAATACCATTTTGAAATATGGATTTCCCTACTTGGTCCCCACTTCTCACAGTCTAAGGTGTGAAGTATTTCTGAACTTTTGACCTTTCAGATTACTCGGCCGAATGAAGTGGATAAATAATTAAAAAAAAAAAAAAAAGATGATAATACATGTTTAGGGCTTCTGTCTTTTATTGCTCACAGTGTGTCTGAGGGGTGAAAAGGTGTAGGTTTCAGCACCTTTTTAGAAGCTTATATGGCCAGTTTTCATCTTAGTATGGTCATATAAGACAGGTAATCTGAACATACCTTTTCTTCCTAGCTTACGCAGCTGGCTCTGAGGAAAACATGCTGCATTTGCATGGTAGTGTGTTGCAAATTGCCAGGAAGTAATGTTTCTTGTTTCAGAAAGTCCTAAAGCTCCGTGGTGCTGAAGGCTTTCTTTTGCCTAAAACTTGCATTTGAAATTGATGCTAGAGGCTCTGCAGCCTCCTGTGGTTTAATTTAATTAATATCATTTATTAGAGTTATTCAGAAGACTGTCTTTGCTTTGGTTCGAGGTTTTTGATTCAGAGTGGTTGCAGGACAGGATGCTTTTTCTTCTGCTTTCCATTGCTTTCTGTGTGTGTAGAAACATGAAAATATTGCTTGCATAGTAGTTATCTTTGAGATACATGTAAACTGTGAAAAGAAGCAAAAGAAGAATTAAAGTAAATTGAAAAACTGGAAGATGGTGTTCAAGCTATCAGTCATCTTCGGTTTTCCTTCTTAGCTCCTGTTTCAATGACCTAGTGTTTCCTCTTCTGAATTATTTATGTCTTGGTGACAGGGCTTACAGAGGCATCTCTTACAAGATAGCAAAACTCAGAATCAAAAATACGCTCATTTGTGTGATAAACCAGAAGGAAATTCTTCAGAAGTCAGAAGAGGGATCTTAAGTAGAAGATTTCCACCTTGAGAATTCTGGAATATGAATTTCCTTCCATCTGGTGTTTCACTTACACTTTTGGCAGAATGAAGAAAGGGAGCAGTTTAGAAACACGTTGGTGTTGTGAGGCTTGTACTGTTTAGTTTTTTCAATGGACAGAAGAGGAGGAAGAGAGATCAGTCTGTTCTGCAGCAGCTTCTGATGCTTGGAATTGTGATGTAAGATTCTTATCTGAAAACTGCTTTCCTCAGTTCTGTAGTTGTCAGCATTTTTAAGGAGGCCTCTGAGCAGTTATGACAGTTAATTTTGATGTTTTACACGTAGGTTAACTTGGACAAAATACTTCATTTCAAAGGATAAAATCATAAGACATCAATGGGTAGCTTTATAAGAAGATGACTGTTGTGGTTTAATCTCAGCTGGCTGCTCAGCCCCACACAGCTGCTTGCTCACACCCCCCTGGTGAAATGGGGGAGAGAAACAGACGGGTAAAAGTGAAAAAACTTGTGGCTTGAGATGAGGACAGTTTAACAGGTAAAAAGCAAAAGCCACACATGCAAGCAAAGCAAAACAAAACAAGGAATTAATTTACTAATTCCCATTGGCAGGCAGGTGTTCAGCCATCTCCAGAAAAGCTGGGCTCCAATACGTGTGGTAATTACTTGGGAAGACAGATGTTCTCACTCCGACCATCTCCCCTTCCTCCTTCTTCCCCCAGCTTTTATTGCTGACCATGGCATCGTATGGTCTGGAAAATCCCTTTGGACAGTTGGGTTCAGCTGTCCCAGCTGTGTCCCCTCCCAACTCCATGTGCACCCCCAGCCTGCTCACTGGTGGGGTGGTGTGAGGAGCAGAAAAGGCCTTGACTGTATAAAGTGCTGCTCAGCAGTAACTAAAACATCCCTGTGTTACCAACACTGTTTCCAGCACAAATCCAAAACACAGCCCCATACCAGCTACTATGAAAAAAATTGACTCTATCCCAGCCAGAACCAGCACAATGACTTGTTCCACATGAAAAAAGACTGAACTAGTTTAGCACCTGACAACCATCTGGTGCTTCTAGCATGTGATTAAAAGACCTGCAGAGGCAGGTCTCACATGTTCTAGTGTATTTCTCAGATAGTGGGGTGGGGTTTTTCTGTTTTGGTTTTTACTATTGTTTTTTAATTTGTTTCTTCTTTTTCTTTAGGCAAATACTGTTCCATATAAAACATAAATGGTCCTATTACCATTTTTTACTTGTTTTCTGCTGTTTATTTTCATTGCTGATTTTATCAGTAGACAGTGCTGTAGAGGAAGAAATCTGTGATGTTTATAGTTACTAATTTTCTTATCCCTCTCCTCCCATGATTTGTTTAATTAAATCAATGTAAAAGCTATGCAAAGGAAACTGGACAACTAAAAATTGGAATTTATTTTTTTTCTACTAGGATGCCATGAATTAATAAGGCTTTGTTTTGTTAAATAGTGGAAGAATTAAGCTGGGAGGAATAGAGATATAAGGAGTGAGAATTTTCTGAAGGAGTCAGGAAGTTGGCATTTCCATGGTTGTTGCACTGGTGTTAGATGCCCAACAGTGGGGCTTCTTGGAGGAAAATTAAGGTACAGAGGGGAAGGTAACTTAAACTGCTATCTATAAACTTCTAAGTTCATAGGTGGCTGTTAGACCTATAGTACCCATACATTTTTGAGTGGACATTCTTTTTTTGTATTTCCGTTTCCTTCTTTTTGGAATAACTGTTGCAGCAGAGGCAGTATCTTTATCCATTCACAGCAGTCCTTTGATGTATAATTCTAAGTAGTAAAGTTTCTGTGCAAATGAATAATTGATTGCAAAGTGCTTCTATTTGGGGAATGTGGGTTGAATCTATCATTCTGTTAATTAGCCAGTTTATTTAGTAAAATGTTGTTTTCTTTTGTTAGCTTCTCTGTTACCTATGGTAGGAACTCCTCATGGATTTTCTTCTGTGAAGAAGATACAAGAATACAAGTTGTAAAGCTGTTAGAAACACTTGGAAGATTTGACGAGTCTAAGGTAAATTAAGAATTTGGATATTTAAGTTCCTTTTTAATGTGCTTGAATGGATTTTTAGATGAAATGGGGAATCTTTTTAAGTGCAAAATGATACATAAATATGCATATATATATAAAAATACATAATTTTAGAATTTGTAGTTATGGAATAGCTTCTGTGGTCCAGAATTTAATTTCATAACGCTGTCCAGATGGCTCAGAGCTCCAAACATTGGAAAAGATGTATCCAAACAGCTTAAATTAGGGGGATAGATTTCTGTTGTTAAGACTTAGGGGGATCGAGGTATTTAACGTGAAGCCGTATGAGCACCTCTTCAGCTGTTGAAGAACTATTAATTTTTAAAATTGAGCAGAGAAAAGATTCCTTCTGTGGATAGCCTGAAAATGGTGCAACATCAGTGAAAAGATGAGTATAGTCTGCTGTATGGCCCTCTTTCCCCATTTTCCTGTTTGTAATGAGTTCTGATTATCATCAGACAGAATGACTGATGTTAGACTGTCTCTGATCTAATATATCAGGGCATTTTATTTGCATTCTGTTTCTGATCTGTCTGGGTCATAAGACAGTTTTCTTTACCTGCTGGAAAAGAAACAACACCAGAAGACCTCCAGAACAAAAGAAAAATGCAGTCACCAAGGAACAAAGTAAATTTGGCAGTGGAACTGACACGAAAGCTGTTAATGTTTAGAATTCAGCTTGATGTCTGCCCTTTGTCTGGAATAAAAGAAGCCAAAATCTCCTATGTGAAATACGTTTTGCCTCTTTATTGTTACCTTGACTGAGTATTGAACTCTGCTTCAGGTCTCACTTTAGCATTTTGCATCCCGAAGAGTAGGAAATCAAGTAAGAGAGTTA
Organism: Actenoides hombroni; assembly: GCA_024336885.1. NCBI lineage: Eukaryota > Metazoa > Chordata > Aves > Coraciiformes > Alcedinidae > Actenoides > Actenoides hombroni. Next base: position 850,380 of record WUAM01000269.1, on the reverse strand, counting down.
AGAGACCCGCATGGCTGACCAGGGATCTACTACATAAACTTAAGCAGAA
>WUAM01000269.1:832013-850231 GCA_024336885.1 Actenoides hombroni | reverse complement strand
TAGGTGATCCTGCTCTGGCAGGGGGGTTGGACTAGATGATCTTTCTAGGTCCCTTCCAACCCCTGTGATTCTATGATATGTACTTCTTTTGCAGGCACGTGGCCTTGTCGAGTTTTCTCACAATACTTTTCTAAAATGGTAATAATAATAACTTTGAGATTTTACATTTTTAAACACACTGTCTTCAAAACGGCTGACTGAATATGTTTAAGCCTTTGGAATATCCATTTATTTCTGTTTCAGAAACTCCTACTCCTAATTGATTTTCTCTCAAAAAAATTGCTCTAGATGCTGCCCTTATGCCAGTTTTAATCTCTCCATCGCATTACATGTAAATTCTATTACAATAACAAATTATGTTCCAACCTGCATTAAAAGTAAAATAAAATGTTTTGCTTTTGTGCATAGTAATCATCATGTTAGTCCATAACTGATTCCTTATATATACAGTTGTAGTCCATCAGTCACAAAATCTAAGATGAGTTAGACCGGAATGACCTCATGCATTATTCGTTTCAAGATGTCAGCAGTCTGCACAATAAAAAGCTGGTATACATTAATCACAATAAAAGGTCTGCACAGGGCATGTGAATAGTTGATGTATCTGTCGCTTTTTAATCTGGCTATGTAGAGATTAGTAACAGAACTATTGAGACTAATCTGAATGTAATATTAAGTGAAAACAGATGTGTGAAAGCATCATAAGGGACTGTGGAGGAATGTTAAGAGAACAATCTGCATTGATAACCTGACATTATTGACTTCAGTAAAATTAAAAAACAGTGGGGAATATCTGATGTACATAAAGACCTCAAGGCAAGCACTACAATGGTGAATTCTAGCTGAATATCTGGGAATGTTTTTTTACTGTGAGGGGGAAACAAAACATCGGCACAGGTTGCCCAGAGAGGTTGTGGAGTCTCCATCCTTGGAAATAACTCACAAGCTGTCTGGACATGGTCCTAAACAACCTGCTGTATAGGTGACCCTGCTTGAGCAGGGGAAATTAGACCATATGGTCTCCAAAGGTCCCTTCCAACCTCAAGCCCTGTGTGATTTTATGTTTCAACAGCAGATTGATTCAACCTATGCTTTCATAATGGAAGACATTAGCAAGGTTAAGCCAAATTGTATGTGCCACTCCTCTTCCTGTCATCCTAACAGGATGATAGACTACAGCCACAAAAGCAGCCAGAATACGTAAACCAAGTGGATGGGCAACAATAACTTAGTTTCTGTTGATAACCTAAAGGGTATAAAAGATATGTCTAAAGAACAGTTTGTCTTTGAGAATCATAAGAACTCATAAGATGTTGTAGTAAGACAGTGAGGATGTGACAACTGAAAGCTCCTGTCCTCTGTGTTAGACACAAGTCTTGAATAGATGAATTTGATACACTTGTCTTGGTACGTGTAAGTGGATACAAAATTGAGTGAGTAGAATCAACTTGATTAGCAAGTTAAGTCAAGTCACCTCTGCCCTCCCCGAGGTCTAGTATTGAGTTTTGTGGCATCACGTTCCTTCAGCTATTAGTTTAAAGCATTCTAAGGACTTTGGAGTGCTCTTACTAAAGGTAGGTGATTTTTGTAATTTTTGAAGCACACTGTATTAACTGATTCAGTGGATGGTAGTTATCCATTATGCAATAAATCACATTCATTTTTTTAAATCCACATTTTTGCCTATATACTATTTGATTACCTTCATTCCTTAAGTTACTTTGTAAGTTTCTTCACATATAACTAATGTAATCTTGTAAAGCCAGCATGCACAGATTTTGTCCTACATATCAGTGTAGTAAATAAACGTTATGACCAAATAAGCTTGGAGATTATTGACTGTAACCTAGAATGCCTTCACTGTGAATTGTGGCTTAATATTGCCAGAAACCATATTATGTGAAACCCTGGGGAGAGTATATGTATGGGTTTAATTTTCTATGTTTTATAAAGAAAGGAAAGTAAGGTTGTTTTTTAATCCATAGATTGTTTTGGTGTAACAATTAGCATGCAAAAACAGGATAAATGAAGATTTTGGGTTTTTTCTCTCTGTAGCATAACGAAGTGGAGGTCCAGAATAAAATTGCCCGCCGATGGTACTGTCACATTAAAATGTTACTATTTATTAACTGTTTCTGAAACAGAATAGTGTGCTTGTGTTATGAACATTTTGAAGCCTTGAAGGCCCTAAAAGAGTTTAAAAATGGTGTGCGTGAATGCTTCTAAAGAATTAATTTGATTCTTTGAAGGCAGTAATCTTTGTGCATAAAAATTAGTATGTTTGCCCATTTTCTTTTACCTCCAAATATTTTGTTTTTTCTGTCCTTTCAGTGAACACTATTGAATCCTTCCAATAAAGGAAGGAGAAAACAGTCTATTGTGATTCAAGGTATAAATAAAAGTAAGTAGGTACCAGGTAACAAATCCTATGAAGGTGGTTAAAAAAGTGGAGGGGTAAAAATCTCCACCCTTATCTTCTCCGTATATTAGGTAGTGTAGCTTAACTTTGACTGTTTCCTCAATGGATTCCTGTACACCTACCTCTCAGCTTAGGAGGCATGTGGGGATTATGGAAGCACACATATTTTCAGCGTTTGTATTACCTGAAGAAGTCACTAGTCAAGTACAAGATCCATTCAATTTAGTTTTATTGAGAGTAGCTGATAAAAGTAGAGGGGATGACTGTGCAGAATTCATGGGAAATGACTCGGCACCTCGTACACGTGTACATACACACTCATACCATGTTACACTTGCATCAGTTCCTCGGGAAGTCATTGTTCCTGGCAGAGGTGACATCCGATATTTGTGACTCATGGTTGCTTGTATGGGTTCCAACCATCCATACAGAGATGAGGCTCTTGAAGCAGGCAGCACCCAACAGCTTTGACTATGTGTGAGACAAGACAAGCATCCTGGGTGGCTCCTGAGAGCTGCCTTTTTATTGCCTTTTATGTAGACAGGTTGAATGGCCTCTGGGGCAGCTACGCTTGCATACTCCTGCCAGGCTCAGCCAGTTGGTTTTGGCTGAAGATGTCTCCTGTGCATGCAGACTTCTCTTCTGCTATTTGCTGACTCTGCTTCACCCCAGCCAAATCTCACTCATCACTCCTCATCAACTCTGGGGAGCTATAAAATATAGCTTAGTCTACATAGTCACATCTACTTGGAGTTAGAAACATGTCTACTGAGATATAAGATCCTCTTGAGGTTAGACTGGGGGATTTTGGCTGGAAGTTTGCTTGAATGTTTTCCATTTTGTCTTGAATTTTGTCTACATTACTTATCTTGCCCCTTTAAAGGAGGGGAAAAATCAAATTTGGTAGGGAGTATGGAGAAAGAGATCTCTTGCACAGAAACAGTTGACATAACTTTGAATCCATTTCGATGGTGAATTCTCAGGAACAACTAAATTGTCAGTAAAAAGTAAAGCCTGAGTTACTGTCATAATGCAAACTTAAAGATTTGATACAACCAGTAAGGTGATTCGAAATTCTGATTCATCGTTTCTACTTGTAGGCCTGAAAAGCAGTTTTAATGTGTATATATATATATATATAAAAATTATATTTATACACATACATTCTTTTTTCCCTTCACCACAGTCCTTATTCTGCAAAAGCCTTGGTATACTTGTTTTATATCCATTCTAAACAAAAAGATTAAGACAACTAACAGTAATGTTAAAGAAGTAGTATTTAAGTCAGTTAATTTTTCTCACAGCAGAGTAATGAATTCTTAAAACACTGTTATTGAAAACTCTGATAATAATATTGCTACTTAATATTTTATTTTACAAATACATAGTTGGGACATTCTTCATGTAACTGTTTTGAAGATCAAGGTATTTAAAATGTATTTGCTTTTTAAGATCCCTGGTGTAAAAGAGGCTAGACAGATGGAAATTCAAAATGGATAAATATGAAGTTCCTGACTGCGGTGCTTTTAAGTGTCTTATCTAGTCAGGACGGCCAAACACTGGAACAGGTTGCCCAGAAAGGTTGTGCAGTGAATTACAAACATGACTGGACAGAGTTCTGGGCAGCTTGCCGTGACTGACCCTGCTTGAGCAGGACTAGACGATCTCAAGAGGCCCCTTCTAACTGCAAACCTCCTATGATTTTGGGTTCAGTGCTCTTTGAAGAGGTGGAATCCAGGGCAGATGCTGGAGTTTGAAAATGCTGTGTGTATTTGAATTCAGAGAACTGCCTTTTTCTTTCAGTTCTTGCCAAGTACAATTTTTGTTCAGATTATTGTGAACAATATGCTTCCCTTGTTTTTGTTTTCAGGTTTGCTTTATTCAGCATGAATGCAGTCGTCATCTTCGCTAAAAGGATGCTGTAGATGAACAAAATTGTTTCCTATATTCCTTTACAGGAGTGGTTTTTAGGTAAAGCATTGTATGATGAAGAATCTACAATAATTCACCATTATGCCTTTGCTGAAAATCCTACAGTCTTTAAATATCCAGATTTTGCTGCTGGTTGGGCACTTAGCATTCCACTTGTTAACAAGTAAGAATTGAATTTTTATTCACTTCTTGTTTATTGATAGTAATTAAGGATGTGTAATTTATACAATTTTTTCTAGATACTAATCAATATTATTTTAACGAGTTACGATTTCCAATGGATTAATATTTTCTCTAAAAAATGGAGGTGTTCCTGCAGTACAGCTGAAGCTCTTACTGCAGACCATGTAGCTATGCAGAGTCAAATTTTAATTTGGAGCTGCTGATTGCAGCTTTGCTGTGACAGGCAGCTTCGGATGTACTCAGCCAGTGCAGGCTGGCCTCTCATGGATTTAACTGCAGAGCCTACGCTGAGCTTTTGCTGCTGCTACCTCTATTATCAGCATCCATGCTGACGCATGTAAGTCTGCCTTAATTTGAGGATCTAAGGTGCATAGCCAGACATTCAGCCAGGCACAGGAATGCACAGCTAGCTTTGGGTATGCCTACGTAACCTTGTGCTTCCACTGTAAACTTACCCAGAAAATACTCCTTTGATAAAATTCCATTGCTTCGTTATTCTACTCATTCCAAGAGTAATTATTATACAGAAACACAAGAGTTCATTAGTAGACAAGGATACAGAAAGAGATTTCTGTATCATTGCTGTGTTACGTGTTCTATTTTGCTTCACTCTGCCTTTCTGAAAGTTAACATCATGTCATCTAGTTAATAGTTGTCCAGTACTAGTTGTTCAACTAGTTCAGTACCATCTTGTGCCATTTAAAAAATGTATTCTCCCCTACACAGCAGTTTTATTCCTGGATCTTAGAGTGACTGCTTTGCCCTCTAGAAGTGTTTCTCATGCTATAGAGGTAACCTAGATAGTTTTTCAGATTACATGCTTAGTTTTTAAATGAGATTTGACAAGTTCATAGATCTCAGAAGTTGAATGCATCTTGCTGTAGCAAGGATTGGTGTTTTCAGAAATTTAAGGTGCCAAAATACTGTGCTTTGGAATACACAGGAAGAGAATATTGTCTGAAGTTTGAGATGCTGATCAATATTGAGCTTCAAACAGACTGCTGCTTTTAATCTGATGAAAATATTATGCCAGACTCTCCATCTACTCCAGATGAGAATTTTCTTCTTGGGCAGGATAAATGTATCAAAATGTCTGTGCTGAAAACTAATATTATTATCATCACACTGTGCTCAGATGAAAATCAAAAATCACACAAAAAAGAAATATAAGTTGTTTTTTAGGGCATACCCTAGTGATTGATTTTTAATGGGGTTTTTTTGAGTAAATTTCTTCTTCTTTAATCATATAGGCTTGCAAAGAAGTTGAAAAGTGAACCACTCAAGTCAGACTTCACAATAGATTTAAAGCATGAGGTAAGCAGTGATGTGATGAAAGAGAAAATTGTCTCATATCTATATATTTGAGTGGTGATAAATTATAATGGAAATAACACATTTTTCATAGATGCTGCTAAATATCTCAACTGCAATGGCATGTTTAATTTCTTCTCTTTTCTTTAGAATATTCAAATATTTTAAAACTATATTTCAAGCATAGAAGAATTAATGAATAAAATTGCATTCTTAAATGAATACATACATGGTTGTATATAGTAAGATCTAGGGCTTGTTCTACGAAGGAAAGAGAGTTCCAGTTCAACGGTTCTATGATTCTATGAATAGTATCTCAGATACTAGCCAGCCTCACTCACTTTCTGAGTCAGACTTTAAGAGCTAAATATAATGAAGTTTGGATTAAATAGTCTGAGGAACCTAACTGTTGTGTGAATAGTCAACTCTGCAACTTGCAGCATGGAAGTCTGGGAATTTTTCTTTCCCACTGCTTCACAAGTTTTAAAAGGGTGTCACAAAGTCTTTCACAGAGTAAATGAGTTGACTGAAAGGAACATCAGAAGAAAGAAGTGGGGAAAACAGAAAGAATATTAGTGCTACTTTTTGTGAAGCTTTTTTATTTTTTCTGCCTTTAAAATGTTTGTACTGTCACTGAAGTGAACCTCCGAATCAGGGTGGAAGGGGAGGATGGATTTGGAGTAAGCTTGCTGATTTTGGCCTGGAATTATGAGTGATGTTGAATTTTTTAAATTTTTTTTTATTTTTAAAATTTTTTNNNTAAATTGTGGTTCTGGCCCATAAAAATAACCTACCTTACTTAAAACTACTGCGGCTGGTCCAGATCTTTATTCTGTAATTGTTCTAAACCTCCTCATTTCCAACATAAATCTACAGTGTGTGTATAGGGTATAAATTGGTAGCATATTTAAATTAATTTGGTTTTGTGCCAACACTACTCTTTCACATAGTTTCCTCTTCTTGACTGATGCATTTGTCAAAAGCAATTGGACCCCTCACAGCTTTCATTTTTGCTACATGAAACAAGCCAACAGGCTGTTTCTTGTTAATTTTTCTAAATGCAAGACCTTGGGCTTCACACTGTTAATCTTATTTTTGTAAGGTGCCTCAAAGTCATTTGTCTATTCCCAATATTCCAGTATACCTCAGCACTGACAAAGCCTCTAACTGTAGCATCATAAAAATAAAAAAATACATCATTAGCAGACGTTTCTTTTATGTGTCACAGATTGCTTAATGAAAAACAATTGATCACTCAACAGGCAAAATGACTTCCATCCACTTCTTATTCTGTTAGCAGTTCTTTGCATATGTTTCATTTCAAATTTATTGCCATTGATAACCTACTTCAGCCCTGTAGTTATTCTTTCTGCACAGTCTCGTGTCTCCCTAGAGATAGTTCCATTCCCTCTCATTTATTTTATAAATCACCATCTTCTCCGTCTTAAATCATTTTTATCTCTACGTCTTTCTTGTGTGAATCAAGATTGACAACAAATCAAAGGATATAATCTGTGATCTTTAATAACTGTGTGTAATGTTTAAATTTGTGAAGGATGATAAATGTTTTAAGAAATGTTTTAGTTCGGTAGAGTCCTAATAACATGTGCTTCTAGTCTTTGGCATTTTATTGTGCTCTGTGTTACGTTTTTTTTCAACCTAATGCTTTCAAGTCCCTACTTCTTATATCCATAACATTTATATCACTCTTATATTGTGAGGCCTATTTTGCTGTACCAGTATGGTAAAGGGGTTTTGTCATGTTGCTGCTCACTTGTAGATTGTTTTTTCAGACATTTTGTAACTGCACATTATATAGCATATTCCCTGATGCTTATTCAAAACTGGATTAGAATTAAACATTAGATTTGAACTAGGACGAAGATTAATTTTTGTCTTTTTATTGTAAATCCATTTCCATTGGTTTAGGAATAGTCTGTCATCCTCTTCTATAACCCAAAATGACATTCTAACCTCACTTCTGAAATATGATAGCTTCACATCGTTCTAAGGCTTTCAACTGAAGGTTTTATTATTCAGTAGGAAATCTTAGCACGTTATAAACTGTCATAAATAATTCATGTTGCATTACAATTGTTAAATACTCTTTGTGCTGCAGGAGCATTGCCTCTTTGTTGGTTCACATGATAGGCATTAATTCTGAATAGCTGAATTCTGAACTGATACAATCTTGAAATGTACTGGACGCTCTTTAGAAATCACATGCCTTGCTTTTTTGTAGTCCTCCAGCTACAAGGCAGGGTCAAGAACCATTTACATCCTGTACTGTAAATGTGGTGACAAGGCAAAAAGATAACCTTGGAGATGTACGTGTGTTTATTGGCTGCTCCGTACCACGAGCATGTATGTGTTACATGTCACTTGCGTACACCTCCTTGACTCCAAGCACTATCAACAGCTTTTGTCTTAACTGCCACTCATGCTTATGCCCTATCGAGCAGCCTTTCCCTTTAGTACTTTGTTGAACTCATCTGTAATGCCAAGACCATCTATGTTTTCACAGCAGTTGCACAATTCATTTGCTCACCACCCGCTGATTGATGCCTGAGCCGCGATCCACCCTCTCTGCCCAGCTCCCTCCAGTTTATATACTGGGCCTGACATTCTGTGGTAGGGAATATGCATCTGCCTAGTTCGAGTCAGCTGTTCTGTCTGTGCTGCCTTGCAGCTCCTTGTGCACCTGCACACTAGCAAAACATGGGAAATGGAAAAAGCAACAACTAAAACATCAGCATGTTATTGCCATTATTCTCACACTAAATCCGAAACACAGCCCTGTACCAGCTTCTAGGAAGGAAATGAACTCTATCCCAGCCTAAACCAGAACATGAAGCATTGCTAAACCAGCAAACAAACAGACCATTTAATAATGCTGAGACTGAAAGAAATTACAGCTTGCAAATTACAAAGCTCATTGTGCTGAAATAACATGCAGCAGAGTTACAGCGGTTTAGCAAGTCACTACCAGCTGAGCAGTAGTAGTTAAACATGCCGATATTCACAGCTCCCAGTTGTCTGCATATGTTCAATTGCAAGGAAAAATATAGTAATTTAAACTCTCTTCAGTGCAGTCAAACTAAATGTGAGGTGCTCTAAGAGCACATGTGTTATGACAATCAGCAGCTTGCTAAAAAGTCATCAGTTAATTGTGTTCTAGCATGGGACTGTACTCTATCACAAGTCTTTCAAATCTGGAAGCTTAAGTTTCAAAAATACAATTGTATTCTCAGACCTGCCCCCAGTCCTAACAGCTCCTGTAACAAGCTGGCATTTCTATTTTATTCCCTCTAAGTTACATAAATGGCTGTGTGCAGGTAGTTGGGATTTTCTGAGGATGTTGAAACCTAAATGACATGGTCAGGAAAAGCATAATCTATAGCTTAGAAATCTGTAACTGGTTTGATTGACTTGGGCTTGTCCAGACCATACTCAATGCTCTTGGTTTGTGCCAAGTTCTCCCTGGACATGGGGGAGAAGGAAATATACCCTCTTAGTAATAGTTTAATGATCACAGGACAAGAGATAATGGTTGCAAACTGGAACACAGGAAGTTCCACCTCAACGTGAGGAAAAACTTCTTTATTATGAGGGTGACGGAGCTCTGGAACAGGCTGCCCAGAGAGGTTGTGGAGTCTCGTTCTCTGGAGGCTTTCAAAACACACCTGGACACATTCCTGTGTGGCCTGCCCTAGGTGATCCTTCTCTGGCAGGGGGGTTGGACTCAATGATCACCAAAGGTCCCTCTCAACCCCCATTATTCTATAATTCTATGATTTACTGAAAGAGAAACTGAATTCTGGCCCTGATAAGGTTTAAAGCTAACTGTTTCTAAGTATGGGTAAAACAATGAAAAGGAGACTCATTTTCGTTGTCTTAGGTGAGTGCTGAATCTGGTCCCATGTTCCAGTGAAGCACTTCACTTGTTTTCCATGCAAGAGTCATTGAGAATATATGTAAATTACATGGGAAATAGAAACTAGAACCCCAAACTGATTTTCCTCCCTTGGAGAAGTCCCATTCCTGGTATGCCATGAAGTCAGGCTCCCCTTCACTACAATGGCTTGTTGGTGCCATGCATCTTTTTGCACAGTAGCTCATTTTCCTGAAGTAGCGTGGAGTCTCTGTCCCAGAATATCTATGGTTTGTTGGTGTAAGCATCCTTTTGAAAACTAGAACTTTCCTGCTTCAATACTTAGTCTGGCAAAGTTGTAAATAGTGTAAAAGTATTGCAATAGAAATGTTGGGCAAGTCTGAGTGTTCTCAATGCATCATGAAGTACAGATGGAAATATTACTTTTATTATTAATTGAATGTAAATACAAAGGGATGCTGTTTTTAATCTTCTTCAGACATCACCAGTTTGCTTCTTCCTTTTTTAATCTAAATTTTGGCTAGCTTTTTTTTGTTGTTGCATTTGAAATAGACAGGAGTCTACTCTAGGATAGCAAATCTGTTACATTATACTTCAACATCATAGCTTCTGAGAGTTTCATTACTGGTTTTGAGCATTTTAAATTGTCACCAGAGAATCGGTCTACTTGGAAAGGCTGTAAATTGCCACACAGGATGAAACAGGCCTGGATATTCCAGATTATCAAAATAATTTCAAAAAAACAAAAAATAAGGATTTTTGTTTACTTTAAATAGTCACTGTACTGCTTCTTACAAAAGTTAAAGATGAGTTGTTGTTTTGACATGCTTTAATATATGAAATTAATTGTAATTCTGCAAAACAAATTTGGAAACCTGTCTATAGAATTTCTTTTACAGAAAAAAACCTACATAGTTGCTCTAGAAATGTGAGCAAGAAGTAGGTTATTCAGCTAGTTAATCAACTTCTACAGTATCCCATATTTTTCAGTTTTCCTGTGAAGTTTGTCATGTAGTATGATTTCTTTGTATGTCCCTAGAATTTTTATCCCGTTTCATTACTGATATAAATGTTTTCTGTTTTGATAGATTGCCCTGTATATTTGGCAGAAAGGGGAAGGACCACATCTTACTCCAGTGCCTGAGTTCTGCACAGATGATGTGAACTCATATAAGGCTGACCACTGTGCAACAACATTCAGTAATTTTCTGCCACTTTGTGTAAGTACTGTATTTTGAATACCACTTGCTTAGTAAAGGTAAAACTTGTACTAAAATGCATAATACTTGAAAATTCTCAAACCATAAGAAAAAAATTTTCAGCAAGTTAAGAAAAAAAATTTATTCTGACATTTATCTGGTTTTGAATATACTTTCAGCCTTTTGTGGCACAGGATATTTCCTGGCAAATGGATATTGCTTGTGCTTTGATGGGTCTTTCTACCACTGTGTTTGATAAGCACGTAATCTGTAAGGTGTTTCTCCTTACATTTCTGTGAGATACTGAAGTGTAATCTTTTTTTCACAGATGGGAATCTAAAACTTGTTGAGGCTGAAGATAAAATGTAATATAGTAATTGGTGCATTAAAGTGCCACCCATTTCTTCTACCCCTAGGAGAATACATTTATAATACTATGGGTTAAGTGTTGCTAGAGGCCAAAAAGTGTTTCATGCTTCCAGGAGAGCAAAATTCTAGATTTTAAAAAGGAAGACAAGTAAAAATGGTTAAATGATTTTATTAATTACAGTTGAGGAAATTCAAAGATTTCTAAGCTGCAGCATTTCTATGTAGCATTTAAGCTTCTTTTTCCAAGTATGATACAGTTCTACATACTCTCATAGTGATTAATTTCAAAGAAATTAAGGAAACATTTGTTTTCAGATGAATCATTCTTAGTTCAACAAGTCATACTGCTCATTCTCTTTTCCTAATGATAGATGTTTTAGTTCACATTGGAATACTACATCAATGGAAAAAATATTTCGGTAATGTGATTTCAGAAATTTTAAATGACTTGTGGCCTTTTTTCAAGAGACAAAAGTGTATTTTTTAGTGCGTTACTAATGCACTATTCTACTTGATATGCTATACAATGAAAATACATTTTCTGTTTTATTACATATATGAACATATCCTATAAGATGTTAGAGGCAGAGCCTGCAACTTAAATACAATTTTTGTTCTGTTCATATAGGGAGAGCCAGTGAAAAAGGAAGATGTTTTTGTTGCTGTAAAAACATGTCAGAAATTTCATGGTGACAGAAGTAAGTTGATGGTCGGTCAAGGTAGTAGTTCTATGCAATATAGTTTATAAAATAAATTTTTACAAACCAATCTGATATCTGCTATCTATGTAGCTCTTGGGACAAAATGTTTGCAGAATTCACTGGGAGATGTGAAAGTTTCGGAACTGTAAACAGCTTATTCTTTAGGTAGTATTTTTATTGCTATTCAGAGTTCTTCAGAAGTGCTGCGAAAAGTTTAACAAAAACAGTTGTGGTCATGTGCTTCACTATTAGTGATTGGTTGGCAAAAATACTGAAATTGAATACCTAAATTAAAAATATGCATAGAGTTAGTTTATATTGTTGTAAATCGGAGCTGCTGCAGTATTAATTAATATAGCATCTCTTAATGTCCTTCAGTGTGTTTCCTCAAGCTAATTGGTCCACTTCTATTCCTTGTACTATCAGTGACAATTGTGCCAGCTGTATTGTGGCTGATTTAGAAACTTTTAACAAGCTGAAAAGTCTCTCTGCTCCTCCTTCCTTTTATTCTGCCCTCCAATAAAAGACTGAGCAGCTTATGCTGTCCTACTGCTTCTCTCTGTTGCCACCCTATGCAATTAGATGTCCACATGTGCTTTACGATGCTTGGAATGGGAAATTTTTAAAAGTCTGGTCATCTGTAGTACTTTGTCCAAGCCATGGCGCAGATCAAGAGTGTCCCAAGCGTGCGACACTATGGTGTGTTTCATCTGGAAATTGTATTGTTACAGTAGTAATGATAGTCACCATGAAAATAACAAACGTGATATCTGTAGTAAAAACAGTGAACAAAAAACCCTACTACAGCCCAACAAGATATATCCAGTGAATATTAACTTCTTTCTTTGAGGCACAGAAAATAAAGATAGAGAGACACTCAACTTCAGCTAATAACACAGAAAGGCTCAGCTGAGTTGTGGTAGATCCAGTGTACATAAAACTTGGAAGGAAAAATTCGAAATCCATTGACTTAACAGAAGACACTCTGCCAACTTGATGGCATGTAACAGCTCTTTCTAGTTTACTTCTAGATGTTTTATTAATAAGGAAATTCAGGAAGGGGTTTACTTCAAGGAATTTGCTTGAATTTTCTGTGCCCTTGAATAGTCCAGGTACATAATATTGTCACCGTTAGGTTTAGTTTTTTCGTAAGTGTAATCTAGAGTGATTGTTATTGGAAAAAAAAAAAAATTGAAAATGAAGTAATGGCTAGTAGTTCTGTCAGATTTTTGCAGAGTTTTGCCACACCTATTGTCAGAGGACAGGATGAAGATAAAAGCTCTGCTCTTAACTAAGTCCCCCTTTTCTAATGCATCCAAAACTGTTGGTTCTGCAACTTCTAAATTTATTTAGGAGACTCTTTGTTAGTTGCTGGGTTTTTTTCTTCAAAATACAAATCACAGAGTGTTTTTTCTTAATGTTACTGCACTTGATGAAGACACGTTTCTGGTATTTTAATCACCTAATCATTAGGCTATTTTTAAAGTAGCTTTTGACAAAAGAAAATTGACTATCCTGTAATTTGAGTTCACTGAAGAGTTCTCCTTTCTGGATCCATGCTTATTTTCTTACATCAAAATTAAAACCAAAAAACCCCCAAACCTAGAAGGTCAGAACAGAACATAAGGCTTCAAAATATAGCATAAACATCCTTTGAAAAACACCTGTTGAAGACTGAGGAAAATTCTTGAACTTTCCTCACAGCTTCCAATGTTATGCAATAGAGGATAATCTTACTCAAGATTTTGAAAGATTCATGGATGCCAGCTTCAGAGAGCTCTTTTTACCTGGTAAGTCATTTTTTATTGTATGCCAAAGACTACATGAGCACAACATTAAGGCTTAGAATTTGATGTGCAAAATCAGCTAAATTTTACTTCAGAATTGACTTCAGATACAACTCTCCTTCTTCCATATACCATATATGGTTATATAAGAAAATTTCAAGACTGCAAACATGTGAAGGTTCTAGAAGCAGCACAAGTAAAAAATAATTAAGAGCTTAGAGCTGACCACCTGTAAATATCTCCGTAGTGCATAAAATGTTCCATGCGATCACAAGTATTAGCACGTATTGATAAATTTTTGCATCAACAGCTAGTCTGAAATGTACTGTAGTTGTTCTTTATTGGGAACATACAGATTGTTAGAAATTATGAGGTATTGTGGGATTCAATTTACAATAGACATTCTGGATGGTGACACTGCAGTCAAAACAAGCAAGGAAAAGAGAAAGGCACTTTGCTAATAGCCCCCTTTTTAGACCATTTAACTTGAGGTGGTACTCAGGTCCTTGCTTCAGTGAACTTTGGTTTTCATTTATCCAAAGAAGGGGGACTGCACTAAAGAAATTGAGAGGCTTAGTCTGTAATAGGAAGTAGTTCTTTATGTTAAAACGTCCTACTGAGGTTCAGATCCTTGGTTGGAGAAAGGTAAAACAGCCTTTACAGGTACATCACTTCTGCCAGGTGAAGGCTGGAAGCATTTTGTAGATCTGTGCCACTTCTGTATTGGGGCCTTGTTTTCTGAAAGCTTCCTGGTTTTGTTCTTCTGAGAAATTTTTTTTTAAAATAGAACATTTCCACAAAGTAAAAAATTCCCACCTACTTGTTTTCTTGTGCTAGTTAAAAAAAAAAGTTTACGTGGCATTCTCTGCTAATTACTGCCAGATTATATATTGTTATATGATGTTACGTGATTTCATTACATAGGAGATAGAGTTAATGCATAGTGAAACGCCTGGCTTTGCATTTCAGAACTCCACCATAATGTTGTATGAACACGTTGTTTATGTCTTTGGATTTTTTTTAATGCAAAAATTGAGAGCAGTTTTCTTTAAAAACTTTTAAAAGCAGTATTGACTATTGCACAGTGCTACAGAAGCGCATATTTTTTCCCAATATTAAAGCCTTTCCATTAGTGCATTCAGTTCTCATTATCTTAACAATTACCTTTCAATTCATTTCAGTGTTACAAAACTGACTGTTGGTCAATCAAGAATAATAAATCCTTCAATTCCCTGTGTGATCAGAGTAGAGGAAAGTGAGCAAGTTGGTAGGCAGCAAACATCAAATTAGTCGATGAAAATTCCAGCGAGGGCCTAAAATGAGTTGTTCACAATCATCAATGATATATATAGCAAAGGGAAGTTATATAAATATTTCCTGCAAATAAAGAATTGGTGGGTTGATCCTGTCTGAATGCCAGGTGCCCACCAAAGTCATTCTGTCACTCCCCTCCTCAACCGGATGGAGGAATTAAAAATAATAATAATAAGGGTTCGTGGATCAAGACAAGGGAAGCCAAAGATCATTCAGCAGTCACTGTCATGGGCAAAACAGACTCGACACAGGGAAATTAGTTTATTATCAATCAAGTCAGACTAGGGTAATGAGAAAAAAACCCAAATCTTAAAACACCTCCCCTCCCACCACTCCCTTCTTCCCAGGCTTAACTTTACTCCTAATTTCTCTGCACCCTCCCCCTCAGTGGAACAGGGGGAGAGGGATTGGAGGTTGCAGTCAGATCATCACACATTGTCTCTGCCACTCCTTCCTTCTCAAGGGGAGAACTCCTCACACTTCCTCTGCTATAGCGTGGGGTCCCTCCCACAGGAGACAGTTCTCCATGAACTTCTCCAGTGTGAGTCCTTCCCATGGGCAGTAGTTCTTCATGAACTTGGTCCCTTCCAAGGAGTGCAGTCCTTCAGGAACAAACTGCTCCAGCATGGGTCCCCTTCAGGGTCAAAGGTTCTACCAGCAAACCTGCTCAACCATGGGCTTCTCTCTCTATGATCCACAGGTCTTGCCAGGAGCCTACTCCATTGTGGGCTTCCCACAGCATCACAGCCTCCTTGGGGCATCCACCTGCTCTGACTTGGTGTCCTCCATGGGCTGCAGGTGGATATCTGCTCCACTGTTAACCTCCATGGGCTGCAGGGGGACAACCTGCCTCACCATGGTTTTCACCATGGGCTTCAGGGGAATCTCTGTTCTAGCACCTGGAGCACCTTCTCCCCCTCCTTCTTCACTGATCTTAATGTCTCCAAAGTTGTTTCTCTCACATATTCTCACTCTTCTCTCCAGCTGCAGTTGCTGTTGTGCAGGTTGTTCTTTTTTCCCTTCTTAGTTATGTTATCACAGAGGCGCTGCCACAATCTCCGATGAGCCCTGCCTTGGCCAGCAGCGGGTCCATCTTGGAGCTAGCTGGCAGTGGCACTGTTGGACATGGGGCAACTCCTAGCAGCCACCCCTTGCCAAAACCTTGCCTCACAAGCCTAATACAGCAGCAAACATCAAATTAGGTCATCGATGATTCCAGCAAGAAGCTAAAATGAGTTGTTCACAAGTATCAGAGTTACATAGCAGCAAAGGGAAGTTACATAAATATTTTGTCCACTTAAAGAACTGGCTGCTTCCTACTGGATGGTGTCACAGCAGACAAACAATGACAGCAGAATGTACAGTGTTTCATCTAAGTCATGACTGCTTAATTTTATAAATGGAAAAATAGATCATTATTTTAATCTGATAGTTCTCTTCCGAACACCCTGTGAGCATTAGGCTTTTTTGTGTTACCCATAAGTTATTCATTTCTGGATATAATTTAAACATTCATAACATCATTATTAGAATTTCGTATGATCAATTTTAGATGTTTATGAGAAATGGCAAAACTAATAAGAAAATGATTGCTTTTGTAGAGAAGCATTAAGCAATCCTCCTTTGAATAGAATCTCCATGGGATCAAAATTGATTGTATTGTATTTATAAACATCATTCTGTGAGTGTGTCTCCAGAGAGAGGTGCTTTTATATGATGTTGGTGTCAAATAAGATGTATATAACACAAGTGTAGTATTTCAAAAGGTGCGTTTGGTCTCTTTTGGACTCAGATTATTTTATATGCTCTACAGTTGGATGTGATGTTTTTAAAATGCAACAGCTTCAGTGCTGGAAGAATGATTGATTTCTAGTGTTCATGCTGATGTGTGCTATAAAGTCTACCATAGCAAGTGTAAAAGTACTGAACTCCATACCTTGGTTAGCATAAATGTAACCATCCCAGTTTTCAATGTAATATGAATGAAACTATACTTGTCTTTTAAAAGAATATTTATTATTCTATAGATAAAACTGCCCTGACTGGATTTCATAAGAATTTAAAATGGTTTCTCTCTAAGTATTGTAGGAAAGAAAAAAGAATGTGCATGTAGAAACATCATGCTCTATTTGAAACAGCATTTTCATTACCATGCAAAGGAGTATGTCAGTTAACAAGGTGCACAAATGTTTTGATCAAGTCCTTATTTTAATCAAATGACTCGTGTTTCAATGTCAATGATTGTTTTGCAGTACCAGTTGTAAAGCAGACTTGGGAAAGCGAAGCTGCCCTTATTGAGTACTACAGTGATTACGCAGACCTCTCCATTCCTACTATAGATTTAGGCATACCCAATACTGACAGAGGTGAGCTATTGACTGTCGTTGTCTGCTTTGTGCAAGTAACTCTCCAAAGGTAGTATGTTTTATGGATGATGTGGAGGTCACGTATAGCGCATAATTTAGCATTTTTGTAGTTCTGTAGCCCATTTGTGCAGCCTAAACTAAAAGAATGCTTTTGCCACACAGGAAATGGATGCAGAGTACAGTTCACTTGTGTAGGTAGAATGTTCCTTTTAGTAGAAACGTAAATACTGTATGAAAGCAGGGTACATTGATGTACTCCAAGAGACAAAAATTCATCTTATTACTCAGGGTAGGAGTAATAACTCTTATTGACGATCTTGAGTAAGATCATCAATAGTAGCAGAAGTCATAGATTTGTTTCAAAAGACCTCAGACACTGCCATCTGGTTACTGAGCGTAAACAACTTGCCGTGTGGTATTCAGATATTACATGCTTGTGCCTTAGATGTCTTGATTTAGGCACAAAAATGTTAAGATTGGAAGATCTCTTTATATCAAAAAATGCGGTTTTTTGCCAATTGTATCCTGGGCTGCATTAAGAGAAGTGTGGCCAGCAGGTCAAGGGAGGTGATTCTCTCCCTCTACTCCACTCTCGTGAGGCCTCACCTGGTGTACTGCTTCCAGTTCTGGAGTCCCTATTACAGGAAGGATATGGATGTTCTGGAACATGTCCAGAGAAGGGCCATGAGGATGATCAGAGGGCTGGAGCACCTCTCCTATGGGGACAGACTGAGAGAGTTGGGGT
>WUAM01000269.1:805163-831913 GCA_024336885.1 Actenoides hombroni | reverse complement strand
CTCTAGTGGGAGGTGTCCCTGCCCATGGCAGGGGGGTTGGAACTAGATGATCTTTAAGGTCCCTTCCAAACCTGACAATTCTGTGATTCTACTTTGTGTTTGAATAGTAAAAAGCTATGGTTATAATGGCTTCAAGAAGTTTATTAAATTTAGGGATTTTCTTTTAATTAATCTCTTGTTCTTAGGCTTATAGTCTCTGCTACAAGCTATTACTCACCTTCTGAATTAGTGGTATTCAGGCTATGGCCTATTAGCTTTATCTGTCCCACCAGGTTAATTGTTCTGGATTGTTTCCAGCTTTCCAGATGCCCTGTTGTTTTTTTGTCCTCCACAATGTCTGTCATGGCAGAGAGAATAGGCAGGGATTTCCATTTACACAGGCACAGTGGGTATGTGCAACCAATGAGCATTTTCAGGAGGCAGCAGACCTGCTGGGCCTGTGTGGATCATCTGTGGAAGCCATGCCCAGTCACACCAGGGGAAGGGACCTTCCACATTTGGCCTTTGATCATTGCTGTGGGGAGCGGTGGGACCTGTGGGCTACTGGTGTTCTGAACTAAACAGATTGTGCTGAGTTTGCTCTTACACTATTTTTGTCCATCTTTTGTGATGGAATATGATATAGAAATCTTGGGTATACTTTTGTAGATGTTCATCTATCAGTCTGCATTAAGTTCATTGTTTCACAAAATCAGCAGAACTAGGACTTCCTTAATACAGAAGTACTGAGTTTTCTCAAAAAATAACTGGATAGCATCCTATCCTTATTGATTATTCAGTAATTGTGATATCGATAACAATAATTACAGTAGAAGTCTGAAAATTCTTGTTTCTCTTGTCCTGCTCACTCATAAAGGCCGTTTTACTTCTCAGCTTTATTATAGTCTTGTGATAAATGCTAAGACCTTTCCATGGAGGAAGTTATAAGGACCTGAGTTGCCAGTAATGAATATGGTAATTAATGAAGAATTAAATATTTATATAAAAGCAGTGGCCCTGCCTGATGCATCATGAAACACTATGGAAGTGTCTTGGAGTATTTTGCAGGACATGTTTCTGTCTTAGTCTCCTGATTTTACATTTTTTAAAATTGATATTAGCAGTTTTCCCAGTATTGTCCAACAGCTTAACAGGATAACTGGAATAGAGGTTATTTTTCAGGTTTCCATAATTTGAATTTCCATACTTCAGCATCCTTCAAAAGTATGTTCCTGCAAAGAAAGCAATCATTGTGTTGGAACGCTTTGTACAAATAACCATTCAGCACAACAAAGGATGTAATTTAAACTTGCATCTCAAAATATTTTGGCAGTCACTTCCAAAATGTTTTGCATAGTGCAGTAAAATATTGGTTTAATTCATGCACAGTTGCTTCTTACAAAATCTCATTTTATTTAAATGCCTATTTTGTTATTTCTCTCTTTTTAGGCCACTGTGGGAAAACATTTGCCATTTTGGAAAGGTTTTTGTATCATAGCTCTACCAGAACTCCTTGGTTAGTTGTAGTGGATGATGACACGCTGATAAGGTACCCATTACAATACTTCAGGAATTACCACTGTTCATGTCAATAGGAGTTTTAGCAATATTGATCTCTTCTGGATTTAAGAGATGCAGCTGTTTTATTACTTACGTAGCTTTACATTCCTTTAAGGAAAAAAAAAATGGTTAATTTCCTTCATTCCTTGACTGATACTAAAAACAATGTAATCTTGTAACTTGATAAAAACTCTGCATATTATTGTTATTATGTAATCATAAACATATATTACGTAATCATGTTATGTAATCAATGATTAGCGATCACATTTGCTAATACACTTTCTAAGATCTATTCCTCACATAAATATACCAGAAGAAGAATTACATAAGGTAGGGTCAGTTGTCAGAGCCATCCAGAACGGTATTGAGGAGACTTGCCTTTGTTAGAAAGTTCAATCCCATTCACTTGAAAACTGACACTGTGGTGGAAGTGAAGTAAGGCACAGTCATCAGCCAGCAGGGTCACATGGTCATGAACATGGGAATAAGGGGTTCAAGACAATACTTTACATTCAATCCTGTGGCAGAAGGAGGGTTTGAAAAAGGCTATAACTGTAGATAAAGCAGTATTTGTATAACTAAATCTACCTTTTTTTGTTTTTCAATTCCCAGGGAGAAAAGATCATTTTCAAAGATCTTAACATTGTTTGGAAAAAATTGTTTTGTGTTTTCACTGAGATGAGACTCAGTTTTGCTGAGAAACTGCCTGCTTCAGAAAAATATTTTAAGTGAATTGATTCATCATTTGACCAAATTCAGCAGTCATACCTCACAGTAAATAACCCATCATAAATTTCTGGTTAACAATTTATATCTCTGGTTTTTGTAGAATTTCTGAATTTCTCTTCTCATTTTTGTGCTATTTACTAGAATGCCATTTAAGCTAGCAATGTCTGTTTCTAAAAGAATGTCTACCTGGTTTTATTTTATTTTTAATGGATTTTCATATTACAGTATCTTCAGACTACGAAAATTGCTCAGCTGTTATGACCCAAATGAACCAGTATTTCTTGGAGAGCGTTACGGTTATGGCTTGGGAACAGGAGGATACAGTTATATCACTGGCGGAGGAGGGTAATTTATTTAAACTGCTACTGAGATCTACATCAGTCCCTGCTTTGAGTGCAAATGTTTTGAATTGCAATGCAAATCAGTTTCAACAGAAACAGTGATTATTTCCTAGTACGATTAAAATGTAATGATACTCAAAGACCCAAATAGTAAGAAATTGTGCTGCCCATTGGGAACAGAGTTGGAGATCAAAACACTTGGTGCTGAGGACCGTGCATGTTTCAGGAGGGGTTGTTTTGGTTTGACTGGTCCTGTGAACGGGGTGCCTGTTAGATACCTGCACCTGATACGCGTCATAGAATCGTAGAATGATTTGTGTTGCAAGGGACCTTAAAGATCATCATGCAGTCTGATAAAATTCATTCGGTGTACAGAGACCATCTTACAATGTCATTTAAAGTGTGGTAAGCAGAGACAACTCGGATAGTTGCTTAAAATGTGCCCTCGTGATCTGAACTGTTGTGGCGTTTGCAGGAGAACCCAAAGCAGCATACCTGGGGATACAAATTGCCACAAGGAAAATATTCATTCCTGTTCTCTTTCTTTATCCAAGTGTGGAGAAGAATGATCATGATTCTTCTTCAGTTTTTGAACTTTGTGCGATTGATTTATAAAGAGGTGGCTGAGCAAGGAGTTTGATGTTGATGTTCTGGAAAATAGTTTCTGATAGAAAGAGATCACTGTGAGTTGATTTCATGCAAGAAACATATAGGTCCCTGTGATTGTATACAAAATTTGGTTTAAATTCACATGTATACGAACTTTCAGATTGACTCATATTGCAGTAAGAACAATCTTAAGACTCTGATCTATCTTCTGTGTCTAAATCAAATAGTATGGACCTCTAAATGTCCTTAGTGTCTTTCTTTCTGAATAGTAATGGCTGTCATAACTTCTAGATTCTTGACCAACCTTCTCATTGTTTTGCACAGTTGCATAAGGTGTTACTTAAGTAGGATTTATACTAGTTAAGAAAGAAGCCTCCTAGTAGTGGTGGTATGTTTGTTGATTACCAATCCTATACTTGTATATCTTTTCAGTATTTATCTCTTAGTTTCTGTTCTGTCATCTAGATGTGGAAATTTGGGGGTTATTTTCTTTCTCAGATTTGACTAGGTAGAGATCACCCATCTTGCTGAATACCCTAATTCTGAGAAGGTTCATTGTAAGTAAAGAATTCTATTTAACTGAAAGGATACAGTCCAGACAATCAACCAGCAAGTATACTCCCCAGATGTGTGTGAAAATTATATCACACCTTCTGTGTAGCAACACATTGGTCACAAGTCCCAACTCCTTTTCCACACTCCCCCTCTCAAGGCTCTAGCTTATTATTCCTTCCCTTATTTCATCAGAGTACTGAGATACGACTTCCTCTTGTGCTCTCCATTTTGTTTTTCTTTTTACGATGCATATGGTCTTCAAAGTTGCAGTGATAGTCATGGAGTCTTTTACAACTTTAATCTGACAGTGTTCTCAGATCAGTCTTTTTACCTTAGCATTCAGTATGTGTAGAAGTTTTGCCATGTTCCAGCATCAAGCACAGGATTGTCATATAGTGGGTGAACTGGTGAAGCCATGTAGCGATTTCAGAGTGTGAAACTTTTCAGTGTAACTACTCTAGTAGTAACCAGAGTACCCTGTATTCTGGTTGGGCTGGGTAGATGAGGTAACTTCAGAAAAGGCAGCTGTGGACTACTAGACAAAAGTATATTCCCTGAGCTGTTGAATTTAAGACATTGTCATGTTTCTGGTCTATTGCAGACTTATTTTAGTGATAAGGATCTAACAGCTCCAGGCTCTGGTTGATATTTAGATGATCAAGAAAGTTAGGATGAGCAGAAGAGTCTTGCGATGGCTTCAGGGAACATTTTTCATTTAAAGAGATAATTCTGTACAACAGAGTGTGGTGAAAAGAGACTAGTCTGCAAGGTTTGAGCAAATGATTTATTTGAACTTCACTCACAGGTTTAATTGTAAGTCTCAAGCAAACACTTTATTTGAACTTCACTCACAGATCTAATGCTCTACTAATGCAGGTTTTCACAGATACCATGGAAGAATGCACTATTACAACTTAAAAGCAAGAATACTCTACAGCAAACTAGAAAGCATGCTAAATATTATACGTGTGTTAGTTAATCACCCACGTTAGCAAACTTACAGCATGCTAAATATTCACCTAGCCCTCCAGGTAAGGGCTCTCAATCCTAGCAAAGTGACCCTGGCCAATGTCCTGGTTAAGGAGGAAGGGTCTCTGTACAGGCAAGATGTAACGTCGGAGAGGCGACTCCCAGTTCCTCAGGTTTTGGTTCTCTACATGGTGTAGCACTGCCCTGTTTGATCTGTGGCTTATGGACAACTCAGGACTGAGCTCCCACAGGTTGTCTCTGCATAGTTAGAGCCTTAGGGGTCGCTTTTTACAACCCCCTGTTAGTCACCTACGTGCACTAGCCATTACTGAAACTTGTTTATGAACTATAAGGCAGATGATGCATACACAGAGGACTCAAGGAATGTCTGTTGAGGTTTAGAGTTCTTTTCATTTTATTGCTACATGATAACTAACTGGACAATGCATTTGGGCAAGATAGAAGAGAATATTCTTTTAAAGCCCTGGACAAATTTAGGAGGAATTCTCTGCTGTGGTAAAAAAAAGTGGCTAGCTAAGAAATAAGAATATAATATAAGAATAACAACTGGCATCATTGGTGTAATTAATCTTCATTATATGAAGTAATTATCTTTCAGAAAACGCTTCTTGCACTACTTGTCAGTACTGACTTCTCATATCTTGAAGTTTCAGATACGTTGTACCAAAGGGCTGCATGTTATATTGCAGTTTTATATCATTTAGCAATATATGTTAACTACAATAATTTGACATCTCTAGCAGTTATTGTCTCATTTATTTCATTTGCTTTTTTTGTTCAGGATGGTTTTCAGCAGGATAGCTGTTCAGAAACTACTTGCTAGTAAATGCCGGTGTTACAGCATGGACGCTCCTGATGATATGGTCCTTGGGATGTGTTTCAGTGGCTTAGGAATCCCGATAACACATAGTCCACTCTTCCATCAGGTCAGAGAGCTTTTTTTACTAGTATTTAAAATGTATTTCACTCTTTTAAGTATACACATAAAACAAGACTCATAAATATTGCAAACTCATAAATATTGCAAGCGCAATTGATGTGTAATAGTGATAACCAAGATGCTGCTGCTGTAACTTGTTTCTCTCCAGAACAAGTTTGATCAGGCAAATAGGAATAGTCTCAAAGCATGGATTACTACAGTAGTAGAAAACAACCTACACTACAATACTTTTTTCTTCAGGTAGTAGGGAGCTGCTTATGAAATTTTTCACTAAATTTGTCTTCTCTATTCATCCAATTTTTCTGTTTATTCAGTGTTTACTATTCTGAAATACCTCATTAATGAAGATATAAAATGTAAAAGTATTGCAAGAACTGTTGCTCTTGTGGTGGCTTCTGAAGAACAGTGTAAATATGATAATTTGCCCTATGCTGGCACAGGGGAAAAAGAGGTCACAAAACATAATTTTCTTGTGAGCGTATTCTCCAGTTTGGAAGAATTGGGTTGGAATAGATTTGAATTATGTCTTCCAGAATATTTAAAGATCTAAGTGCAGTGTCACAGTGGAAGACATAATGCATTGACTCCCAAAGAGATTTGCTGCCTCATAAACCAAATAAACACTTTATCTTCCTCCCATGCCATTAAAGACAAGAAGCAATTTAAGATTTTTCCCAAACAGTGCACAACTGTGGGGTTTTTTTAATCAGCATTTAAATCAGTATAGTGTTCAGTGTTCTTCAGGTGTTAATGTATTTTAAAAACTGAAAATACATGTGTATCTGAATATAAGCTGATATTAAGATATCAGAAAATTAGTAAATTGCATGTAATTCAAAGCAGCTGTCAGTGTAGAGGAAAAGTTTGCTGTTTACATTATCAGGTTTTCCAATACTAAGATTCTCCTTGTGATTGTATTTGCTATTCAGAGAAATGGTAAGACTGAGAATGCATTATTCAATATTTTAATTCCTTGTCCATATAAAAAATCCTATCTGTTTACTTTCCTGTTCTGTTTATCATCCCTTACACCTTTCAGTATAGAAAGAAAACAAGTAACACAATTTGTACTGGCACAGAAGCTTTTAAAAAAACCCAACCTGCCTAATTATGGAGAGTCAGAAAGACCAGAACTCATTTTACAGATTTGTAGGAATGACCCTTATGCAACAAAACAAAGCACTTCCTTGTAATCCTTAATGGTGTGCATTGGGTATTGAATCACTTTGAAAGTGAAATCCTGGCATTTTGTTTTTTCACACAGAAAGCTGTACTCAAATTGTAATTCATTATTACTGTTGCTTATAAAAAAATCTAAATTAGCATACCTTGAGCAAAAGTTAACCCTGGGGGGAAAACTACTGAAGAAAAAATGAGTATGCTTACTCTACAAATTCCACTGCTATGCAGCAAGTATTTTAAAAATGAAAAAAAAACCCAAACAAAATTGGATTAGTAGTAGTAGTAGTTATTTTTAAAAGACTTGACTGAAACACTATGTTGTACAATTCTTCTTGAAATACATGAATCTGAAATCATACTGAGTATATACTATGAAACAGTAGCAAATACATCTTCATCCTTAGAGTGTCTGCGATGTAAGGGTTTGCTTGCTCTTACTTGTTTCCTGTTTGCTACATGCTAAAGTAGATACATGTTCTCTAACCTGTTCCAGAGGCTTTTGACATGATGAGGCTCTTAGAGAGAACAGGAACCTTCCCATGTTGAGTAATAGCCAGGACTGTAGTCTTAACAATATAAAATCTGGGCAAGAGCAGCCTGTATGGCTTTTGTAGAACACCACTTAAAAATTCCAGCACAAAAAAACCAAAGGTTGCAATAATTGATTTCACAAAATGTAAGGAAGAATAAATTCAGGGACTTTATATTTTAAGGTCAACCACCTGTAAAGTGGTGTGATTCTTAGAAAGCAATGTAATAAAAAATATAGTTATTAGAGCAGATCTCATTCTTTTAGAATTATCAAACAAATTTTTGTCTGCTGCTCAGTAAAATGCTGATTGATCTTCAAACAGCAAAAATTTTTGATCTCAAATATCTAAAAACTGTATTTGAAGTAAATTCTTAAAGTTTTTGAAACCTAAATGTTCATTCAAGCTTTTTTTCAGAAGTCTCCAGGGACATAGCTCCCTCTTGATTTCTCCAGTGGAATTTTTAAAAATAAGCATGCCATGGTTTCAATATCGAACTAAAACCACCAACTGCAACACATATTCAGATTTTTAAATGTCAAATTCTGTTGCCTCGTTTTGTGACTGGAGTGTATACAGAACTGCTTGAAGAACATAGCATGTAGAATTCATGTATACTTCTGTGAGTAGGTGAAGTGTGCAGTATTAAATCAGTTACTACCTTAGGCGTCAAGTCAGTGATTCAGTATCCAAATCATTCCATTTTCTTCTGGTGTTTTACATCTAGGAAAAAACCAATCTGTGCCCTTCACACATTTCTCTTTACAAAATCTCTATTTACAGTGGAAAAATGTAGTCACTTTCCCAGGGATGGCTACAGCTTTTTTATAGAATGATGCACTTACATGCCATTAAACTGTCAGAGGAAGTGAAGCATGCTTGGTGCATTAAGAAGTCAGCTGCATCATGTAGCTGTGTTCTAATTCTGCCTCTTGCAGTATAACCTGATAAAGAACAACAATGAAGTTTTCTGGCACCACAATATTTCCTGCGTTTGGTAATGTTTTCCCAGCATAAAACTTAATATTTTTGGTTGCTTATGGCCTTATTAGGATCCTACCATCACACTGGCAGTGCTGGCAACTCTTAATAAGAGAAGGACGAAGATACTGTTACTTCAAATCATTTTGTCGTTATTGAACCCAAACTGCATATTTGAAAAGATGCAATATAAACTACAGTGTTTATCACTTGGTTTCATAGGTAGTGACTATTTAATCCTGAGAAACACAGCGTGTTTAATATGAGTTTACTATATAGTGTGATGACTGCAGCGCAAGTTAAAGATCTGAACTAATGCCCATCAATTGATTTGATAGAATGACATAACAACCCCATTGTTACCATCTTGTATATTTTGTCAGGGCCACATTGCTTTGTTACAATACTGCCATGTTCTAAAATTATCCTTCATCACTGAGTATTAATGGGTTTGGTTTATTCTTCCGTCTTAGGCAAGGCCGATGGACTACCCAAAAGGTTACCTTTCTCATCAAATTCCAGTATCGTTTCACAAGCATTGGAATATTGATCCAGTGAAGGTATATTTCACGTGGCTGGCACCAAATACAGAAGAGTCACTTAATGGAAAGAAAGTTGGATATAACAGAGAGGATTTATAAGCGGTAGAAGAACCTAAGTGTTGATTAAGGTACTGCAGACGAGAGGCAGTCACTACTGTGATTTTTGTGTTGTTCATGACATACAAGACAATGTTTTGCTCCTGTTTGTTACGCTCCTTCAGAGCAGTGGAAGAAGGCACTTAATTGACTTTTGGATTCTTTTCTTACACTTGGTTTCTTTCTAAAATGTTTTGGATCTTTCTACACCAATGAACTTGACACACATTTAAAATGTCTCATGACTTTTTCTGTATTCTGGTTTGGACTTTGAGTCAGACAGCATTGATTTACATTTCCTTCATTTTTCTCCCAAAAGTCAAAGCCTAATACTGAACATGTGTTGAACATCTATTGAACATTGTCTCTCACTGATTGACAGAAAACAGCTCTGTAAAGCATCCTGGAACAGGTTCTTGGTAAATCAGAGAGGAGACATGGCTTTGTGTGACCAAGAGCTAGCTGGTGTGAAGGCTATGTTCCATTATAATCATTTAAAATAGAGATATTGTCGTTTCCTGGGATAGAAGGACCACGAACGAACCACTGTTGTACCTTTTCAGTTTATTAATGTTTGTGAGGAATGTCACATTCAAAATCCAAAAAAGGGTTGATGGGGATTTCTTAAGTGACCACGGGAGGTCACTGTGTCTCCTTTAGAAACCTAAGTCACTGTATATCTATTTGGCAAGTATAAATGTGACTCGTAAGGATTTTTGAAGAACTAACACCTCAGCATTTCTGGTTTGTGCATTTCAATAGTATATGGATGCCAGCTTTAAAAAGTTTGCAGTACTCCTAATTTATATCATCGAGATAGATAAGTAATTTTATGCGTACAACATGTAAAGAGTGATTCATATTTAAAATGTTCTTGATTTTTTTTTTTGAGTAATTCAGTTTTGTAAAAATGTTTGTACAAAAACTGTCTTTACTATGTTCTAAACTAATTTTTATACTGTAAAACTGCTCCTTTGAAGGTGACAGTATATGGCACTCTTGTGCTGCTATTTAACTTTGCTTGCTCCATTGTAACCAAATAGAGGGTCCTAAAGCCATACTGCTGAAGTAATTTGTGGTTTGTTTTCTTTTAGTGCATTAAAAATTTATTCCACTTCAAACCAATGCAATATTTGCTCTTAAGTAGAAGTAGGGGAGCCTCTGATTCCTGTTTCAGTAATTACTGAAGTTGTATAAACATTTGTTTGTGAATGTACCTTGTGGATTTTGAAGCATTTGAATAGCAAGCACACATTCATAATAGATCCAAAGTCTGATTAAATTGGCACGGTCCACATTATGACTTTTTTCTTTTTTCTTCCCACTATCAGTGCCTTAAACAGTAGACAATTTACTGATACCTGGACCATGTTCTCCAGACCATGGGTGAATTGTTAATTACGTTTACTGTTTAGAACTGTGAGAGCTGAAAGCTGAATAAAAGCATTCTTCTTTAACCTTTTGTGCCTTCTTTCTCTTTACAAACTAAGTACAGAATTATTTAAGCACCTGTGTTACCATTTTATCACCTGAATAGTATTCTATGGTCAGTTATATTAAAAGACAGCTTAAATTTTTTCTTAGGGTTTTTTTTTTCCTATTCTGTCCTGACATGCTTCCCTGACATTATTAATCTGACATGAGGTTAATTTTCAAGTCTCTAGTTTTGTGCAAAGTTAAAAATGCTTTTGGAATGGATATCTCTTGTGACTGGGAATCTTGATGCTATCACAAAATATATGCTATTATCAAATTCTCCTAAGGTCTTGCAACCTAGTTCGATCACTTCCAACTTCATACTGGTAATATTTCACATCTCCTTGGGCCCTGGGGAGGCAGAATAGGTCAGGCAAAGGCAATTAGCTTTGGGTCCACATTCTGTTGCACTTGTAGGCTTCTGTCTTTAACTTAAAGATTGGGAGCCATTGGCTCATTCATTGCTTGCTTACTTGGACTTTTATTTCTGCTCTGACAAATGTAATAGTAGCTGGTTCAAAGCCCATATTTTCTCTTGCCATTAGCTCTGGGTTTTCCTGCAAGGAAATTTCCTGGAAGAATTGGTAAGTGT
Source organism: Actenoides hombroni (assembly GCA_024336885.1). Lineage (NCBI taxonomy): Eukaryota > Metazoa > Chordata > Aves > Coraciiformes > Alcedinidae > Actenoides > Actenoides hombroni. Next base: position 820,808 of record WUAM01000269.1, on the reverse strand, counting down.
TAGACTTCTGATTCCCATCTTCATAGATTTTTAAAGCAATGAAGCAGTAATTTACTCAACTGTTCTGCCCCCAAAACTCTGACTTTTGAGATGTAAGTAATGATTTACAACCCTAGCAGCAGTATGACAAAAGTGACCTTTTATTCCACAAACAAAAAAATCCAAGATTTCTTTTTAAGCAGAGGATCCCAGGGAGTTTCTTAAAACAAGATATGAAGCCCCCTATATTATATTTAATTTTAGAAGATTCAGCAAGACTGTTACTACCTGAAACCTAAAGACAAAATTGGGCTATAATGAGCCTGAACAGTGCTAATGTTTCTAAGGAAAATCAAGGGGATTATAAATGGTGTAATGTTAAAGCCAAGCAAGAGAAGGGGACTTAACAACTCCGTTTTCTAACAGGCAGATTAAAATGGGACTGCAGAGTTGATTGACTTTCTGAAGTTCCCTTTTCTGGGACTGTCCTGGTTTGAGTGAGAACAGAACTAATTCTGTTCAGTGATTGCACTTTTCAGCTCAGTTCTTCTAACTGCACTGTCTGAAGTTAGCAGCCTGTTTTCACAGACAGTATCTGCGTCTAGCAGTGATAACACTCCATGTTTTGAGTTAGTACTGAGGACTGGTGTGCAGACCAGGTCCACTGCTGGATCTTGTGTACCATGCTGAAGGTGCAGAAAGTAAAAGGCTGAACCTGCAGGGAGGAGCAGTCAAGACAGGTGACCCTACACTGACCAACGAGGTATCCAGACCATATACAGCATATTTGGTATAAGGCTGAGGGATCTGAAGGATCTGTGGCTCTTCTCCCCTCTTGTCCCGCTTTGCTCGGCTTGGCTCAGGTCTTCTTTCAGTTTTTTCCTCGGGGCATCTGGGGAGGACTCTGTCCGTTCTTCCTTCAATCCCAGTCGGTGTGTTCCTGAATCCAGTACCAGAATCCAGCTCCTGAACACAGCTCCCATCTGCTGCGGGGCCCAGTCTGGGACTTTCCTGGTGCCTGCTCCCTAGCATCTGTGGTGACAGTGATGTAATTACCATCAGGGGGGTTGGGTTCATACTGGTTTTGTATATATTTGTATATATTCCATTTTAAAAATGATTATTCTTCTCATGAAAGCTGTTCTAGTTTCCTTTTCTAATCACTAAGTCTCCCTTATTCCCTTTCTCTTCCCCTTTAGGGGAGGGAGGGGGGTTAACAGAGAGCATCTGTTACAGGTCTAAGGGGCCACCCTGACAGGAACATTCCAGAATTGTGGTATGAAAAAAAAATACCTGGGAATCATTCTTGACTGTTTCTTTTTAATGTTTACAGCTTAGAAAATTACCATGTATTAAGATATTCCTTTCATTGAATTCCTCTGATAATTTGGTTGGTTATGGGCCGTGAAACATGTCAAACACAAAGACCCCAAAGCTTGAGCTCTGCAGGGTACCCAGCCAAGCTCTCTTTCCTGAATATGATTTTAGGGTCCCAGAGAAACTGAGCAATTTTTCCTATCCAGAAATGAATGAGCTGTGGAGTGGATATGTCAATGGCATCAGACCTGTCTATCAACAGTCTCCTTATCAAGAGGACTGATCACTTTGGGAGATGGTCTTAACCACTTCTAAGTCCTGCATTACAAATTAGAGTTTGATCTCCTAGGGATCATATTTGAGGACAAAGTGATTTCAGGTCAATCACCTCTAAAGAAGTGCCAGCTAGTGGGTAAGGCTGAATCTGGGTTCTTTCCAAAGCCTGTATTTCAAAGGGATAACTTATGCCTATCCCTCATTTGCCTCATGTCCAGGGTCCTCAGACCGTCATAACTCGGCATGCCTCCATCCAGACAAAACAGTTTGTTTCCCATTTTTCTTAATGTAGCAGGGAGAAGCCCAAAGCCTCTTCCCCTCCTGCCCAAGTTCCTCACAGAGCACTCATGGAGGACTCACTATCCAAATCTGTCCTTCACCACAGCATAGGTGCTGGGTGAAATATGGTTGTCTTTGGTGAGCAGATGACAGAGACCTGGTGGCCACCCATGGCTGCCTAACAGACCCTGTGTTCTCTTCCTACTGCTTGTGAAGTCCAAGTCTCCTTTATGGGATTTTCACCTCCATTATTTTGTGCTGTTTGCTAGGGGTGAGGGACTCAGTGAGTGCTTTCCACAGATCACCTGCCAGTAAAGATTTCCACACCTTATGGTTCTCATGGTTTTTTTGTGGGCCCTAGTTAAGCTTTTTCCTGAAGGATGCCCCACCTCAGAAGTACTGATGTCTGTCACAGCAGCCTCCTTTGAACTTCTGGACATCTTACTCAGACACAGTTACTCATGAAGGTGATCCCTTGATAGACCCCCCCCCCCTCTCTAGGCAACCTTGTTCCAGTGTTTGATCATCCTCACAATACAAAAGGTTTTTCTTCTGTTTAGTTGGACTTCCCTATGTTTCAGTTTGTGCCCTTTGCCTCTTGTTCTGTCACCAGGCAAAACTGAGGAGACTTTGGCTCTGTCTAATCTGCACCCTCCCATCAGATACTTATTGATAAGACCCTCCCTGAGCCTTTGCCTTTGAGAACTCTCTGAATCTGCCTAATGGAGGTTCAGATTTAATTTATTTTTACTTATTTGACAGGTTCTCTTTAACCTGGCAAGGTGACTCCAGGCACTTTCCTCCAGAGCCTGTTTACAGGTTTTTAGTAACTGTCACAGCACCAGGCATTTGCTGCATGGTGAGAAGCTGCTGGGAATAATTAGCACCAAGGGGAAAATGTCAAAGAGATTCAAATGTAACATTTATAGAAAACACTACTGCTTTTTAAAGTTCCTATCAGCGGCAGCACAAAACCTCCACAATTTCCTGGCCCCCAAGGTCCAACCCACCCAGCAGAGCAAGTCCCCCACTCAGAGCCCCATTTCTCTTCCCTGTGAGGCTGGTGCCAGCAGCACTGGGAGCTGCAGAGCCACACAAGCTCCTCGATGCCCCAGCATCCTGCACATAGCACTTTTCTGCAGGACGGGTTCTCCACAGCTTGTACCTCTGTAGGAAGCTGCTCAGGCTGTCCACATCACTCAGCCCATCTCTCCTACTACCTCACTTTCCTGCTTGCTTTTGCCTCCTGTCACTGCACCTAGCACTTCTCCAGAGCTGCACATCAGTCCCCCAGTACTGGCGATGAGTTATGCGGTGCGTTCCTCCTGCTGCCCTCATCCACTGGAAATTAATTGGGCACTTACAGCTGTGAGCTACAGGTTTTAAATCTTTTTAATCTTTCACTTGTGAAGAAGAGTCTGTTTTCAATTAACACTTTGTCCCCTCGCATGGCTCATTAGCAGTATCTAGCATAAGGGTTTTATTGAATCCATCCTCGGGGTTACATTGCTTGGACAGGGGAGGTGTAACACTGGAGGCACTGGAAAAGGGGTCGGTGATTTCCTCCAACTCACCATTTTCTCTGTGGCTTCCCTGGCACTCCAGTATGGAAGTGCTCTCTTCCTGCCAACACACAGGTGATCTGCTCATAAAAGTGCATGCTTAATTGTGTTGGTTATTTGTAGGTCAGACTGGGGCTTCTCCATGCCAGAACCTCTATACCCGTGCAAAGAAGGGAAGTGTTTACTGCTGAGGCTGAGCAAGGGGTTCAAAACATCTTATCTAGGCAGACAACCCCCTTAATGTTCACATTAATTGCTTGAGAGAAATTTAGTATATTTCCTCAGTAATGCCCCGACAGGACTGAAGAACCAGTTTATGTCTTCAAAGCACTTCAAGAGCAGCCAATTGCCTCAATGGCAGCCCCATTTCTGGGTGCAGAGCACACCAGGACCAGCAAGTGAGCTCTGAGTTGTTGCTCTCTTGTAAGGAGCCACTTTGCTGATGTTATTTTGATTCCTGGGTGCAAGGACTGGGTTGAGCAGAGCAAAGTTTTTTCACTGGAATCATTTGAAGAGGCAATATGTTTTCAGTCAGCTCTCAAGGATCTGACCTGTGGGTGATATCTCAGAGAAGGCTATCATAACCTATGTAAATTTGTAAAAACTGTTCTTTTCTCCGTTAAGTCCTCCTGAGCAGTCAAAAAATAGTTATTAATTGCAGATTTCCAGATAACATTATATATTCTCCTCTCCTATCCACAAATTAAAAAACCCAAACCACCTGAATTTCAGTAGCAATCTCTGTGGAGTGTGTGCCCAAAAAGAATTTATAGATCTATGTTCTTCTACATTATGTATGTATATTTATAAGTCCTATTTCCAAGACCCATGATTCTGTCAAACCTCAGTGCTAATAGCTACAGGGAACTGACTTTACACAGTCACCACCATTAAGAGCCCATTTTTACATCTCACTACCACTGGACTGGGGATAATGGTGCAATATAGGGGAGCATGCAGTTTGTGATCTGTACTGTCTTGTGTAATTTTCTTAGGCTTTCCTAATGTCTCGGTTGACCAAATGCCTTTCTGAACTGCCCTCTTCACCTGTGCTGAAATACTCCAAAGGGATCCAAGCATTAAAGTTCAAGTCTTTAGACTCCACAGCTGCAACTCTTTCTGTCTTAACTACTCAGATACTCAAGTACCTTTTAGTGATAACAGCCAGAACTTCCTCAATCATGATGATGTGACATTATGACTTTTAACCCTCCCCTGGGATTTACAGACAAGATGTTTCTGCACCTATTGATGGTGATACATTCATCCCACAAAGCTTTGCCTTACCCAAGCACATGGTGATGATAGCATTACCTACAAGATGGGAAGTCGTCTGAGAGGGAGCCTGAATGCCCTTCTCTAAGCTTTAAGCTTGGTGTTCAGTAGTAGATATCGGGCTCCTGTATCTCGGGCACTGTGAGTAATGTTGCAAGACTATCTTAATTCTGCCTTTTAATAATTTATTTTGAAATGCACTCTTTGTAATATATTTCATGGAATAACTATTGCACACGCAGGACTAGCCTGCATTAGACAAACACAAATCAGGTTTGAGTGGACTGAGTCATCCTCCTCAGGGTATAATTAATCATTCAAGTACACATCTAAATGTTGCCTAAGAGTTCTGCTTTACTGAAATTATCAAATGCTTAAAAAAAATTATTAAGGAGGAGGCAATAGCCTAAAATACCTTTGTGAACTTCTAATTTTTTTCAAGGTAGGTTCAAAGCCAGTATAAACCATCCACGTGTAACTCAACATACTGCTACAAGCTGTGTGCTCACAGGGATGTAGAGCTCCCCGAACAAAATCATCTCATAATCCCTGAATCCTTTATTATTCAACATTATATCACTGCCCTCACAGCAACCAGTGAGCTCACGTTACTGACTTTTCTGAGAGCAGAACCACCCCTGAGATCACCGATGGTCATAGTAAGACATCTTGACTCCCTGGTACCCCCTGCCTGCAGCACCCCTTTCTAGAGCAAGCCTCATGGCTCGGACCTCTCTGCACCACCTCCACTTCTGAGCAACATCATCCTTCCCAGGCAGCACTAGTCCACAGTGAACCTAAACCCATGGTCTGATTTTAAATAAATTTTAAAAAGGGTAAATCCCAAGTTTGAATCAATTACTAGAAGAGGTTATTGAATAGAAAATTTTGAAAGGGTTTTTTGGTTTGTCTTTTTTTTTCCAAGCAGCAGGAAGCAGGAGTTTTAAAAATTAATCTATTCAATAACAAACCTTATCATCTTTGCTGGAAAAATGTCTCAAATAATTTTCTTCATGAATATGGGAGATAAAAAGATTTGCTCACAGGCTGAAGAACATAACAATTTTTTATTTTACTAATTATTTCTCCGGGGTTGTAGATCAGCTCTGTCAGATAGGCTTGGGAAAAGGCTCTGGAAAAGCAACAGAGGTGTATTAACCTGGTAGGGCTTCTTCAGAGGCATGCTGCAAAGCTTTAGACTTTTCATCAGTCCTTCAGGGATAATTGCAAGTCTGTCAGTTCCTTCTAAAACCCTTCAAACATTCACTCCACTCGGCTCTCAGAACTGCTAATGCTTAACAAGTCTCATGGCATATAAGAGTCTTAGAAGCTCTTTTTCATGCAGTCTTAAATTTTACTTGCCCTGTTCTTCTCTATTTCTTCCTATATTTCTCAAGGCTCTTCTTCCCCCCACAGCTTGCTTTTTTGTTGCCTAAGAACCTGCTATCCAAACAGAGATTTAGCAGAAAGGTTGAGGGGACCTTAGTCATCCCCCAATCCCAACTAGGCTGGTGTACCCTTGGCATGGGCCCAGCCATTTTCTCTAAATGAAGGCTACCTGTAAAGTAGGAAATGCCCAGAGCACCTCAGATTTATTCTTCTGCTCCTCCTGCTTGCCATTTTTGCCACTCTCTTCTGTGCACTCATATACCAGAGTATTTTACTATATTTTGCTCCCACGGAGGAGGCAGTTGTGCCATCAGCTGAGAGAAAAGATGGAAGCATCCCAGGTCTGCTGAGTGTCAGCACTTTCACCAGTCCCTGCTGCAAGGAATACTCTGACGAAAAAAAAAAATAAAAATTGGCATTTACTTGCTTAACAGCATTCGGCCACCTTGATTACTGGCAGCACCTTTGCAAATCTTCCTTCAGTATTTTTAATAACCAGTCCGTTACCTGATGCTAAGGCCCCTGTATGTAAATGCTGAATGCATTTAGTGTTGCTGTGAAGGATGTGCTGGTGAGCACACTCAAAGCTGAATAGCTTTATAGGAGTAGGCAGAGCTATAAAAATCCAGTGAAAAGGGGGCAGTTTTGCAGCCTGTTAAAGACCAATGCACAGTTACTATTTTGTCTTTAATGAATTCCTTTGCACCCAGTACCTGTGAATACTGCAGTGGTATCATTTCTCTGCAATACTGGGGGAAAAATTCCCAACAGACAGTGGGATTTTTTTAACATCTTTTTTTTTTTTTTTTTCCCCCAGGAAATCAGGCTGTTTTGCTTTCTGGTATGCTAAGAGTTTCCAGCTCAGTGCACCAAGTGGCTGGCTTAATTCAGGAGTGCTGAAAAAACAGGACAACCCTGTGATCATTCTGCTCAGGCTTGAGCCTGCATCAGCCTGGCTTTACTTGGTGCTCACAGCAGCATTTTGGGGGTAAAGCAGCTGCAAGTCTGGGGCTCACTCCACCCTTTCCTTCATCCCCCAACCTGCCCTGCTGTGAGCAGTCCAGCCACCAACAGCCTCCTCCAGCACCTGCAATTGCAACAGCTCAGCCTGGACAGAGGAGTTCTCTAGAACTCCTAGAGTCTCATACACTTAATGTCTCCCTAGAGTCCCATACACTTAATGATCCTCATACCCTGTGTGTCAGGGCAGTCCTGATTAACTGAAGCACAGGGTGTCACAATGGGTGCACACAGCTTCAGTTCAGCAGGTGATGCCAGAGAAGCATCAAGCTCATGGCAGAGAAAGGGCACATTCCCCCAAACATGGAAAGCTTCTTTTGCCACATTAAAAGGAAATAAAAAGGATGCTCTATCTCTGTTCTTGAATGTTAAAAGTTCAATAGCCCCTTTCCAGAAATATTCTTTCCTGCATCAAATTTGCTTTCAAGCTGTGTGTATTTGTACTTCCAAGTTTAACTGGAACTTGCAGTTCACCTACAGGGAGGTTCACATTTTGGACATGGGAAGAATTTCATTTCCACAACTTCATTTACTTCTCCCTACTTAAACAATAAAGGTATAAAAGTAATGCCGCAGATTTCTCCGGGACATGTACACACAGTAAACTGGTGTGTTTGGGACCTCCTCACCACTACTAGAGCATGTTTCCTGAGAAGTAACAGGTACTCAAAGGCAGCTGAAATCACAGGGTTCAATTCTTTTCTCACTTTGGGTATCATTATATTCAGCCACAGACTTTAAGGTTGGAAGGAATTAGTTGCCATCTAGTCCAATGTGCTGCAGAATGAAAGTCATGTGGCCTACTGGGAGTGGTGGCACAATTTGGGGGAAGAGTGAGGTGGGCAAGATAGAGCCTCCCTGGAGGGAGGCATGGCAGTGTCCCTGGGAAGGGGTGAGCGACATGCGTGGACTTAGGGGAGACTGAGTGGTCACAGAAAGCAGGGAACAGAGGGGATATATTCAGTAGGGGTGGGAGGAAATGTGAAATCCGCAGAGAAAAGGACAGGAGACCCAGGCAAACAGTGAGACCACTGCACTGTTGTTATAGTAAGATCTGTTTAAGGGCTAACTAGAAACAAAGGACAGCACTGAAGGGAACAATTTATGTCATTTTCTAAAAAAAAGTAAACCCTATTCTCTTCATGTCTTGGAGTGTATGGCTTTGATTGACATTTATAAGCCAAAATATTACTGTATAGATAAATGTGGATCTTTACTTCAAATCATGCTTGAATATTAGAAAAAAATTGACATAAACTCAAGTATTCAAAGACTGATGGCATCTCAGTTATGTTTTATTATGTCAATTTCCACTGAAATCTGGTTTTTGTGATCATTTAGTCATGACTCTAAGCAAAATCTAATTCAAAACCAGGCCCCAGTAATGGTTTATGTTTGGTCATGGTTTTTCAGTAGTGGTGAGCCATAAAAATTTCTTCTCCTCCACACCTGCAGATTTCCGAGAGTCTCTATCTCCTTTTCCACGTTGGGTCATCCCTTAAAATGCCTTCCCAGCTGATTTTCAAGGCCTGTGACAAATTTTCCTGCATGTACCTATTGCTCAGGGTGTATTTCAGCTCCTCCTTCCAAACCACTGCTCTGTGCTGCAGTCCTGGCAAAAGTGACAATGACTGAGAGAATGTGAATCAGCCTCCTCCCCCCCACCAAGGGTCACTATGGGGTATGTGGTTTCTTGATGAAGCCTCTATGTGACTGCTGGAAAAGTCACCTTCCTCTGCCAGCTCCTGGAACAGTCCTCCATCGAGAGCAGCATCGTAGGGATGCATGAAGAAGAATCTGGCACAGTGGTGCTGCAGAAGCAGCAGCAGTCTACCAGCAAGACAAGGTGTGTAGGACACATATTGGTTTAAGCGGGCAACACAGGACATGAAAAATAAGCTTTAGGTTTTTTCACAAAACCCTGCATGACCTCCGGGAAGTTACTTTGTGCTTGGTGAGAAGTGACAGCTTCAGATGCCAATTGGAACCACAGTTTCATGGCTGTTAAATATAGGTAAGGCCATGAAAATTCGTGGGTTGCAGTACATTGGAAAGTAAAGCCACAAATATCTAAAGCCAGACATGTGATACCAAAAACACTTCAGTGAAATGTGGGTCTCTATTTTATTTTACCTTAGCTTTCCAGCCACTGGAGTAATCTGTAGCTTCAGAAAACTATACATTTTGTTGAATTAAATTTTTTTTCAACTCATATATAGTGATAGTCATGATAGACGGATCCTCCATACTTGTTTGGTACACATATACGTTTGTGTACATATATATGAGCAGGGTAATTGCACAACTCCTGCGAAAAAAAAGCTTTTCAGTAAGGCTTTTTTTAATGAAACTCACAGAGAGGCACTTTATATCACAGATTCATTTTGGCTGACAAATATATTTTAAATACTGCTCTTTACATCAGCTCTGCCAGCTCTTCTTTGCTAATAAATTTGAGGTCTGGGAATCGAGACAAACAGAATGTACATAAATGAAAACCTATATGACATAAACAGTGTCAGACACCAAGTCATAAAACTTAATTTATTGAAACCCATTAGTGGCAATGCTAGCTATATTGGGCTGTCAGAGTGGAATAGATTAAAATATTTTAGAAGTCTAAGAAAAGACAAATAATTCTCTCAATTTAAACTCAAGATTCAAAGCCAAGATGAATTGTTTGCCTTCAAAGGAAAAAGGAAGATGGATGGAAGCCACAGCGTCAGCTGGGTGCAAGATAGGTCTGCCCGATGGTCTTATCTCACATGATTAACGTAAGGCTGTTTGCCACAGAGAGCATTATAACTGCTTCGTGGCCAATGGCAAACTAAAGCAAGCTCAGAGGCTGGCTTTGTTTTGAGGAGATGGTGGGTAAGGTTCCACCACAAATGTAACAAGCTCAGACTCATCCCCGGGGCTCATATTTGGGATCAAAGAGAGATGTACTGTCTGTCTGGTTCACCTCTTGGAGTCCATGCAAACTAAACTATTGCCCAAATGGAAATTTCTGCGAATATCATGTTTGAATAACCACCTTACACCCTTTAGTGCGGCAACAGGAGTGAGCACAGGATCAGAACCCTTTCAGGAAGCCCTCTTGAATGGGAGGCTGTCGCTGCAACATCTTCCCTCACCTTTGCAGTGAAGACTGGAGCAAATCCAAAACTATAAATGTTGCTGAGCCTTTCTCAGTGCTCAGTTAACAAATCACCTGTAACTTCTGTGTTTTCATAGTGAGAAGTGAGCTAACAATGCCCTGTGCCTGGCAATGATGAATGTCTCTGCCTGGAGACGCTGACACTGTACTTCAGCTTGTACAATGGCTGTGCACGAAATTGTCTCTCCCAAGACCCCAGCAGGGACAAACCCTTCTCCTGCTCACCTGAGTGACTCTGAGGCTTCCCTGTTCATCCAGAAAATGCAAAAGAAATGCAATGGGTTTTCAGTGAGCAGTCACCCAAATTACAGTGCCTCAGGCATGCAAAACTAAACAGATTTGAGTCTTTGTTTTTTTTTAAAAAAGCACCCAGAAAGCTCTTTTCTGGAGCTTTCATCAGGATTATGTAAGTGGTAGTTCTACAGCTTTGCCTAGTGCTTTTTTGCTATTTTCTGTCTCTTGGTGGTGTGTCTGCTGTGTATTTTGCTCTGATGTGCTGCTGAGAGTCACTCAGCTTGCTGTCTCCGCATTATCATCACGTCCACAGTGGGAAACCCCGTGATGGAGTGAATCACTATCACACATGGGCTAATTCTAGTGAGGTAGATTTAATTAGTACAAGCTATCATTGATACTGTGTGTTTCCATTGTTAGGCCAAACATATCAAAAATTCTTCTTGTCTACTGACTGGGACTCAGTGAGTGTGTTAACAGTTGCATTGGGTTGGTGAGGCAAGGTTTTGGTAGGGGGAGGGCTACAGAGGTGGCTTGTGTGAGAAACTGCTGGAAGCTCTATGTCCAATAAAGCCAGTGTCAGCCAGCTCCACAGCTGGCCAAGGCCAAGCCCATCGGCAACCATGGTAGCACTTCTGTGATAACATATTTAAGAAGGATGAAAAAATCCTGCACTATAGAAACTGCAGCTGGATAGAGGAATGACAATATGTGAGTGAAACAACTCTGCAGATATCAAGGTCAGTGAAGAACCTTAGAGGTGGAGGAGTGCCAGGTACCAGAGCAGAGATTCCCCTGCAGTCCAAGGTGAAGACCATGGTGAGTCAGGCTGTGCCCCTGCAACCTGTGACTGTTTAACAGTTTAACTTTGGACATCCATCTGCAGTCTATGGAGGACCCCACACTAGAGCAGGTGGATGTCCAAAGGAAACTGTGACCCCCTGGGAAGCCTAAGCTGGAGCAGACTCCTGGCAGAATCTGTGGCCCCATGGGGGATCCATGTTGGAGCAGCCTGCTCCAGAAGGACTGCACCCCAATGAAGGGACCCATGCTGGACAGTTCATGAAGAACTGCTGTCCAATGGAAGGATTCACGTTAGAGAAGTTGATGGAGGACTGCCTCCTGTGGAGCAAGCCTTTTCTGGAGCAGGGAAAGTTTGTGAGAAGTCCTTCCCATGAGGAGAAAGGAGCAACAGAGACAATCTGATTGCAACCCCCATCCCCCTGTGCTTCTCAGGGGGAGTACACAAAGAAATCAGGAGTAAATTTAAGGACAGCAGGAAGGGAGGGGTGGGGAAAGGTGTTTTAAGATTTGGGTTTATTTCTCATTACCCCTACTCTGGTTTGATTGATAATAAATTAAACAAATTTCCCTAAGTCAAGTCTGTTTTGCCTGTGACAGTAATTGGTGAATGATCTTTACCTGTTCTTATCTTGACCCATGAGCTTTTCCTGATATTTTCCGCTGTCTATTTGAGGAGGGGAGTGACAGAGCAGTTGTGGTGGGCACCTTACATCCCATCCAGAGTCAACCCATCACAATAGTTTTCTCAAGCACCCAGAAAACTGAGTTGATCCAACTGTTATGAGCCAGTCTGGCTCTCAGCGGCAAAATTCCCAAGGCTGGACCAAATGGGTGGAAGTAAGGGAAAGAAAAGAGGTTTGGACTGTAAAATGTTAAAGCTATTGGCCTGTGTCAGCATGATGCTTAACTGTACTTAGTTGTATTAGGCTTATGAGGTCTTAGGGTTACATCTGCATAGACTTCTTTGCAGGATGTGCTGCTTAGGATTTGTGACTCTGTTATTCTTTGCACATAGTCATTACAGCAACATCTGCTTTTAAATAATGCATCTTTGTGTGTTTTATGGGTTTCTTCTGAAGATATGGGTCTCTCTTAAAGCAGTTAATAGAGTTACTCAAAACAGAGTTTGAGTCTGTTTCCCTCTGAGGAAAATCAGGGACAAGATCCTGAGCTCTTTGAGACCTTCACAGCCAGTGTTTGCTCCCTCAAGGTGAACTGAGCACAGCCAGGGAACACCAAGCAGAGTCAATCTTGATGCAGAAGGTGTGCCTTCCTTCATCTGAATCAGAGCAATGCTGAGCATTGTCCTCAGCTTACATCCCCACTTTCCTGGTGTCAGCACCATTGGCACACCTGGATTTTCATCAAGGATTGGGTGGGGACAATGTTCTGAAAAACCTCTTCACTGAAGCATTGCCTAAAAGAAGACTGTTTTAATATGTTAGCTTTGTATTATTATAAGACAGCTTTATGTTATAAAGGAATAAATGGCTAGGACTCACTAAACTCTAACATACTTGCTCCAGGACCTTTCTATTTAATTAATGTGTTATTTGGTTTGATTCCTGGGACATTCCTTGCCACATGCATGAAACAAGTGGTTACCCTAAGTGAAGGAGATGCCAATTTTGCTTCTGCTTTAAGTCTGGGTGAAGCTTCAGGGCAATCCATCCCAGACCCAGCTTCTTCCTCAGGAAGGATCCATGGGAGGTGGCCTTCAGGGCAGAGAGATAAGAGGGGCTGAAGGGATGGTATAAGTGTGTCTTTAGTCCCTGCTGCCCTCAAGTAGCACAGAGGAGTTCAGTCTCACTCCCTGGCCACCTTGGGTATACAGACAGCAAACACAGCCTGCCCAGAGCCCTGGGAAGCCCTGTCTTTCCCAAGCCCTCAGCAAAGCAGATGGATCTTACAGGAAAAGCTATCATGAAAGCAGAAGGGAGACCTTCAGGAGAGAGCAAACTTGTGTGCAAGGTTGGCACAAGCTACTGCATGCACTATCCTTTGGGAGGTGCACACAGGGACCAGGGTCTCTTGCCACATTTGAGCCCTAGGAAGCATCAGGTGCTGCTCTCAAAGACCTCCCCAAACTGCACTATGCAGCTCCCAGTACAAAGCTGTTGATCCACACAGACACTGTGGACTAGCACAGCACAATATACACAGAGAAAGAAAGTGATACACCTGAATGGAAGTGGTATGTACACAAGCCAGATACAAAGGTCTCATTTGAGAAGAGGGAGATCACCATTGCATGGTCCTGTTGCAAACAGGAACCTACCTGGAGTTCATATATCAACCAACTTCGGCATCCAGATGCAGTACCTCTCTGCCCACGTTCCCCACACCTTTTGCCAGAGGAGCAGTAAACTGTGTGGATAATTACTTGGAAGAGTCTTACAGGAGTTCATGTGCAGGGGTTTCACTAGTGAGCATCTGTAGGATTACTCAAAAAAATTCTCACTAAGGGCTATAAATCAACCCAAGAAACTTTCACATCCAGGGAAACAAATGGCTTTAAACTTAACACTGTCTATTCCCTGTAACAAGCTGTGCTATGGCTCTTCAACCCTGGTGTGGAGGGCAGACACCCACTCAAAAGGCACAGGATGAATGGAGAGAAAAAGAAGGCAGGAGAGTGATTTGGTCAAAACCCTTTCTTCCATAACTGAGCAGCAAAAGGAGGAAATGAGCTTTCTGAATCACTTTAAAACATTATTTATAGAAGCCCTGGGCATTCTCTACATGTAAATCAGGAACAGCCTCTAGAATACATTTTTCTCCTTTAGAGAAGTCTAAAATTGGCTGCTAATTCATTCTCATCTCTGCTGGCTAAAAAAAAATTACACAGATTACTCACATTTGACTTAATTTGAATAAATGTACTATCACTGACATGATTGCTAATTATCCTTCTACTCGGTTACTCAAATTAGGATGCTATGACTTTATCAAAGTGAATGAGCTGTAACAGGGTAAATATTTTTATTTGCCTAAACCTATGGTCTTATTGACATACAGATAACAGCAGATAGTAGGGGTTTGACCTTTGACAGGGTGAGTCTCACCATGCTGCTCTTTCAGAGCAATTAGCACTTTTCCTGGCCTGTGATGAAGGGAGCCAGGCTGGCTGGTCTCCCTTCTCAGAAGGTAGCAAAGGGACTGATGGTACCATTTTCATAGGACCTGACTGGGAAAAGGGAGATGGACACGTTCAGCTGCTCAAAGAAGGTCTTTTGTTCTTCTTCACTTTTTTGTCCCATGTATTATCTTATTTATCACCTTTCCTCCCTAACTCTGAAACAGCATCCCAGATAAAGGGAAAAGAGGTTAAGTGATGAAAGGCAGAAAGATCAGGAAAAGAGCCCTGGAGGTATTTTTCCTTTGTCCAAGGAGAGGGGAAGAGTTTCCTCAGCAACATGAAATAAGGAAATGTGCTGAGACGAGATAGGAGAAGAAAAAGAAAAGGGAGAAATAATAAATGGAAAAATTATGTTGAGGCCAGGTTAATATAAGAGGTGAAGACACAGATGCAGTCAGTGTGGCAATGAAAGTGAACCCCCTTACTGTGGGGTGGAAGTGACTGCTGAGATGGAGAAGGAGCAAAGGCAGGGAGGCAGGAGTGAAGGCGTAGTAATTTTGGTGTCCTGGGTGAAGTTGGTGCCCCTTATACAACCCAGCAGCTCTGCCTCCAGTGTGCCTGATTTACTTGGTGGGATCACCTATAGCTCTGAGAGACCATTTGTCATTTCTCTTTTTTTTTCCCCCTTCCCTAAATGTATGAAATTGGTTACTGCAGAACTCTTTTATGAGGTGTGAGATGTACAGGGCTTTGACCATAGGAATAGTCTCACAAGAAATTTATCCATAGATAAGTGAAATTACTTTTTACGTAAAACAATTGAGTGAATTCATTCTATTAATTGGACTGTGTTTTTTAAGCAATGTAATAAATATAATATACTTTCATGGAATTAGCTTTTTTTATTCTCTAGAAAGCATCTTTTCCCCTGATGACTGCATTTAGCCTCTCTCTCTCCACACTCTTGTCTGCTTTGGTGCTGCCATTGTGACAGTTGCCAAAAGTTGAGGTCACCACCCCAGAGGAGCTGTGAAGGGATCTGGTGGTGAGGCAAGCAGTCACTGTGCTCCCCCTGGACTCTGAGCATCTATACTTTCAGCCTAATCTTTGCCTTTCATGCTTTGCTGCTCCTGGCTCGGTTTGTCAGATACAAACATTCAGCACATTTCTCTCTTTTTTCTCTTTTCTCTTTTCTCTTTTCTCTTTGCTCTTTTCTCTTTTCTCTTTTCTCTTTTCTCTTTCTCTCTTTCTTTCTCTCTCTTTCTCTCCTTCCT
>WUAM01000269.1:780563-805140 GCA_024336885.1 Actenoides hombroni | reverse complement strand
TTCCTTCCTTCCTTCCTTCCTTCCTTCCTTCCTTCCTTCCTTCCTTCCTATTACCAGGCTTGAGGCAAAGGATCATACAGGATTTTGCTTTCTGTTAAGATCTGTTCTGCACCTGTCCTCAGGAAGCGCAAACCTTTTATCTCAAAGCTGGGCAAAGGAGCACTCAGGAAAAAAGCCCCTTTCAGTAGTTATATGTCACAGCTTTAATTGAATCCCTGTCATCTCAACAGAGTCTTTCAATAGCTTTGTGGACTCAGTAAGCTGATGAAAACTTGAGCTGGAAAAAGAGCCTATCATGGCTATTGGCCAGGACAGCTCTCCCCCAAGAGCTATGCCACATCATTATGTTGGATTAACTGAAATGGCAGCATCCCACTTGTAGTAGTGAGGCTATTGTGCTAAAAAAGCCACAAGACTTCTTTCATGCACAAATTTGAATTCATTTATTGTATAAGATATAATTCTGAGTCATGGAGCAAGGCCCTGTTTATTTGGGTGAGGTACAGTTAATACTACACTTGTTTTAGCCCAGCAGGTGAAACTGGAAAAAATCAATCACGTTTTCAAGTACATGAGTTCCTGAAACTGTGAAGGGACATGAAGAAGAGCCACTTCAGAACCACACCAGTGTCTGTGCTCAAAGTCTTCTTGGTCTTCCAATTCTATCAGCTGGTCTCCTGAAAGAGTTATCTCTTCCTACAAAAATTTAGCTCCCTTATATTCGTAGATACGGAGAGCTCCAGCGTTACTGGGTATTACTGATTCATTTATGCCTCCCCTACATGTGCACTCCATCTGGTTTCCTCTAGACTGCCTCATACAGTAAGGTCTCCTCAAAAGACTGAAAGCTTTCAAACTCAAAAAGAGGCAAGTATCATTCAAATTAGAAAATTAATCTTTTCAAATAAAAATCAGTGGTTAGACCAGATAGACTGAAATAAATATATGTCCTTTTTTTGTGAGGTGTGTGTGTATATATATATAATACGTAACTTCCCCCTGCCCATCCTCAAAGGTATGCTCAAGGGCAAGTCCTACAGCCATGTGAGTCAATGACTTGTTTCTCAAATCTGCTTCATGGCAGTTTAGAAAGATTATAGATTCAAATAGCGTTGCAACAAAAAAACACTGACATTTAATTTTTCCCTGGAACACAGACACAGCTTCTGAAATTAAATACACTTAGGGCTACAGTAGTGAACCAGACATCTGTAACAGCTATGAAGCCAGAAGAGTCTGTTTCACAGAGTGGCTGCTTTGGCTTCCTGAGAGTCCAGGTAGGACAGGGCATGCCATTGGCTTTGTGACAGTCCAGGATTTCCCACAAAGTTTACCTCACTACAGAGCAGCCCACAAATTCCTTCTTTCACTTACGTGATCAAAAAAGCTCTCAGTTTTTATATAAATCTCCACTGCAAGGCCTGATTTAAAATATGCTCTGGGTGTAAAATGCCTTTTGTGAAGATCAGCTGTCCCAGTCTAGTGGGTCACTTTTCTGTGCTCTGCCTGTGGATCAGGGCATAACTTCACCTAATGACTTCTCCATAGGTTTCCTCCTATTTATCTCCAAGATAATTTAGTAATCTCTACTGTGCTATCCATAGTTGTCTACCAATTTTTCTCAAAGTCACCCAGTGTTCTCACTGAGCACCTTTGAAATGGCTTCTCTCAACCATGTCATAAAACTTGTCTTGTCTTGAAACAGTGGTTTCCCAATGACTACAATGTTTTTACTCCCCTACCATCCTCTTGGTCTTCTGGTTGCCTCCCATTATGTCCTTCAGAGGTCAGGCACTCTTTGAAGGCTGGTGGCCCCTTCTGTTGGCACACCTGTTCTATGGAACCTCAGTAGAAACATAGTTGCAATGATAATTCCTCTGATTACTTACATAGTTAAACGTTTTTTTCCAGGTGCCTGTTGAAAATAAAGCTCTGATCCCCTTTTCTGTCAGTACGCACAGAGGTTTAGTGCTGTTCTCAGACTCTTCTTCAATCTCCTTCCTCAGATACTTTAGGCAAAAGCATTATCTTGAATTTTTCCTCAGGTTGAAATAGAGTGTGTGTCTGCGGTGCTGCCTTGCCGTGCACTTGCTCAAACTTTGACATATTTGTTTTACCCTTTTCATAGCCACAAAGAATGTTGCTACTTAAAATAATTTCTAAGCAAAGCATTTTAACCATGCCAAGTCTTCCTGAATATCTGCCTACTAGATCATTTTTGTCTATTACACCCAGTGACTTACCATCTTTAGGATTTACCTCTATGGACATTGTAACATTTACTGACAGTCACCTATGTAAGTCTTCTTTTATTTTGAATGAACTAGTTAAAACATGACAAGTTTAATCTAGTTAAACATCATCTAGCAGACAATAAGACCAATGTCATCAAATTGAAGCCCTCTTGTCAAAGAAAGCTTTTATATTGGCTTAAAATCAGAAGATTGGGGACACTTTTACTGCTGAGAGTGGAAAGAGTATTTTTTCACATCCTTTTGTTCAGATGAGTTATGTGTTAGTTGAAAAGTTTCTTCATAGGTACCCTTCTCATGTCCACAGACAGTTGTCAGACTTGTCTGCAGAGTGGGGTGAAGAACGACAAAGCAGGAGAGGACTTGACCAGCCAGATGAGAGGTACGGGAAAGCACCTGTAACGTAAATGAATGCTGCCCCCCACTATTGCATGATCTTGCTAAGATGCCTTCCTTGAGCAAGGAATAACTTGGATGATAGGATGGGCCCTTGTTTTGCTCCCATGTGGGATACTCTGCTGCTTTAGCTTTATGCTAAACTAGCACATACTGACAGAAGTGCAATCAGAGCGACAAACAGGTGAAAATAGTCCAATGTAGCTGCCTGCACAGAATCTGTTCATATGTGCTTAAAGGGAGAAAATAGCAAATTGATGTAACTCAGACCTGTTGAAAATGTGGAGACATACCTGTGAAACCTTGTTGGCTTTAACACTGTCTGAAGTACAGACCCAGCTTTCTTCCAAAGAAGTGCAGGACACAGTAATCCCAAAAAGTGACAAAATAAACTATGCAGAATAATTTTCTTTCCATAAGACCATCTCAGGATGTGATGCCCAATGTCTGCAAAATAATGCATGCAAAATCCATTCTCCTCTCAAGCTGGGGACTGCCCATGCCAGGAGGGGAAGGGAAGGACTGTGTGGGGAGACTTCTAGCTGGAGACTGATGAAACAGTTGCTTAAGGGATGGAATATAAACTCACTAGAGAATCAGTCTTGACTAAGAGCAATTCTTGGCTTTCCTTACACATCCCAGTGGAGTAACTCCCACCATCTAAACTGTGCTGTACTCCTATACTAAACCAGTGCTGAGCAAGACTGCAAGGAAGAAAAGGAGAGGAGCCCACACACGAGCTGTTGCCTCCATGGCACTGCTGCTCCTTTTAAACATCCACAGGGCTGCAGAGAAGCTGCAAGGCAGCTCTGTGGGAGTAGGATTGCCAGAGACATGGAGGCGAAATGGGAGCCAGGGGCCTCAGCTGTCAGATACCCCAGCCACTCTGGGAACTCAGCGCTTACTCTCACACATGGCATGTATCTGCATGATCTACTGCAATGACAGTACCAATGGACTTACATACCAAGACTTCTCCATGGCCTTGCTGTAGGGTGGATTTTACTATACACCCAATTTTACTATTCAGCCATGTATGGAATATAGCCACTGCTCATTATGTTAAACTTTAAGCACTGTAAATGATAAGGCAGCAAAATTCTTGTAAAGAAGATTTTACTTTAATTAAAAAAAAAAGACAAATAACCTGCTTCTCTGAAATTAATGTTGTGATTTCTCTTTTAAGAAATCATTCATGCTCAGGGTCAGATAGCTGAATACATGCCTAGTACCCTTTCTCTGAACACTCTCATAATAGCCTCCCGAAAGGGTCCTGTCATCATTCAGAAGACTCAAGTGCAGTATCCTTCAACAAGACAATGATGGATGCACTACTTAGACAATGGACTGAAGTAGGGTGAGGATGGAAGTTAGGGGGCTCATAACTGTCATGCTGAGGTAAAGCCTTCTGCTTCTTTAACAGAAAAGGCCATGAGAGCCAAGTAATCACTCCATCAGAGCTACAACCAGCCCCAGGGGCAGCCACAACCAGTGCCCAGGATATGTTGTTTTCCCAGGACACTCTCACGGATGTGCTGTTACAGAAGGACTCTCTGTCCCTGTTTAAGTTCATGGGCAATATATCCATCTCAAACTATTTATCTACAAATACCTTGCAGAGCTACAGTTATAGGTCAGTGAGTTCTGTTCCTATCATGATGTTAAGAATAAGCCCGGAGAGGGAAAGGGAGAGGGTAAGGAGCTAGCCCCAGGCTTTTTGTACTGCTGGAAGGCCAGGAGACAGCAGTGAGTCCACTCGTGTCTGCTTTGTTCCTTCCAGGGATACTGAGAATGGAGGTTTATTTACAGCCTTTGGGTTATTCTCTGGAGTACAGGCTGCCATGCCTTGCATACCCCAACAGAGAATTGTATCCCATCTTGCTGCCATATGATGTACTGAAAGCTCATAGATGTAAAACTACAGATTTTTTTTCCAAGTATGGATTTTTGTCCCACGGTAAAAGGCAGTGGCAGGTACTCTCTCTGTCCTCTAGGGCAGGGTAGGTAACACGGTTTCACAGTGATACACAGCCTGGGGAGTAATGCAACTGAAACACCACGAACATAAGATTTCTTGTCTGAAGAAGCACTGAAAAGAAACACAGATGAGATGAGTCTTTTGGTTGGGAGAATATTTTCTTATGGGAGTAGATATTTTTCTAGTAATGGTTGCCAGAGATGTTCTTTATTACATGAACATGCCAAAAAATTTACTATCACTCTTAGACAGCTGTCATAGTGTTCAGATTTTGGATATGACAGTGTAGCATGAGTTTTATTCTCATCTGTGCAAAATGGCTGGATAACATTCTGCTGCAGTACAGTGTATAAATAATTCATCTGCTCAGAGAATTTTATAAATAAATACAGAAATTATTTAACATCACTTTTTAATTTGAAGTCAGATCAGCTACCCACTATTAAAATTCTTGGCTCTAATTTAACACACATTTATTCCTTGTGTCTCTCTTCCTTCATAAATGGGAAATAAAAGATTTTTTCCTCCAGGGGATATTGTGTTTGTATTCACATCAATAAAATAATTTTAAAAAATAATATTTAATTAAATCAGAAGAATATGTCCTTCTATCTTCTTTATTGCTGCAACTTCCTCCAACATTTACTGTATGATCTTAGAAGAAAAATAATTATGTGGTAGAAATATAGGATTATTATCAGAAGATATCAGTTCTTTTTGTGCTTTTTGCTGTTTTCATTGCACTTCAGAAATGCAGATAATATATTTATCAGCATCACAAGGTAGTTTGAGTTCTAATTTTCTCTGCTCAGGTTTTTAGATCCTAAAATAGTGGGCACTTTACTCAGATAAAGTACTGCTTCCCATCTATTTTTGCAGTGTGCCAGTCTGATGGTACTCTTCTTTGATTTACCAAGTCATTAAATGCTGCAAGATGCTAGCTGGTGTTAGCAATCATGCTCATATAGCTCTACCAAAAGTGGTTCAAATGGTTATTGTCACCTGGGGGCCATTTCCTCCAGAGCTGAAAACATCAAAACTGATTGTGTGAGCACTCCAGGCTGCTTCCCAGTAAAGTAACCGTAAATTAACTCAAATCATCTTCAGCTTCAGAGGTCAGGAAGCACCGGGTTAAGGTGAAAACTGCCAAAAGGCAAGCTAAATTATACCCTTCAAGTACCTTACATTTTCTTTAAGTTGTATTGAATAGAAAGCACTTCTTAAGTCATATGAATCGAAAGAGGAAAATAAAAGATACAGGATCACCAGTAAGGGAGGAGGGAGGCAATTTTAAAACATTCTAGGCATGGTCCCTACATAAATGTTAAGTTGTCTTTGTTTTTAGTGGGATAGTTTTGGAGTATGATGGCAAAGGCAAGGTGGATGGTCAGCAGCAGGATATGGAAAGAGAAATCTGAGGAAGGAATAAAAACCAGCCTGATGAGGAGGAGCATAATTTCAGTTCATGGAATAAACTGGCTTCAAGAAACAGTAGGTCTGATAGCAAGAATTTCAAATAAATTTCTTGATCCAAAAGAGGTGAGTGAAAACGTGGGACAGGCAATTGAAAATGCAGCTTAATACTCATGTTAGTTTTTAAGTGGCTGTGGACATTATTTATTTGCAGACTGCTAGCGTGTATTGCTCAGCTGCACTAAAGGCTTACCAGTGCGCCTGTCACACATGTCCCTGCCTTTGCACTGGCTCAGCAAAAAGTTCTTGGAGGCATGGGGTATCTTGAGTGCAGGGGCTCCCTGTGGGAGTCTTGCCATTATCTCAAAGGATGCATTGGCATGAAATGATAGGCCATGGAGCATATGGCAACTGTGGTGCCACAGAGCAGGTTGAATTTGCCACTGGAGAAAAAAGCAATGAGGAGGAAACAAGGGCAGCTGCTGAATCTACTTACTAGGTTCAGCACAGAAAAATACACCAACAAATGTCTTTTAAGCTGTTAATAAGGTTCTACTCTATAAGCTCTTGCAATTCTATTGCAAAACCATCAAATATCAATTTCTTTGTATAATGCACTCACTATGGTGTATCATATATATGTCCTGAGCAGCTGAGTTATCATGCTGTAGTCTGCTAGATCTCTTTGTGCCAGTGTGTAACCGGTGGTAGGAAGGTTTTCCTGATGGATGCTCAGCCCAGTCTGTAGAATGTATCAAAGTAGGAGTGTCCTGGTTTGAGTGAGAATAGAACTAACACCCTGCACATCTGTATCATCTTATTTACACTCATAAATCCAGTTTGAAGCCTGACTCAGAAATAGCTCAGAAAAAATCTGATTTCTGCATCGAATTGTGCCAGTTGTTCCCCCCAAATGTGGGTTGTTCTTCCCTTCCTCCTCCTTGTTCTTTTCAAATCTGGAAATTGTCATCTCGGTTGCAAAGGGAATTTTCTGGTTTGCACATCCTTGCCCTAAAGGTGAAAAATATTCCATTTGTGCTCTCGTAAGTGTGCTCATCCCTTCTCTTTGCATTACATCCACATGTTCTCTGCAAGCTCTTTTAAGTACTCTATAACCCAAGTGGAAATCCTCCTCCTCTCCTCAGACCCTGTTTCAGCCCATTTGCTCTCAGGAATAACTCTCTTGTTGATAGTAGAGCATTCCCATCCCCATAAAGGAACAGACAGTTGGTGTTTATAACTATGTGAGGAAAGCAAACTCTGTTTATCACAATGCCTAACTTTGATTCCTAATTTAGGGCATCTTCTAAGTACATTTTCCATTTGCAGCTCTGTGCTTATTTCCACATTCAATTCTAAATTGGTTCTACCATCAATATTAAAATGCCAGCTGCTCAGCTGGATTCAAGAATCCCACGTCTTAGAGTTGTCATGGACCAGTATTGTGTTTTCAATTTATGAGTACATATTATAATACAGAGAGACCAACATTACCCTAGAAATGCTTTGTTAAACTGACATTATTATGACTTGTAGGAAAATAGGAATCATAGTACAGTCTATTTGGCCATCAGAAACTAATCACTAGAGCAAGATGGAGACCACACAAACCACTCTTGTTATCCTTTCTCTTTTTTCTTTTTGCTTAGTTTTTCATGAGCAATGAGCACGCCTGCAGCCTAACTCCAGCTGTCATGGGACCTTTCATGCTTGTCATAGGAGTGACTATTGATTTTAGAATCATAGAAGATTGATCACTGCTGGGTCTGTGTGTGGGTCTGAGGCACCCAAATCCAATTTAAGGAGGTTTCAGGCAACCTGTGGTGTGATCCTTTAGTTACTAGTGGAAAAGCAATATTTGGCTTGTATTTTTCAGTTAATCACTTGTGCCTATCAAAAAGTTTGGTTTCATTCATCCTATTCCCAAAGGAGGGCTGTGTTTAGTTTCTTAAGCTGGCTCATATACATGTCCACGTACATGTAGACAAACACATATTATGTTTATGTCTGTATATGTACATTATATATATATATGCATATACACATATGTTGGGTTTTTTCCAGTAACTCAGAGCAATTTAAAAATGTGTTTTGTAGATGGAACAAGAGATTGATGAAGTGTCTACAACAGTTTTCATTTAAAATGTCAGGTTTTTCAAAAATTATTTATACTCTTTTGCCAACACACATTTCAATGATATTTTAAAAGTAACAATTTTCCATTTCATATTTTGTCAATGGAAAAATGTCTGGTTTTGACCCTGTTCTTGATTTAGTTAAGTTATATTCAAATACCTGCTTTAAAATACTATTTTGCACACAGTCTATAACATTTGAATGAAAGCTTAATACTTACAGAATAATCCACATGATCAAAAATAAGGAAGTAATCACTAGTTATAGAAACATTTAGGTTGGAAAACACCTTTAATGCCATCAAGTCCAACCATAAATCCAGCACAGCCAAGTCCACCACTAAACCATGTCACTACGCACCACATCTACATGTCTTTTCAATATCTCCAAGGGGTGGTGACTCCATCACTTCCCAGGGCAGGCCATTCCAATGCTTGACAACCCTCCCACTGAAGAAATTTCTCCCAATATCCATTCTGAACCTCCCCTGGTACACCCTGGGGCTGTTTCCTCTTGTGTTATAGCTTGCTACTTGGGAGAAGAGACTGACACCCGTCTTGCCGCAACTTCTTGTCAGGTAATTGTAGAAAGCAATAAGGTCTCAAAATGAAGCCTTTCTTTGGTGTCAAACAGAAATGTTTGGAAAAATGTCAAGAAATCTCTGACAAGCATCAGCAAGGACCAGTGGATAGAATGGACCCGCAGAGACGGTGGCTGAGGCACTTGCTGTAGTCTCTTGGGAACGCAGCTTTGGCCATGGAGCCTGGAGCCATTCTTCCCATCTTCCAGTCAGCCAAGTTCTTCCTAAGAGCACAACATCTTCCTGAGAAACCTTTCCCAAGACTGGATAATGACCTGTGAGCAGAACTCTACTAGAAGATGTGGGGAGAACCTTGCACCCCAGCCAGCCCTGCTTGCTGCTCTCCTTCCCAGGAGAGCTGGTTGCAAAACTGTTCTGTGCATTCTAAGGGACTGTGGTCTTATCAACAGTTACTTGCACAAGACTCACAGCCTGATCCCTTAGCACGTTTTCCATTCTCCCTGACACAAAGCCTTTTGCATAAACTCCTTCCTGCCATGTAGGGAAATGCAACTACTCCTTTTGGAGCACCTCAGTAAAATCCTAAAGGCATCCTTTTAAATTTGTCATTTATGAGTAACTGGCAGATGCAGGGTAAAGGTCTAGAATATGATATTGTGACATGGCCACAGGAGTAGAAAGTCTCAAGTACAAGGCTACAGGGTCCAAATCAGCAGCCAGAACTGACCATTCCTGTAAATTCCAGCACCTGGGGTCATAGGCTCATAAGAAAATTCAGGCTAGAAGACACTCTAGCATGTTGAACATTGAGCTCCAAGCAGGGCAAGCTGTGAGGTCAGACCACATTACTCAGGGCTTATGTTCAATCATGTCTTACTTTTACTTTACTTCAGACTTTGCTTCTTTCCAAGCTTCTTGATTTCTCTCAGATTTACAGACCCGTTGTGTTCATTGATATCAGGGCTGACCTTTCCTCTGGACCACCTCAGTGCTCATGTTGCCAACATGTTTTGGGGTTTTTTTAAATGAAATGCAAGGACTGAAAACTGCTATAGTTTGACCCCTGCTTGGAGATCTCTATCAGAATCCGTCATCCATTTACCATGTCAACTGGACTACTGAAATTCATTATCTGGACAACTTTTCTGTGCTCCCCTGATGGCCCAAAGAAAAAGATGGCAGAAATCATCATTTTTAGGGAGTAGGTGTTCGGTGGCAGCCCATGCAACCTTTTAACCTTGAGGCACAGGTTCAGATGCAACTGTCAGTGGAAAGTATGAGGTTTTTAGGGTAGCCCAGGTGATGAGCCAGCCCAATTTCTTCCTTTCCATTAGCATTTCTTGGTGTGCCAAGCACTTCTGAAACATGTGCCGTGCACTGGGTTCCCCAGCTCTGCTCCATGACATCCAGGTATGGTCTGTGCTCATTCCTGCTACCTGTGCATACATGTCTGTGAAGGGGGAGACAGAAATAAAAATCAAAGTTGTAATAAAAAATACTTGCAGAAGTTCATTTAAATAAAGAGAAAACCTTATTTTTGAATGCCAAATCTGCTTTTGATAGCAATAAAACAAAGGGAGTTCACAAGTCCCAGGTAAAATGTAACCTTTAAGAAAGTATGAAAACAAGTAGAAGACTGTCAGCAAGTGTCCTCAAAACATCTGCTTGCAGATTAGATGTATTAAGGTGACCTACACATGGAAATCAATGATTCGTAGGCTTCTCTCCAGTACAATCTACTCTCCTATTGCCAATACAATAAACATGTTCACTTAAAAAGTTTTGATGGAAAAGTATGTCAGAAAAATGTAGTTTTGATACAGTGAAACCATTTCTGCTGAAGCAACTTACCTTAAAAACAGAGAAAATGTTGGAATAGAATCATAGACTCATAGAATCATTAAGGTTGGAAATGATCTCCAAAATCATCAAGTCCAACCATCTACTAAATATTATCAGGAACACTAAACCATGTCCTTAAGTGCCACATCTAGACATTTTTTAAACACCTTCAGGGATAGTGATTCCACCACCTCCCCAGGCAGTCTGTTCCAATGCCTTACCACTCCCTCAGTAAAGAAACATTTCCTAATATCCAAACTAAACCTCCCACCTCCCCTGGCACAACTTAAGCCCATTTACTATTGTCCTATCTCTAGTCACCTGGGAGAAGACACCGACACCCACCCCACTACAACACTCTTTCAGGTAATTGTAGAAAGTAGTAAGGTCTCCTCTCAGCCTCCTCTTCTCCAGACTAAGCAACCCCTCGTCCCTCAGGCTCTACTTATAAGATTTTCTCCAGACTCTTGACCAGCTTCGTTGCTCTTCTCTGAACTTGCTCCAGCACCTCAATAATATTATGACTGCCCTGCTTTGCTTCAAAATACAGTAACAATTACTGTGCCACTAATGTTATCTGTATATATTATGTGATAGTTTTATATACATTATTTTAAGTACATCGTGATTAATATTATACCAGTGTAAGATGATACCATTTTGACCCAACTTTCTGAATGTGAAGGTTTCAGTGTTAGAAAAACAAAAGCTAAGTCTAGATGAAAATATATTTTAATTTTCTTTCCATGAAACCATAGAAAATTAAGCTCATCATCCAGATGTGGAAGAAAACCTGCTAAAAACAACGAAGAATAAAACTGTTCAAGTGGACACCTGATTTCTGATTTGTTCTAGTAAGCTTCTGTAAGATGATGGAGTCTGAAAACGTCTTAATTTTTCAGCTATGCCACCAACAGCATAGCCTTGCAGATTGTCCTAGCAGCAGTAATTTTCCTGGCCCTTCTATTTCAGCTGCCACTTGCTGTCACACTTTGAGGAGCTTCTCACATCGCTGCTCTTCGTGACAGTAGTTTCCTATAATTATAAACTCAGCATAGATGAACATCGTACAAAGCATAGCTGATGAGCAAGTAGAAGTATATGTTCCTTTTTAAAGAAGGAATGGATTTTTTCTGTCCAATTGATTTTAGTCCGTTATTCACCACAAAGCTTGTGCATGAATTTTTTTGCATCAGAAATTTAGGTGTTTCAGACAGTGGATTATACCTCAAATTCATTCATGATCAAAGTATTTAGGATCAGAATATTGAAAAGATCTCTTGAAGTTAAAAGCTTAAGACACAATGAACATGTCCTGCTGCCGAACTACATGCATTTACAAAGAGAAGAAAATTTCATGAGCCGCTCATGAAACTACTTCTACGATGAAGTATTTCCTAGTGGATCATGGGTAGAATTTGACAAAGATAGCCACCTTTTCAAAATGCATTTTCTTTGAGATAGGAAGTCACACTCTATACAAGAAAAAGGAACTTATTAATTACTGGAATTACTTGCTGCACAAGCTTCCTGTATCCTTCTCTAGCCAGAGCATTGCACTCTGTATTTATACCACATTGTTTATGAATTTCACTGAGGTATCAGGGTTAAAATTGGCATTAGGGGAGGGCAGGGACATGGGGGGAGGCATCTTGGGAGGTCACCTGTGGCCTGGGTTGGCCTCTGGAGATGTTTTCCACTGGCTTTTTATTGAACTCAGTCTTCCTTAAGTCTGTGTGTTTAGCACTGAGCTCTTAGAACTCAGTTACTTGCATAATGCAGTACAATAAAATATATTGACAAAAAGTTGCTACTGTAAGTAACTAAGATTTCTCAGTCAAAATCTCCTCTGTAATAGAGCAATGGTGTCTTTTACCCACGCCTTCAGCAACTTCTGGAAGGTATCAGTTATGCCAGACTGATGGCATCTCTCTGACCTCAGAGGTGTTTTTTTAGCAGCAGTTGCAGAAGCTCCTGAAAAGCATTCTGGTTTAATCTGGTAGTGTCAAATCTGAAGCTTTTGTGTCTCAGCCAACAGAGAAATAATTTTCTCTAAAGATGTTACTCTCAGCTCAGTTATGTGTTTAATCCTTAACAGACAATTACCATGTCACCTGCTCTGTTTGCTTGGTAGCAAAGACAAATAGATGAATTTATGCCCTGTCAAAGGATGTTTCTCCTGTTCTGTTGCAGAACTCCCCCTCCTCCAGTTCACAGTGAGCCCTACAAACTGAGAGCAAAACAAATGACACCACCCTGTCTGTACAGAGTAGTCACAGCTCATGTAGAAGAGGGGAGTGGGCTGAAGCATCTGTATGGTGGGGTTCAGTCTTTGTTGGAGTCATCTGGGGTTATTTTTGTTATTTCTGGAGGCAGACGTTGCAGCAAACCATGCGAGTCTTCAGAAAGTAATATGGATTACTGACTGATAGAATGCTTTCTAGTTGCAAAATTCTTCCACTGAAGAATTTTTCATGCATTAGTCTTCAAACACTGTGTCAAAATCTTACGATATTTACATCTGAGAAATAGAAGATATGAAGTGTACAACTGAGGAAAACTATTCTTTGCTAAAAAGACCAGTTTTAAAATGAATAAGTCTAAATAGTTATTCAGTGAATGTTGGTAGGTTTTCCTGTCTCTTCCTGAGCATGTCATATAATAACATGCTTTTTAATATCAGATTGAATTATTGCAGCATATTATTTAAGGGCTGTACAGTCTACTTCCAATTACAGTAGCTGTTGCAGATGAAAGAATAATTTTACCAGCAGTACACTCTGTAATGATGATACTAGACCTGGAGAGGTGGGGGAAATTAACTTCTTCTCAGAATGTTTATTTCAGAATATCCTCTTTTGAAGATTTTACTTCTGGGAGTTGCCCCTGAGAAAGGCTAAACACCAAGAGTTTGGATTAGCAGCATACATAAAACTGAATGTCAAGAACCTAATGTCCTTGTCCATAAAATTAATTACTGTAGCTGTTCCAGAAATTTGGGATGTCTATACACGAACTAGATGGGAAATGGAACAGTTGTTTACTCATCCTACCAGTCAGATAACTCTGATATATGAGTGATATTGGATAGAAAGTGATAAACACAGGCATTAATCAAAATTAATTAGAGTTGAGGGAAACCTTGTGGAAGCATGAATTACTGCTATTGCCACCTGTTGCTTCCCTTCCTTCAAATCAAGTATGTGTAGAAAAAGCTGTCAAAATAAGATTTAAGTAGCTACAGAAAATCTAAACCTGACTGAAGTAAACAAAATAGCTACCTCTGTTTATTACTGAAATTGCCAGCTGGGATATTGGCCATAATCATTTGAAACCGGTACAAATTAGTTACATATTATTGGGGTGAAGTGGGAGGTAACTGAAACACCATTTCAGCTGGAGTAAAAAGTGTGAACAGCACATCTAGCAATATGTGCTTGAGAGTCATCCATGCATGGGCTGGCCATCACAAGGGGTTACATCTTACGTTTTGCTTCAGTGGAAGCCACTGGAAATGAGTATTTTCCCATAGTCAATTACAAATGCTTCAGCTGCCTTCTCTTTCTGATAATTGGCCTACAGTGTGTTTTCCCACCGGGATAAGTCCTGATCATTCTAAGTCTGATCTTCACAATTTTTACAGTAATGTCTCCAAATAGATAATTTCACCTTCACTGTGGATTTGCACCATTTCATATGAAAGGAGAATCAGTCCTAGTAAAATCACTTTCTCTTCTGCACAATATGCCTTTGGGTTCCTGGCTGTATGTAGATTTATATCTGCAGTGGGCAACTTACCTCTCACTGAATCACAGAATCACAGAACATTAGGGTTTGGAAGGGACCTCAAGAGATCATCTTGTCCAAGCCCACTGATAGAGCAGGATCATTTAGATCAGGTCACAGAGGAACGTGTCCAGGAGGGTTTTGAGTGTCTCCAGAGAAGGAGACTCTACAACCTCACTGGGCAGCCTGTTCCAGTGTTCTGTGACCCTCACCATGAAAAAGTTTTTCCTCATGTTTACTCAAAACCTCCTATGGTCCAGCTTGTACCCATTACCCCTTATCCTATCACTGGATGTCACTGAGAAGAGCCTGGCTCCATCCTCCCGACACTTGCCCTTTACATATTTATAGGTATTAATAAGGTCACCCCTCAGTCTCCTTTTCTCCAGGCTAAAAAGACTCAGCTCTCTCAGCTTCTCTTAAGGGAGATGCTCTACTCCCTTAGTCATCCTAGTGGCTCTGCACTGGACTCTCTCCAGTAGCTGCCTGTCTTGAATTGGTGTGCCCAGAACTGGATACAGTACTCCAGGTGAGGCCCCACCTCTCCTTCTCCTGCCATGATTTACACTTTCAGGGATTTTGTGAAGAATGAATACCTGGTGGTCACTGAATCTTGACAGCATCAAAGACCAGATCCACAACTCAAAAGTCCTGCTGGTGGACAGACAGCCTTCTTGGCGTAACAACCTCCGGGCTCAGCCTGCCT
Organism: Actenoides hombroni; assembly: GCA_024336885.1. Lineage (NCBI taxonomy): Eukaryota > Metazoa > Chordata > Aves > Coraciiformes > Alcedinidae > Actenoides > Actenoides hombroni. The sequence goes on along the minus strand of WUAM01000269.1, from coordinate 790,090 downwards.
TTTCCTCCATCTGTCTCCCCTCATAGTGACTTCTCCACACTTGCTACTGCAAGTTGTCTAGGGTAGGGGGCTCATTCAGCTATTTGGGTAGCAGACAGATCCCACCTTCCAGGGAAGGTTGCTGGCTCAGTCAGAAGCATCTCTGGGGGTGCCCAGTGGACCACCCTGCTTTAGATACATCAGGGCTTTCTGTCAAATACAATTAAGTAATTCTTGGACTGCAAATCCAGGCCATACTATGAGAAGGTGTAAAATTTACTTCCAGCATTGGTCATGGGTGTTTGAATGGGACACTGGTGGTGGAGATAACCTTTGGAGACAGGCATTCCCCTCCTCTGGCTGGATATGAATATAGAACTTTCTGTCCCAGTTCTTTTACAAGGTGTGAGTGAACTGGATCCATATGAAGATAGGTCTGTGCACTACATGGTAAATAATTCAGCTTTCTTCTGTGGCTTTTTTGGGTGAGTAGAATGATTTGCTCCAAATTTCCTGGGCAAACTCTTATAATTTAAAACAGGTTCTTTCTGTGGATGTTCTTTCTGTGGATGTTCTTTCTGTGAATGGATGTTCAAGTTAAGTGACTCAAAATTTTTTTTGCCATTAAATTTTTATATAAGTATACCTACAGAAAGTGAACAAAAATGACTGTGAACTCAGTCAAGACAGCTTTATTTAATAAAAACACTTCCTGAAAAGACTCTGTGGTATTCATGCATTAAATATTTTTGAAGCTTGAAAAGAGCTGTAATGGAAAGAGTGACATCAAAGACATTAACAGTCTCCCAGTTGAATCTGTAAAATATAATTGAGGTTTCTCAAATTCTTTGCTTGGAAAAAAGTTTATTCGTATTTTCTTCCTTCTCTGAAAGACTATCATATCATCTCATGATATGATGAGATAATAACCTGACTGATGAAGATTTTTGTTCTGTTTGGTTACTGTTTGCAAGTCCCACTGTTCCTGTGAACAACATGGATATTTGCAGTCAGAGAAGTGGCATTTGTAGCAGTAAATACTAAATTATCCTTGACTGATGTTGATCTCTGCTTTATCAGCTGAAGCTATTCCTCATGAGAGCATGTGTTCAGGAATGACTGTAATTTTCATTATACTCCCACTTATCATAAATTTGTGTCTTCTCATAACAGAATTACAGATTCTGCTTTCTCAACTATAGCAGTTCTCCATAACTCATTTTGGATAATGGTTAGCTGACCAGCAATATCTAAAATAAAACTAACTTCTTTCTCACTTTTTCCTTATCTAATTTTTATTCCTGCATTTGCCCACATTTCACAGTTTATTCCAATTACTTTTGAAGCTTTCATTGCTCATTTCTTACTGTCATCACTGGAGGATTAATCAGTTCACAAACCACTGCCCATCCACATTTCAGTGGCAATAGCTTCAGTAATTATTTGTAGGATTTACAGCTCTACCTGCTATACACAGATCATAGACTCAGAATCATAGAACAGCCCAGGTTGGAAAGGACCAGGAAAAATCATTTGGTCCAGCCTTTTATGGTGAATGGTTGCCTAGGTGAGATTATCTAGCACCCTGTCCAATCACATATTGAAAATGTCCACTGATTGGGGATTCTACCACAACCCTTGGGAAGTTGTTCCAGTGACTGATTTTTCTCACTGTAAAAAATTTCTTTTTTCTGTTGAGATGAAACCTCCCCTGGTTCAGCTTGTGCCTGTTACTCCTTGTCTTCTCCACGTGGCTCCTTGTGAAAAGAAAGCCTCTGTTCCATTTGTAGTTGCCCTTTAAACACCTGAATACTGTGATGTGGTCCCTCTTGAGCCTCCTTTTCTCCTTCAGACTTTATCCATAGGGTAGGTTTTCTATCCCTTTGATAGAAAATTTGTCATGGCCTTCCTTTGGATTCTCTCCAGTCTGTCTGTGTATTTCCTGAATTGTGGGGACCAGAACTCGACACAGTACTCCTGGTGCAACCTGACAAATGCTAAGTAAAGTGAGATGATCACATCTCTGTCCTGCTAGTAAAGCTCCTGCAGATGCAGTCCAGGACCTATTTTACTTCTGTTGCTGCAGTGGTGTCCTGCTGCCTCATGTTCAGCTGCTTGTCCACCAGAACCCCAAGGCCTCTTTCAGCAAGGTTCTCCCTAGCCACACAGATGATACCCTGTACTGGTCTCTTTGTTTATGTTGTCCAAGGTGCAGGATCTTGCACTTGCGTTTGTTAAACTTCATACAGTTCTTGCTAGCTCACTCTTCCAGCTTGTCCAGGTCTCATAAGATGGTTCTCTCTTCTGACACAGCCACCTCACCACCCAGTTTGGTGACATCAGCAAACTTGCTGAGGGTGCTTTTGGGCCCTTCTTGTAGATCACATTTAGGTTTGTCCCTGTTAGTGACGTCGTGCTTATGCCTAGCATCCATGGCTTCCCTCGAAATGATTCTGAGAAACCTGCTGTGTGCCTGCATGCTGGCTTTCAAGGCCCTGGTTGCAAAGGTGTTACTGGCTGTAGCTGTGTTACTGGCACAAAGTCAATAACAAATTTAGATGACAAAGGGACAGAGAACTTCCAAAGATGTCTTCTTCAGACACCAGTTCTGGAGACAACAAAGCAAGCCTCTGCCCTCCCTCCCTACAGCTGGGCTGTGGCCTTGGTCATTGTCCCATTGTGCGACGTGCTATACAGGTGCTCAAGACGATGGCCTGGTCTTGTGCATTCACTGTAGAGCTCCAGGGGTTTTGAGGAACTCATTGGTCATTTAACAATTTACAAATGCATTACAATTATTTGAAGGTCTGCAGATCTCCTGGCATTTCATCAGTAGACCTTAGGCATGGACACATGAATGCACAAGAGAGTGGATTCACTGGTCCTGAGCAGAATGCATGACTTAACATTCCTAATTTGTCAGCATATCTACGGCACCTGGAACTGATTTGATATCTGTTCTGCAATTTTTTAAAATTATTGTCACCTATTAGGTCTCCCAAAGGATCCAACTTCATGTAAGTACAAATAACTTTATATAGTATTAGTGAAGAATGCACATATTATATGCATTCTTAATGCATTAAATTAAAATTGGAAAACAGTTTTATACTCATTTATTCACCAAAAGCTAAGGCTTCCTTTAATAGAGCTTGCTCTTTCCATAGTTTATGAATGTTTAATATGCATTACAACTTTTCATCTAGTTGATATTAAAGCAACAAGCATAAATTCAGAAAGCATCTGTAATCAAAGGCAGTGTTGGAAAACAACTTCTTTCATTTGATGTTAGTATGCAGCAGTTCATATGCTAAAACTATATTTAAACATACCACAGTGAGATTGGTTTTTAAATAGTAATTAGATACACGATTGAACATAACACCTTGATTTATTTATTTATTTATAACTTCAGTTTGGAGTCTGAAAAGGAAGCAAAATAAAATATTCATTATCACCTCATGCAGATTTCAATATTCCAAGAAAGCTGGAAGTTGAGTAAGTGGATGCAAAATTCCATATTCCGTTTGTAACTCATTGTCAGAATTGGATGCACTACATTTGCCAGGACCACCAGTAACATTTTCCTGTAACGTTCAAAGTCACCTGGTAAGTCTTTGTAAAACTGAAGCATGTACAGCTGCCTGATGTGGCAGCTAGAGAGAAGAATATATCTTTTGTTCTGTATTTTTTGGAACCGAGTGAATTCACAGGTGTGGCAGAAACATACACTACACACAAAAGCAGGGCACTGAGTTTATGCAATGGCTGCTGTCCTCCCTCCTGATAATATACTGTTATTATCTCTATTTTGAGATTAACCTTGCTTTCAGTTTTCTGACAGATGTAAATACCTTCCTTTACCACCTTGACTCTAAGACTTTCAACATCTGAATTTGTTTTTACAGGTGCGTGGAAGATAGTCACCGCTTCCTTTAACACATTACACTTTTAGAGTGTATCATCTGAAGTTTTCACCAATATGAGGACACCAGCTATTAGTACTGTAACTTGTTTGTAATTATGTCACATTATCACTCAAGGGTGTGATTGACATTATTCTCTTTGTGAATAATGTTAATGTTTTTGAGATATAGTAGCAAAAATTAAAGACCTGCATAGATTTTTATTTGATTACCATTATTTTGAACCACCATTTAGGCAATATCCCTTTGTTTAATAATGAGAACACAAGTGCAGTGTGTTGTAGCATCCTGGCAGTAGCTGGGGAAATCCACTGGTTTGTTGTGAATTCTACTATATTTGTGAAGTTATCACAAACTTTGTAGAAGATGGCAAAATCCCTTGCTGTTAAGATATCAGCTGCTATATGGAAGAGATGAGCAGCATAGGTAATATGCAGCAAATGGCTAGGTATTCAAACAGGATTTTTAACAGTTACCTAAGGATACAATGAGAACAAGAGGTGCATATACAATATTTTTTCCTAATACGCGCCTAGCTTTCAACTGTTTTCAGCTCCAGGAATCTCATTAAGCTCATGTGGTTTCTGTGTGGTTTGGAATCCTCTCGTTTTCCTTCCATGAAATTGTGTCTTTGAACCCATATGGACTGTTATCTTCAGCAGGCTGAAGCAAAGAGTTCAGAGATTTACTGCATTTTCAAACAAACTCCCTGCATGACTGCCACCTAATCACAGCTGAGTAACACCCAGCTTTTCCAGCTACTGTCATGCAGAACAGCAAAAGAAATATATTTTTTATATATGTATATATAAGTGAACTATATATATAATTGTATCATATGCAATTTCTGAAGTACTGCCACTCCACTGGATATTGCACACTAAAAATCATGCAGTTCCTGAAAGTCCTTGCAAACTTGCTGTTTCACCAACAATTCAAGAAAGGTGATGACTTTATAAAGTTTTCTTTTTTTGTTTTTGACTGTTTCATCTTCCAGTGCTCTGGAAGGCATTCCTTCACCAAGCGCTGACTCTTAGCACAAGGGAATGCATGAGGTGCATATTTAATTTGAAGAAGCAAAGATATATGATGCATTCAGACCAAGAATGTTGACACTTCAGTCTGTAATTTTTATTTGTTTTTATGTTTTTGCTGCATTGCTTAGTTTCATGTGACTTGCAGGTAAGTGTGATAAATCTGAGTTTGCTTTGCCAGCCACAGCAAACCTCCAGTGTTTATGCCTTAAAATTTGTCCTTCATGCAATCTATTTCTTCTGTAGGGTTGGGGTTTTTTTTCTACTGCAAATTCCTTATATGTTGCTCTAACTTTTTTGTCTTTTGCAGAGCCAGACTCACAAACCAGCAATGCACTTTGCTGTCAGGCATATTGTCCTCATCCTTGACATGGTCTTGTCACCACTTAGCTGAGTTCAGAGTCTGCAAGATAACCAACACTTCTCAGGCAATAATTTTTTACAAAAACAAAAACTACATTTGCTTGTGCTCACACATAAGACTTCTTTATCAGCCACAGTCCTCTGTTTCTAGGTCAATCCTGTCCTACAGAGTGTCCCAAGGCTAGAGATCTTACAGCTTCCAAACTTCTTTTCACCTTGCCAAAAGCTGAGCAATCCAGGAATCTGCCTGGCCTAGGCACCTGGAAGCCTCGTGTTCCTCAGCTAGTCAGTGTTTTAGAACTCATTGATTCCAGAAAAAAAGGTATTGCATGACTTCAGCTCTGAAAAACTTTATTTTGTGGTATTTTGGGGAAAACAGGTTGAGGATTAGTCATAAATTGGTCTACAACTGCAAAAACATCTGGCAACTGCTAGTAAACTAACAGAACTTAGGTTTTTTTCCTGGCTAGCTGTGTTATTTCGGTTGCTTACAGTACTGAAATTTGTAAGTCTCTACCCTCAGTGGTCAGCAGTGGAAAACAAGCACTGTTTTGCCATAATTTAGCTACTGTACATTAGATGTCCCCGTAAGGACAAGAAGAACTGTGTTCTGATGTGCCTGTTTCTTCTCACTGACCATAAAGGGAGCCAGGGATGACCAGCTCATTTGATTAGGTGAATTCCACCATTACTTCTCACATTCAGTCCATGCCATGGCTTTAATAAGTTACAGTAGTCACTTCCAAACAGAAGGATCCTGCCATCTAACAGTGCCTCTTGATCTCAGTTCTATCTTTGCCATGAGCACACAGAAGTAACAGGAAGCTGTGCTGCCGTGTATGAGATAGCATCTCATACATGTGCACTACAGTCCATCTGTTTGTGAAGCAATGCTATGCTTGTTCGGACAATAGCCAGAAAAAGATTTCCTTTACATTTCCCCCACAGCTTGCTACTCTTTCTCATCTGTGTTATCATAAATCTCTAGAAAGTCTTCTAAGGACTAATATACAATAAAGACAATAGACTTTATCTAAAACAACACAGCAAGGAGCAACAGTGAGAGTGAATCATAGAAGGTGGTTTTAAGGTGATTTAATTTTCTTCCAATGTAAAATTTGCAGGGCAACTTGAGCTAGGGGGAGCAGGCAGCTGTGACCAGCAGGGCAGCTAAGAGCTGTTTCTGGCAAACAAAACATTTCCCTCCCTTCTCAACCAGTGGTACTTACTCCCTCCTACACCCACCAGTAATACTGCTGCATCCAGAGGAACTGCACAATCTACCCAGGCTTTACTTGGTTGAACTTGCTGCCAGTATCCTCCAGTGATGAGACTCTGGACAACTTCTGAGAGATCTATTTTCTTTGCTCCTCAGGCATACAACAGATAGTGGCCAAACATTAGTGCAATGGATTGACATTACTGAAGTGAAACGGGCACTAAAATTATTTGATGCTTGAAAAGTACATAACTGGTTGCAAAATGTGCTAATTTGATATCAGTAGATCTTAGATGTGTATTTAAAATGAAGTGCTTTTGAAAATGAAATGCCTTTTGAATCACAGTACATGTTAAAGGACTTGAAGAGAAATGTTTTAAAGACTTCTAAATCAACATTTTAAACATAAGCATCTTTCATTTAATTTAGATTTGAGCTTGAACCAAAAACCCAGCATCCAATTTTGCATGTCTTAAAATTGAATGCCTTTATGTTTGGATTCCAGTGGTCCTCTGACTGTTTATATCATCTAGGAGTCTGTCCCAAAAAAAAAGTTGGCTTTGGCTAAATTGTAGTCTTAAGATTATATAAACAGTATTTTTTTTTTACTGTACAATCAAATACTCCTAAGCAGAGACCAACTGTGCCTGTCTGTCTTTATTTAGTTATCCTACCTGGAATGCAAAAAGTGCCATAGAACCATATGATTGCAGAAGAAGGGGTTTCTTACTCTATTTTCTTTTTTCTTTTTGTATGATTGATTAGCTGTAATGCTAAATAATAGCAAGGAGCTAATAAAAATTTATTAAGAGAATTTCCTGTGAGAAAGTGGGATCTCACTGAAATTTTCCATTAGCAAAAATACTTTTTTCTGTACGCATTTCTACCAGGAAAATCCAAGCAACCTATTGTATGTATAAATCTTCATGTCTGCCTTAGGTACTTCAAAATCTTGTGCTCACAATCCCCTTTCTGCTTTGATTCAGTTTTCTGCTATGTGCCCATGAAATGATTGGTCCCCATCGCACTGGCCTTGACACCATCCTCCCAGTTTGGGAGGTACTGCAGAGGCAAGGCTGAGGATAAGACCACAGCTCACCAGGGAAGATGTGCTGAAGGAGAAGAACAAGGCTCACACATTCCTGAGCTATCATTCCTAGAGGGCAATGTGTTGGATCTAGGGGATGCAAAGATGTTTTCTAAAACAGAAAATCTTAAAATGTATCTGGTCTGATATTTCTCATATGAAAGCAAATAGACATTCAGTAAATGAAGTATTTCTGTATTTTGACTCTTGCCCTTGTTACAGAAAATCAAATACAAAATATTTGCATGCCTCACACAATGGGAATCTCGGAAGCGTTGATATCATTGCTGGAATACTGAGGATATTTGTTAGGAATCTGACACCTGACATCTAGACAAAACCTTAAAATAAAGGCTGAGTTAGATACAAACTTTCTTTTTTTGTCTGTCTTACTCCCACCATTTCTCTTAATTCTAATTTGGTCAAGCTAGAGCATATAAAAAACTGCTATTCAAAGCCTGGTATTGACAGTGGTACCTGGACCTTTTGCTTTTTTTGCTAGGGACAACAAGCAAATGTTGAAAATAATGGAAAAGTAATAAAACCCATGCCATAGGAAGTATTGTGCCAATGGGAGGAACTCTGCTAAAGAGGTCTACACAAACACATTGGTGGAGCCATTGGCACAGGACTGGAGTCAGCTGTATTGTGGACAAGGTAGGACATCAGACACAACTACAATGACACATCACCTATGGGGCACAACACATGAGACTAACAAAGATGGGAGGAGGATACAGATTTTTTTTCTGTAAATACAAAATTTCTTCATATTTGGCATATGCACCATTTCTCAATAAGCTTAACCACATGGGAAATTCAGTGTATCCATTTTATTTCATTACTTAGCTCATTTAGGGTAGGAATAGAATCTGACACAGATGCTAAATATCTCAGAGCGATCAGTTTTCATTAATTTTTGTAATTCATTAATTTTCTATTATTTATATCTATGTATTTTTCATCAATTTTCATTAATTTTCTATCCAGCAGATTGGTCTGTAAAATCTCAGAAAATTCATTCAGTTCACAGAAGAGGTTGGGAAGGCTATGTTTTATTTCTCATACATAAAAGAGACAATGTATCTCTATTTTAAGCAAAAGCTGGTTATGTTATAAATCCATATAGCCTGTTGACATAGTCATGGTTTTACTTCCACAGTTATCTGAGGTTGATGGTAAACAGCCAATATTTACTCTTGGAAGAAGCTGATCTGAAAAGTCCAGATTCTTCTGCCAAAAAAATTCAAGACAATTTTCCTTTGGAATATATGAGCTACACATAAACAACCTAATTTTATTATGCCTTCTTTATTTCACTTTGTTCTCATACTTGCACATTGTAGTCATATAGCATATTAAAATTGCAGAAATTCTGTATTCTCCACAAGTTTGGATGTAAGATAGTTATTTACTACCATCTCATCCTCTTCACTGCAAGGCATTGTGACAGGCATACAAATCTTTACAAGAAAGACTGTTAAAACCAGACTTTTTCTGAAATGCAAACTGAGAATAAGACATTATTTAACCCTAGTACTGTGGATTTTGGTTTTGATTCTATGATTCTTTGATTCTATGATTCTTAGATTCTGTGATTCTATGTTTCTTGTATAGACAGCAGTAGATTATTTTTTGCTTCATAGGGATGATGTTACAGTGACTGTTGCAGCCAATGTAGTGTATAGAGTTAACAACCTTATATCTTTATAGGGTTAAGCCCTAAAATTCTGGAAGATGAAAAGATTTTATTCTAAAATGCACAATGTAGTGATATAATTTTTTACATTGGGCCAGCTAATAACTTCTCACTTAAAAGCTAGTCACAATACTCTGTTACTTACTGTTGTATGTTTTCAATGTATTTTAGTTCTTGCTTTACTATAGATACCTATAGTCCACACTTGTAGACATAACCT
>WUAM01000269.1:765153-779105 GCA_024336885.1 Actenoides hombroni | reverse complement strand
AAAGCAAGAACTAAAATACATTGAAAACATACAACAGTAAGTAATGGAGTATTGTGACTAGCTTTTAAGTGAGAATTTATTAGCTGGCCCAATGTAAGAAATTATATCACTACATTGTGCATTTTAGAATAAAATCATTTCATTTTCCAGAATTTTAGGGCTTAACTCTATAAAGATATAGGGTTGTTAACTCTATACACTACATTGGCTGCAACAGTCACTGTAACATCATCCCTATGAAGCAAAAAATAATCAACAGCTGTCTATACCACCCTGCTGGAAAGCAGCACCATGGAGAAAGACCTCGGAGGCCTGGTGGACAGCAAGTTTTCCATGGGACAGCAATGGGTCCTTGCAGCCAGAAAGGCCAATGGCACCCTGGGGTGCATAGAGAAAAGTGTGTCCAGCAGGTCTAGGGAGGTTCTCCTCCCCCTCTACTCTGCCCTGGTGAGATCACACCTGGAATACCGTGTCCACTTTTGGGCTCCCCAATTTAAGAGAGACAGGGATCTACAGGAGAGAGTCCAATGGAGGCTACGAGGATGATTAAGGGACTTGAGCATCTCCTCTATGAAGAAAGACTGAGAGAACTGGGGCTGTTCAGTCTTGAGAGAAGAAGACTCAGAGGGGACCTTATTAATGTCTATAAATATCTGAAGGGTGGGTGTCAAATAGAAGGACCCAATCTCTTTTCTGTAGTGCTCAATAATTGGACAAGGAACAGTGGGTATAAACTTGAGCATAGAAGGTTCCACCTCAACATGAGGAAGAACTTCTTTACTGTGAGGGTGGCGGAGCCTGGAACAGGCTGCCCAGAGAAGTTGTGGAATTGCCTTCTCTAGAGACTTTGAAAAACCCATCTGGATGCATTCCTGTGAGACATGCCCTGGGTGATCCTGCTCTGGAAATGGGGTTGGACTCAATGATCTCTAGAGGTCCCTTCCAACCCCTAACATTCTATGATTCTATGATTCATGTGCAACTTACTGAGAGTTCCTAAATCACCTCACGCAGGTCATTGATAAAGATATTAAACAGAACTGTCCACAGTACTGAGCCCTGGGGAACATGACTTGTGACCGGCCTCCAACCGGAATTAACTCCATTGACCATCACTCTCTGGGCCCAGCTATCCAGCCAGTTTTGTACCGGCAAAGCTGGTAGTCAGCAGCTGGCTGTCTCCTTCAACCCTCATCTTGGTCTGGCAGGACTGTCAGAATCTTCTGACTTTTGGACATAGTGTAGACTGGAATTCTGAGCCAGAAGGTAGGAAACATCAGCTTACCCCTTGAAGGAGATCCAGCTGAGGTGTTTGTTCTTTACAGTGTGACCCAGGGCATGCCCGCACCATAATGGAGGAGGAAGGATGAGCACACTCACTTGGGAACTACTGTGGTTTTTTTGGTTTTTCCTCATAAGTGCACTAGTTAAGTGTTACTGGTTGTACGTTGTGAAACCTCAAGACTTGAGTGGTAAGTGCACTCACGTACTAGACCGGAGTGGGCAAAGTGGACTGAGCCCTTTCTGCTGTTTGTGTTTGCTGCATTCTTTCATGATCTGATAGAGTAAGGCTTAATTCAGAGAGTACATTGTCCTGTAAATTGGAAGCTTAGTCCCCCATCCAGATTTTCTCCAGCTGCTCCCAGTTCATGCTGCAAAACAGAGAGAAAACGCTTCAGGGATCCCACCAGTGTACGCTTGTGTTCCATACCGCTGACGTCCCACTATCTCAGTCAGGGGCTGAAGTTTGAGCTTTCAGTAGGACAGTAGTAGCCGGTCAGTGTCTTCCCCCTGCAACGGACTTGTCCTGCTGTCCCCCCGCCCCAGTGTCCCCACACCCCTCATCCCACACTGGTGGCAGTGGTTGGTTCCTTGCGCCCCTTCTCCCCACAGCGTCGTCTGGGGCTGTTACCGGCAGTAAGCAGAGCTTGCTGGGCACAGCACTGCCAGGGCAGCCTCTCCTCTCCTCGCCTCGCCTCGCCTCTTCCCTCCCCACCCCTCCCCTCCCCTCATAGAGGTTAGTGTAAAATAAACCTTGTCTCAATTTCTTTACTGTTAGATAAAGCGAAGCTTCCCTATATCATAACTACATCTTGCTGACTGTCATAGCTAGCCCCAGCTGTTGGCAGCACTGTGAAATGTGCTGTGCTTGCGACTGTAAAGGCTCAGAGAAAAGGTAATGCAGAAGGAGTGAAGTCTGTTACAAGCTACATTCGCTCACCTTCCTTCTCTTTATCCATGTAGGTACTGCAGTACTGGATGCAGTGTCAAGAGCTGGAGCAGCAGCTGGAAGCAGGAGGCATGGTTGCATGGGTTGATAACTAGAGATAGTGTACATAGCATTTGTTAACGTAGAAAAAGAAAGAGCTCCCCAAAGCAAGGGCAGAGGAAACCAGTATTTTTCTGTCTAAGGGGTTAAAGAAGCACTCTAATTTTGCCTGTCAGTGTTTTGTCCAGTTGCCATTCTTAGAGCAGCCAGTAGTGCCAGAAATGCCAGTCCAGAAAAGCCCATCAAGAAGTTTTGTGAAAGAGTGCTTTACTGCTGGGGTAACATTTGTCCTTGGTCTCAAGAGAGGGCTGGACCGCCTCTTCCATTCTATGACGGTTTCTGAAAGAGAATCAGTTGAAACACAGCATTTTGGAAGGCAAGAATGCTGGCGTTCAACATACAGAACTGGCTCTGTGCTTTTCTTGTGCTTCACAGCTAAAGCAAAGCTAGGAAATGAAGTGTGGGAGAGTACTGCCAGGCTTCCAGTCTAAGCCAGCATTGGCAGTCATGAGTGAGCTGAGGATACCTCACCATGAGAGTGCAACAGTGGGAGACTGTGGAGAGCTACTCACATGGAGGGACAACCTTCCCCTCCTGTCCTCTCTGTGCTCATGACACAGTTACGCCTGTTACCGAAGAAGATGTGAGCTCCTGTGGTACCAAACAAATGGAGGGGAAAGTGATGAATGCTAACAGTAGTAAAGGGAACAAAAGACTCTGACTCAGCATTTCCTTTCTTCTTAAGGGATCCCTTCCAGGCAGGTGGGAAGCCACAGAAGACCAAAGTCTGAAGAAAGCACTGCTTCAGTTAGAAGAGGAACAGCAAAGGTAAAAGGCAGAAGCGTTTCCTCATCCTTGGAGTCCTGGATGCTGGTGGAAGTGAGGGAAAACCTGTCAGCGCTACCTGGTGTCCCCAAGGGAAGCAGTTGGATGAGACATTTTGGAAGGAAAAAGGTCCACAACCTGTTCTGGTGGGCAGGAACAGCACTGTGTGTGGATTGACTCTGTTTTGAGCGGGGGTTGTCCAGGTGACCTCCTAAGGTCCCTTTCCAGCTGAAATTATTCTATGATTCAGTAGGTGAGCTACTCAGCAGAGCCCCGCTTTGGATTGAGAATCCAGCCCTGAAATCCTGAACATTTCATGGTGTGGGAGTTTTCCTATTTGGTTTTACCTGAACTGCACATCCTGTGCTTGTATCAGAGTCTGCCAGTAGAGCACTTGGCACCACAGGCATCTTCTGCCATGTTGCTTTCTCTGCTTTTCTTTTTTCCTCTGCCCAAGAGATAAATCATGTATGGTGCAAAAGTCATCTATGTGCTGTGTTACATATGTTGCAAGCTAAGGTGGGAGAAGTACAACTCCTGTTTTGACCCAGAAACTGAGTTTTGTGCTTGTTTGGTCTTGAAATTCAGTTTGTGAAACCAGTCTGTGGCCCTGAGGTCATTAGCCTGCAGTGCTTGACTTTTCAGTTTCCAGCTGGAAGTTTCATAGAAAGCTCTTTCCCCTGTGTATGTCTTTGTGGAGTGCAGTTTGCTGGATCAAGAAGGTGAGGTCTTTGCTACAAATCTTACATAGTGTAGAGGACAAGGACAGCGAGAGGCCTAATGAGAAGGTGAGGGCAGTGATGAGTGCAACACTGGGAAAGGGAGAAGGACATGGAAACTTGGAGTGGAGAGTGGAGGAAAAGACAATGTGGAGGTCAGGACAATGATAAAGATGATGCATCCGGTGATCAGACAGCATGAAGGGGAGGCAAGATGTTAACTGTGGGCATCATCAAAGTTGAAGAGGAAGGGGGAACCAAAATTGTAGCTGGAACCTGAAGGCTTAAAGCAAGGAGAAGCAAATGAGCTGGCCATCTCAGAGAGCTCTTAGTTAATCCTAGCAAGCACTTTTACTGCCTCTCATTTTGCCAACAAAGGCAGTGTTGAAGGACTTGGAAAGTCACAGGGGTGCTGCTTGTGGATAGCCGTTGTTCTGTGACCTCCTTGCTGTTTCTGCCTTTCCAAGGTGTGAGAATCTGGAAGAAGTGAACATTCTCCTGCAGGAGCACCTAGATAAAGCGAATGAGGTTAATGCAGCCCTCAAAGAAGATGCTGGAAAACTGATGGCAGATTGGATGAGGGCCCGGGAGGAGCTGCAATTGAAGGAGAGCGAATGGCGCAGTGAGCGTGAGGCTATGGGAACATCAGACATGATGTAAGAGTGGAATGAGAATGCATTTTATTTCTGGCATAGAGGACTTGCTGTGTGAAAGTTGTGGCTCTCTGAGGATGTATTGGTGTTGATGAGCAGAAGACAGGGGTGTGAGATGAAGGAGTGTCAGCACATTGCGGAGGCAAGATGCCCACCTGCAGTGACCGTACTGCTTGGTAAAGGTAAACACTTGGTGTTGCAGGATGCTGTAGGGCAGTCACATGTGAACACTCCTCTTTTTAACAGTTCCTAAATCTCTATCTACAGCAGTGGAGACCGGAGGGGTCTGTGTGTTTTCAGATTCAGAGTAGTCAACGGAAGAACAGGACAGGCGTCCCTTACCAATAGCCTGGTGTAAGCAAATCTGGTACTGGTCCTGGAGGGGCTTGGTTTTATTTGTCTTCCTCCTCCAAGACTTTTGGACACCTCTGCAAGGTAAGATGATAAATCATGATCAGTTTGCTTTGCTGAGAGCAACTCCTGCATAAGAAGTGTGGATGTTCCCTCCTTTGAAGTCAGGTGGCAGGTCTTCTGAGGAGGCTTGTGTGGTGCCTCTTCAGTCTCTGTTGGAATTGTTACTAAAGGAGACCTGGCGATGGTGGATGTACTCTGTCCTACTTGAAAGACTTGTACAGTGACAGTGAAGGCTGAATTGGTGTTTCTTTTTGTCTTTGCACATTTAGCTTTATGACAACTACTTAAGGGGTGAACAGAAAAGTCTACTCAGCCTATGGCATCAGGTGGTGACCCTCTGCTGTCATTTCCTGGAGTTGAAGACTGACACTTACTGGTGAGTAGAAGTTAAGCCTAGATCTCTTGCAGAAAAGATGTAGCTTCCCTTCACAGCTGCTTTTTGAGTCTTGATGTTACTTTAATTGTGGCCAAAGAGATGATTTCTCCTTTGGTGGTCCAAAGCAATGCCATTAAGCACACTTCAGGCTATTTTCAGAATTGTTTTGTTTGATGCTAGCTTCCAGATAAAACTGAGGGGCTCAGACTGTAGCAACTCAGAGGCCCTGAAGAGATGTTCTTGACTATGGTGGTGTTTGGGTGTATTAACACAGACATGGGCATATATGGACATGTTGGCAGAGGCTCCCCAAAGCTCTGCATGCAGTGTGTAGAGCGGTCCCTTTTATAGAGTGATGCAGATCTGCCTTAAATCTCACTGGCTTTCTTATCCCTCTGATGCTGATGGAAAAATCTTTCATTAATATAAATGTTTTGGGGTTGGTTTTTTTTGTTTCTAATTTCCATTTTACATTTATTCTGGAATGTTTGCATCTGCTTATTCCTGTACCAGCATAACTGAGAGAGAGAATAGCTTCTCTACCCTGTTACCACATCCATCCTGTGTATTTTGTTTAGTTGGATGCCTACTTTTTATGTTTGTTTTCATTTCCTTTCTCCCAGTTGCCTTCTATGCATACAAAACCAGGGTAGCCATAATAGTACATTCTTCTGGTGTTGGCATGCCCTTCCAAACTCTGGGTTACCAGATGCTATTTACCTTACTTGATTATAAGCTTTCCACAATATGTAGAGTATGTCTGAACGACTAGGTAATTCTTGAAGCCTTTTGTCTGTTCCATACCTTTCTCCTTACCTCTGAGTAGAAAACAGACTCATTCTTCAACCATCAAACTGACCCATTGCTCAGCTATCAAGATGTGTCCCCATCCTAAAGTATGAGACGAATGATTCGTCTCCAGCAAAGATAGCATTTCTGATGCATTTACTGTTGTGCAATTATGTATTTCAAAAGGGAGTCAGCTGATAAAGATTGTGGCATGAACATTATCTCTTTCTTGATTCATCTTCAGAGATTTGTCAGAGCGGAAGGCAGAGCACATGAGGCTTTCTGGATCTAGACTTGTAAACTGCTCCCACCTAAACTCTGGTGTGCAGCTTTCTGAGTCCATCACTCTGGGAAGGCCTATCCTAAAGGAGCAGGCACAGCAGCAAGCGGGACAGGAAATAAGCCAGACGACTTGGGAAGTGATGCGCTTACAAGTCAAGGGGGACCTGGAGAAGAAGGAGCTTCAGAACAGGTAAATGTGTTTTAAAGTTTGCTATTACCAACATCATCTTTTGTGGCTGCTTCTTCGATGCACAGATGGGCTGTGTTCATATTTAAAACACACCCATTGTGCACAGCCTTGGTTCTGTCCCTGGTCAAACTGTTACCTACAACAGAATGGACAGAAAAAACTGTGACTGACAGAAGCTCTGACTGGGACAGAGATTGCACATTAGAATGTTTTTGCCTTTAACTGATTCTTGGTGAGAAACACACCAGTGTAAAGAGAGCTCTGACTCTTGGACAGCCCTTTTGGTACCCAGGGCTGTGCTTAAGGAGTTGGGAGGAATTTGCACAGAGGCAAATTTATTTTATTTGCATCAGATGCAATAGTAATACCTCTGTACTAGATGAGTGCAGAAGGCCTTTGGGGCAAGAGGTGCCATTTTGTAACATCGCCCATACTAACCTGAATCATCCTGTGATGATTAGATTGGAAACTCCCACACATCTGCCCAATTAGATTGCAAGCTCTTGCCTCAGTTCACTGCTGAAGGCAGTTGTAATGGTGGGACTTTTAATCTGGACTTTAGATGTCTGTCTTGCCCAAAGAAGAGCTTTGGAAAGTCTTGTATCCAACATAAGTAAGAGGAGAGCGAGAACTAACAGTCAGGAAGCTGTTGGCTACCTGTGAGGAGATTGGAGTCAGGTGGGGTCTGTCTCTTCTCCCAAGGACCGAGTGATTGGACGAGAGGAAACAGCCTGAAGTTGCGCCAGGGGAGATTTAGGTTGGAGTTGAGGAACAATTTCTTCCCCACAAGGGTTATCAAGGGTTGTTCCAGGCTGCCCAGGGCAGTGGTGGAGGCCCCATCCCTGGAGGGGTTTCAAAGCCATGGAGGTGTGGTGCTGAGGGACATGGGTTAGTGTTGCCCTGGCAGTGCTGGGTTAAGGGTTAGACTATGATCTTAAAGGTCTCTTCCAACCTAAATGAATCTATGATTCTATACTCTTTGTTTTGGAAATGAGAACATTTTTTATATTAAAAGCATGCTTATCTTTCCTCTTCTCATTGACTGAAGGACTTCACTGCACTTGAAGGAAAACATTCAGTATTACAGAGTGAGGTGATAGTTGCAAGAGAGACACTGCACCTTCAGAGGGCTCTGTTGACTCCAGAGAAACATGAGCTTAGAGTGGCACTGGAAAAGGTATGGTCCCCTTGTTCCTAGGCAGCACTTGTGGGAGAGGGAGTTGTGATAGCAAGACCAGCAGAGATGCTGTTTCTGTCAGTAGAAGACAGGAACAATGTTGTTATCTTTCTTGGAAAGCAGTGATCAGATGACACAGGCTCTTCGTTGTAGTCAATTGCCGAGTGCTTTTGTGAACACCAAACTAGGAGTGTCAGAAACACAAAAGTGGATCTGGAGCTGTTGCTTGAAGTCAGAGATTTTCCTGTGGTTGTTTTCATGTTGTCCTTCTGTCTCCTCAGGCAGAGCAGCCAGGAGCAGAGTTGACAGGGGCTCCAAATGAGCCGAGTGCTGAAGTAGCTGATCTACATGTTGCACCAGCGAAGATGGACGGTATGGCTGACGTCCTTGTGATGGATAAAGTGCAACTGTAGAAACTTGTGTTGCAGATGAGTGGAGTTGCCAAAGATCTTGCCAGTTGTTCAACTCCAGCTGCTGCTGCTTCTCAGACTTCTTGACCCCAGACAGAGTGACTGTCTGAATATGGAAATGTTCCTTTTTCTGTCTAAGCCAAACCTTCAACATAGTAAATCTTACTGCATTTTATTTCCTCTCTGCTTCCGTGATTGCAGCTGAAGCGAGAGAATGATATTCTGTTGTATGAAGTGGACAAGCTGGAGAGAACAAAGATCTCTGACCAGGAGAAGCTGAACTTGTGTGAAAGAAGAAATTAAGAGCTCAGCGCAGAGAAAGCCCACCTGGAGCAGCTGCTAAAGAAAGCAGAGGAACAGCAGGAGGGGCTGCAGGTAGAGCTGAGGATACTGTCATAGGAGAAGAAACCCAAGAGAAACTCAGTCAGGTGAGACCAAAAACCTGTTGCTTTCTGTGTGGGCTTTTGGCTGCATGGAATACAATGAAGCTGTGTGTCTGTTGGACTCTGCCATGTTTTTGTCAAGGAGATGCGTGGCAGCACTGGAGGTCAGAAGGCTTTGTTTACTTTTTTTTAGAAACATGTTGATGGCTCTCAGAGATATTCTGTAGTTCTCTGAGTTGTCCTTTGCTTTTGCAGATGACTTTAATCCATTTGTCTGTGTTGGCCTCTGTTTTGGCTTTTGATAAGCTGCTGAGAGGGATGATTTGTCTTGCCCACAAATCTGAGTGAGGCTACAACTCTTACATGTGGCAAAAGCAGCAACAGCACAGCTCTGCACCCTTTTTCTGAGGCAAGAAAACCCAAGGCTGTATGTTTCTGTTTATGCTTTGTCTTGTGAAGTCTGCAACTTCCCAAACTCCATTTGTTTGAGCAGGACAAAGCTGTAAGACAATGTCTGTGGTAGTGCATTGCTAGGAATGTGAAGGGTGTCTTGAAACTATTGATACTGTATTTTAAGACAGACAGGCAGCTTTGAATTGCTTGATCCTCTTTAGGTTTTGAGGAAGAAGGTGAGAAATGGGTGATCACCTAAGACTGTTTGCTCTGGACTAACTGATTTTGGCACAGTGGAAAAAGAGCTTGGGAGACTCATATCACTGGAGGAGACTGGGGAGTTTGCCATCATTTAAGTGTCGGTTTCATCATGTAAAGTCATGGGTATTATGGGATAACTTTGAAAGAAGAATTGTTTGTTTCTAGTGGCCTGTTCTCAGTTAAATGGTCTTAGTTTGGGAGTAGGTCATATATTTGGCAAATACCCAGCAGGGGTGTTATACTGAAGAAAAAAGCTTTAAAATCACAGTTAATCTTCAAGCTTGAATACCAGCAAGGTGTGTCAGACAACTTCTTTGGGTAAGACAAGTCAACAGTGCTGTTGGCATGAACTACTGTGCAAATAAAACCTTCCATCTCTTTGGCCACATCAGAGTTCCCTAAATCCCTACATGACACTGCTCACCACAAGGGATGTTTCCCTGCTGAGCATCTCCTCATTGCATCCAAATGCTTTACACACTGAAGTAGGTGATACTTTGATGGTTGGTTGGTTGTTTTCCCTAGAAGGAGAAGCCAGGAGAACCCAGCTATGGGTTTTGTTGTTGTACCACTCAGGTGGCCCTTTACCCTGAAGGATGTTATCCTGACTGCATCCCTGTACTAGTGGGGCAGTGCTGTGTATCATGGGAACCTGCCACATAGGACCCTGTATTAGATCAGGAAAGTAACTTCTGCTCCCAGTCCCAGAATCCTGTGCGTCATAAGTGGTGGTTGGTTGAAGTCTGTGGATGAATGTGATTTGAAGACAGAAAGAGAAAAAAGCTGGACCTGATGGCAGGTCCCAGTAGCTTGCTCTCCTTTTGTGTTTACAGAACATCACAGGAAAGCTGCAAGAATAGCTGCAGGAAACTCAGACTAGGACCAAAGAAGTAGAGAGCAGGAACAGAGAGGAAACCCCAAGTGTCAAAGAGGAAGTGAAGATCCTTCTTCAGCAGAGGGATTCTCTACAAACACAGGGGACTGAAACAGCAACAGCTACTCCAGCCATCCAACAGGTCTCTTGCCACTTCTTGCCTTTCCATTGCAGAGCAGAGCAGATGTTTCCCATAAAGATATGGGAATATATATTCCTATAGACACATGACCTGCTTGGCCAAGGAAACTGTGACTGCAGCCAGCAGGCTCACCTGCCTGGGTAGCTCCAGCCAGCGACCTTTCACCTGATCAAATGTTTTCTGTCAAGCCCAGAACTACAGAAAGAATGATGGAGCTTGCTCTTAAAATTAACTTGAGTCCAAAAGCTGGAGATGAGTAATTGGTTGTCTCCTACCTAGGCAAGCTTAGCCAGTGAGTACTGGTGAAGATTTGGCATGGACAGGAAAGGGCACAGTTGACCAAACAAATGTACTAAACTTAGTAGAATTTTATAACGATGGCTGAACAGCAGCTACACAGATGGTGCTTAGAGGATATTTTCAGAGGTGTATTAAAAATAATGGAATTCATACCACTGCCTGATCAGGTTAAAGGCTTTGCTTTGTGTTCAGGATGTACTTGGGCCGCAGTTTCCAGAAAGCATGAAGGCAAATTTGTGTGGATTTCTCCAGGTGATCTGGAGAGAGGCTTCTAGGAAGAGTGTGTTGTTTTGGCCTGTGGGCTGGGAGGAGAGGGACTTAGCACTGTCCATTCCTGAGTCCAGTCACTCTCCCCAATGTGTTGATTCTGGCCCTTCTAACCTTTATGTGGCACCAGCGGAAACCATCTCTCCTCTGTACACCCAGCAGGCAGAAGGGGAGCAGCTGTCCTGGCTCTCAGAGAAGAGACTGCTGTCACAGTGGCTGGAATGTCTACAGCAAGTAGTTGTAAGGCTGGAACTTGAGAAGACTGAGCTGAAGCACCTCGATGCTGAGCTCAGGAGGAGTCTTGAACAGGTAAAACAGGCTTTCACTTGACATTCTTGTGTCTGGAACTGTTTCCTCTTGCTCTTTCACGGTCTGCTTTGAGTGGTTTTTGCCCACAACATTTCTAGTGCAATGAAGTCTCTGAGCAGAGACTATTGCCATGATGTCCAGATGTCCTTTTGCTCCTTGTTTGGTGACAGGTTTCTGTGACCTTTCTCTCCTGTTCAACATGCAGGTGGAATGTGAGTGGAGAAGACTGAAGAGATACTACAGTGGCCAGTTGCTGCCAGATGCAGGTGGATTTTCTGTCTCTGACCAACACAAGACACCTGTTTCTAGACAGGTGAGAACAGAATCCTCTTTGGGAGGAGCTCTGGCCTTTTTTTAAATTGAAGAGGTGTTGGTACACCCACCAAACGAGAACTGTACATTTCTCCCACTGAATTTCCATCCCCTCTATTATAAAATTGTTGGTTACTTTTTTGGCTAACAACTCCCATACATTTCTATTCCTATCCCACTGCAGCACAAGTATTTGGCTGTTGATCACCTTTATCCATATTATCACAAGGCCGATAATGTACCACCACCCCATTCTTAATACCCCAACAAAGATTCTTTTTACCACAATACAAAGACAAGAATTATGAAAACACCTCCCCTGGGAAACACTCTACATCTAAGACTAATCAATATTTGTCCAGGTACAGTTCATTTATTTCTGTGTAATTTGGTCCTTAAAGGCTGCACTTGTTCAGTTCTCCAGATTCCAGGTGCTGGGCCAAAACTCTCTGCTGAGGTTGCTGCTGCTATCAGAGGCTTTAATTGAACTCCTGGGCCTTCATCTCAGGAGCTCACTCTGCCTGGAGCCAGTGTAAGCTGGCTGGGCAGGAGCAGCCCCCGAGAGCAACAGGCACAGGCACAGCAAGGTCAGGACAAGGAAGAGCGGGGATGACTGTCCTAGAAAGCCAGATGTGCACAAGCACCTGCTCCTGACCCGCGAACCTGCCCGGAGCAATCGCCCTGCTTGGCAGTGCCGTGAGGTACAGGCGGCCACCTCAGCCAAGGTGTTCCAGCAGCTCAGCTCCTGCTGGTGAGCCTCATCTCAGGACAGTGCTATGGAGGAGAGTCCCTCTGTCCCATCTGCAGCTGAGGGCCTCAGTGGTCTCCTCGCTCCACAGGGGCCTCTCTGCAGCTTCAGGGCACCATCTGGAAACCGATGGCAGCCCCTCACACCTGGACTGGCCGCCCTGGCACCCCTGGGAGTAGGATACAAAGGCAGCAGCCACCACTGCTACCTGGGACACTGGAGCGCCAGCACTGTGCACAGCCCGTGAGCCCCACAGCCAGTCCCCAACCAGCCTGCCACTGTGGAACCAGCACAGTGCCATTCAGCACCAACTGGAACAGTCCCTGCACCTGCCCAGCCTGCCACCCTGTTCCTGTACCAATACGGTGAAGAAATCCCTCTGAGACTCATGTTGGAGGGTTGGAAGGCAGCGTTCAGTATTGCAGCACTGGGCGCAGAGGGGGTCGCTCCACCTGGTCGCTCAGGGGGGCTCAAGACAATTTCAAATATACATACTCATATTTCTGAGAACAGATTTAACATACTCATGTTTTTCCTAGAACTCATTAATATATGCAAATGTCCTTGACATATGCATACACAAGTTGGTTGGTGGTCACCTGAGGTCCTCTGGTGACTGTCGATAGTTGTGGCATGCCAGGTGCCCACCAAGCCACTCTACCACTTACCTGCCCACACCCTCAGCTGCACCAGGAGGAAGAAAATAAGGTGAAACTTGTGGGTTAAGACAAAGGCAGTTTAATGAAAAACAAAACAAGGCTGTGCGTGGCAGCAAAAGAAAACAAGTATTTATTTTCTCCTTCCCATCAGCAGGGGATGTCTGGCCCCTTTCAGGAAGCAGAGCTCCAAACAGCAGCAGTTGCTCCAGAGGACAAGACAATATCCCCCCTCCTATATCTACACAACTTCTAAACATGGCCAGGGACGGTGGTTCAACCACCTCCCTGGCAGCCTGTTCCAATGCTTGAAAACCCTTTCAGTGAGAAAACTCTTCCTAATGTCCAACCTAAGGGTTGGACAGCCAACCTAATGGAGTCGTATGACCTGCCAGCAATTCATCTTGTATGCAACACCCAATCTGCTCAATCTTCCACCCAGAGAAGTATGACAGGGCTGGAAGGCAGGTCTGACTCAGGAGCACGGCCTCAGTACCCCGCTGCTCTCCTGCACTGGACTCTCAGAACAGACAGCCCTTCAAGGGCGTTGCTGCCTGCGCAAGGGAGGAACATGCTGCCACAGGGAAATGTCTCCCATGGTTGGAGGGGTTGACCAGAGGAACAACTTCAGGGCTGTTGTCTGCAGCCCGCTGAGCTCTGCCATCCTCCTCCACTGCTCCTGGCAGGATCCGTCTGGCTCCAGGGCTGCCAGTACCCGCCTGGCCCATGGTAGCCAGGTCCAAGCTCTCTCTGCCCGCAAGCCCTCTGTGGTGCCCAGTCCAGGTGGGGAACCAGCAGGGAGAAGTGAGCCTGGCAAGGACTCTGGGGTAGGAGCTGGGGAACCAGGAGGCTCCACACAGAAGCCAAGAATGGTGAGCTCCAGGCGTCCACTCCAAGATGCCCCTACGCCTTGGTTTGCTTCCTGGTGTGCCCAGTCCCCCTGCGCGTACCCTGCAGTGCCCCCTGGGCGCGCCTGTTGGGTCAGCTCACAGCCCTCAATGTGCCTTTCAGGGTGCACGGCCTCTGTCCGCGGGCCTTCCCTGCACCCGGAGCTCCTCGGTGAGCCCTCTGGTGAGGGGTACTCGCTGCCCCATCCCCGGCACCACTGCAGGCTGGGTCGGCCGGGGCTCCGAGCACCCTGCTCTGGTTGCAGCTGGCCCTGGGCCCTGCGGGGAGGTTGGACCAGATGACCTTGAATGGTCC